>BSBK01003153.1:0-12500 GCA_027943335.1 Chamaecyparis obtusa
GCTTCTTGTTCAGTAGGCTCTTGTTTCTCAATTGCTTTGTCTTTTTCGTATGCTCCTTTTGTTCCCTTATCCTCCAAATGAGGACTAGTAGCTTTTTCCTCTAACTTCTCTTCTTTTTCTTGGTGTAACTTCTTGGTAGATGTGGGTTGATTTGCAGATACTGACTTATCTGGTTCCTCGGTAGTGCTTGTACCGGCTAACATGTCAATTGTAACACTATAGGTTTGGCGAGGCTGATGTTACCAGTTGATGACTTATCAATGGTTGGATAAGCTTTGACTTGCAAAAGTATAGTGTTACTACCTAGCAAAGATGTGTCTTTTTCTTTCACGGCCTATATATCTTCCTCGGTCAATACCAAATTATTATTTGGTGTAACCTCTGTTATATCAACAATGTGTACTTCTGAGTCCTTTTGAATTTTCTCTACCTTAGGAGCTTTGATCTCTGGAATGGGTGATTCCATTACATTTTTTTCTATTACAAGTTTGACATCCTTAGAAGTACTTGCACTTTTATCTCCATCTTTTTCAATCAATAGACCAAACACTATCTTCCAAATCCTGATACTTTCCTGTACAACATTCTCAACCTTGTGTTGAAGGATTGAATAAGCTCTAAGCTTAGGATCAAATTTTGCTTGGTATTGTTCCACAATTTGACTAATGTTTGTAGGGGTGAGACTTGACTCCACTTGTGATAGGGTGCTCTCCCTTATTCATTTTTCTATGTTAAGAGCATATTCCCATTTTTGTGCAACTCGATTGCTTAAGTCCTTAGGAATTCAATTTTCCAATTGAATTGGTAACATCTTGAAAGTGCAAAGCATTTCAACAATAGCATCTTCAACCTTTTCCTTCTCCCCTATACTCAGGCTTCCAAACTTTAATGCCTTCAAGTCTTCCACTCCTACAGAGTTTGTTATCTTATGACATATTTCATCCATAGAAGGTTTGACATCCTGCAATGCAACCTTCTTCTTCACCTCTTCATCACTTTCAGTCTCTTCATCATCTTCTTGTTCCAAATAGGTTTCCTTTTAGGCCTTTTATTAAGCTTACTCGACACTGCCTTAGGTTGTGCAGGTTTTTGTTTACTGGATGCAAGGGATTTCTTAAGAATCTCAACAGTAGCTCCCCTTGTTCTAGGTCTTAGCACAGGTGTCAAAGACACTTTAGGTTTGAGTATTATTTTATTGGTTGCAGGCTTAGTAATCAATGGCTTCTTACCTTTCTTCTTTTCAACTTTAGCCTCTTCTTCTTCTTCAGTATCACTAGAATCACTCAGTTCATCTTCTCCCTATCCTTGGGTTAACTCTAGTGGTGCATCCTTGTCTGTTTCTTCTACATATCCCTCAATTTTTTTTACTATTTTCTTTCTTTTCCTTTCTAGGGTTACAACCATTAAACCCATAGTGATTTTAGATTTGGCTTTTTCATAAGTTCCAAAGTAGGGTTCTTTACTATCAATTTCTTTGGCTAGGAGAGCTGTAATAGCAGCAGTGGCTTCATCTATGTTTATTTCATAGGGTAGTAGCATTAGCCATGAAACCCTAGGAAAGACTGCTTGTGCATATGTAAAGTCTATGTCGACTAGGAAACATGTCTTTATTGTACTTTTGAACTAATGACATAGGGATTTCTACTCCTCTTTCTCATTTTCTTCTTAAACTCAACAAAATAGTTATCCAATAGACCATTGAAACTATCTGCTATCTGAATTATGAATTCATTGATTTTCATAGTAATGGGCCTCTTCTTATCCCATATCACACCTCATGAGTAGGAAAACTCTTCTTTACATAAAAGAATAAATAGAGTAGCAAAGAGCCAAACTTACACATTGAATTCTTTGCAGTCTAGATTGAACTAAGGTTCTTAGAAAGTTGAGTCAGCTGGAGCTTGGCGAGATCATACGTGTGTCCTTTCTTTATGATTTTCCATACCTGATTGACTGCCATACAGGGGACACTATCCAACCAACTATATTGGTAGAATTTATGTGAGATAACGCTAACAACAAAGTCAATTTTTGGGTCTGTTATGGTGGAGATCTTCATTCCACACTTGTTCCATACTGCCTGTGTGTTTTCCTGAATATCTTTTTTGCTTGAACACTTCATTCTTCTATTACCTTGAATTGTGGGGTATCATTGACTCATTGGATCATTTCCTTGGTAATCTTCATGGGTCCATCTTCCAGCCATAGTTGCATGTTGTGTACTTGACTCAACACTTTTTTTATCCATTCAACTTTGAAATTTTGTGGGAAATCTAGGGCATGCACTAACCCTTGTTTGAAAATTGACTTATACTCCAGCTTCAATACTCCATTTACACATAATTTTTCATATGCCTCCTTGATCTCATAGTCTTTGATTTCTCCGTTCTTACACATGTAACATCACCTAATATCATTCATAATCAGCACGTTTTCTGGAATTGAAGATAGGGTGCTGGACAAATCTCCTTTAATCATGGTTTCTGAAATTGCCTTAAAAATCTGTGGCTTGCAAACTTCATTTCTTACCAATTATGCATTGAAAACCTCCATCCCTTATTTCTTCACTGTAGCAGACGATGATGATTCCATTTTAATTCAAATTTTGAAAAGAAGTGTTTACTTGATAAAGTACCTTTTTCTCATAAGTGTCCTGTAGATGATTTTTGCCGATGGCATGCTATAGAGATTTGGAATCATCTTTAGTAAACTGGTTGCACACACTCTGAATCACTCAAGGAAATCTCAATTCACTAGGTGAAATGAAATGAGCTGCAACTTTCTACTTTATAGATTCTAAATGGTAGAATTTGGGCCTCAAAAATGCTTCGTACAAATTTGTGAGTGGAATACAGCTGTCTCGGCAAACTCATGCTAACCTTAGCTAACATAAGGTTGGTCAATATAACTGTTATGACACAACTTGGTATCTATAGCATCTCGGCCACAATAGGTTCTTGACATACACTGATAACTCAGTCAAGACACTAACGCTCGACATAAGATGAAATTTTCCATTTTGCTAAGATATGTCCCGATGCATCTTTATTTATGCAGATTGGAATTTTTCTCAATCTTAATGTTAGGAACTGATGTAAAATAAAGCCTTGTAAAATTTAGTTCCAAACATACCTCTTATGCTTTAGTTAGAAGAAGTGTGATCACCTGATCCATCAGATTGGGTGACCTCAGATGTGCTAGCTTCACTTGTGCTTCCTTCTTCTTTCTTCTTCCATGTCTTTATCCATCTGAATTTTCAACTTTTAACTGATATCTTCATTCTTATTCTAATCATTGATCGACATCAGTGATCTGCAATCTTTCTTTAGGTGACCTATCTTATTACATTTGTAACATACCATGCTTCCATGCATCCAGCTTTTAGATCTACACTTGAAATGAGTTTTCATGCAATTTTCTCCAATGTGTCCATATTTTCCATAGTAATGACAATTGTACCAAGTGTAATAATCCCAATTGTATGAGTTATACTTCACAGGAGAATTAGTCTATTCATTTGATGACCATCTAGGTTAGATCTGCATTCAAATGCTCTATGCCCATATTTCTGACAGTTGAAACAATTGCCTTGAAACTTAGGTGAGGTAGGTGGATTATTGACTTTAGACCTACATTCATGTGCTTGATGTCTATGTTTCTTACAATTAAAGAAATGTCCATTGAATTTAGGTTTAGGACCAAACTTACCATGTTTACTTTTGCATATGTTGGCTGTATGTCCTGGCTTTCCATAGTGATGGCATGTGGGCTTGTTGTTCTTTGGTTTTGCATTCTTCTTCTCTCCATTCTTTGATGATACTCCTTCTTCAGTGGATGATTCATGTTCATTTAGTCCAAATCCAGATCTATCACCAGCTCTTCTAGGTGACCTCAACAGTTCTTCAAAATATTTTGTAGCTTCATTGGGTTTTTTCATCCTTTCATTGATTTCTTTTTTAGATCTTAGTTCATTCCTCAATTGATCATTCTCAGACCTCAGTTGGTTGATTTCCATATCTTTCCTGCCCAAATCTTGATTAACCAACAACAGTTGATTTACCATGTCTAGTTGATTGTTAGTAAACCTTTTCATGTCACTTGTCTTTTCATCTAGTCTTATTGCAATTTGTCTTTTGTCTTCCTCAGTCATTGTCTTGTCATCTTCAGCTTTCTTTTTCTGTTCAACTACTTCACAAAGTCTGACGAATTGAATTTCCTATTCTCTTCTTAGATTTATGATGTCATCATTTAGTATGGTGTTTTTCTCCAGTAACTCTTTTATGGCTTTGTCACTTTCTGTAGAGTGTCCATTATCAAATAGTCTAGTGGTATCTTCTTCTTGATATTGTGACTCATTTTGTTAAATAGAAATTTCTCTTCTTTTGCTCAAGGATTTCTTTAGTTTGCTTCTTGTTGCTTCCAGTTGTTGTAATTCCAGTTGTACATCAATCTTCTGATTCTCTATGACCTTTCCCAACTTATATACTTCCATCTCAAGATCTTTTCCCTCAAGTGGTTAGACTTTCTCAAGAGAAACATTGTAGCTCTGATACCAATTGTTAGAAATATAATTGGGAAATGTGATACTGAGAGGGGGGGGGGTGAGTCGGATAACACCTAGTAATTCATTTGAACTGAACAAAACTTTTTCATAGCATCAACAATACTTGATCATGACAAAATAACTAATGTACTAAACAACATCCATGAAAGTAACCATAACAAAATAATTTTGCGTTACCCAGAAACCCTTGAAAGGTAAAATTGGGGTGGGGATGACACCCACAAATCTTCACTACTACAGTAATAAATTTTCCTATTAGGGCTTACAAAGTTTTATCAAAACATGATCTACCCTGTGAGGGGTCTACTCTATTAAAAGCTAAAAGACTTATACAGTCTACCTTGCTAAAGGATTTGAAACTTACAATAAAGTAAGCACTCGGTTAAGAGATTACAAAAAGTCTGTTAGGACTACTCAGTTAAGAGATTTACCCTGATACATTGATTAGAATGTCTCAGTACTTGATCTTTCAGTTTGCATGTATGCAGATTACAAATCTTCTCTTTACTAAATTGTATTGATCTATTCTATTTGATTTGTCTCTATTCTGTCCTTTCACTACTTAACTCGGTCACCTGAAAAATTGTCTGAATACTTTCCTTCACTGAATATGCCTTTCTGCACATTCACTTCACATCTGATATCCCTCTCTATTACATTTTAGTGTTTAGAGCTTATCCTTATATAATAAACAAAATATCTTTATGAATCAAGATCTACGGTTTATATTAATTCCTTTTGCCGCTTAAGCCTTAATATCTGATTGGCTCTAGGTATTACATAGGGATCAATGTTTGCTAAGTAAATGTGTAATTACCTCCGTAATTATCTCCCAACAAACAAAATACAAAACATGAATGTCACCCAAAATGATTTACCTCGATCAATGTGCCATGACAAACTTTTATGTCATTCCTAGCTAACTTGGAAAATTGCAGTTCCTGACACTCGACATTCACTGTACTCGACATCTATTAATATCTCTCTTACTTGGCAATCATACATATATGACTTGACAAAACTAGACTTGGCATGATACAAAAATACATAGTGACCATAAGTTTACTCAGCAGTACTACTGCTCGATAAGTAAACATTAAATAGCTCAGCCTTTACATAATGACTCGATCGTAGTGATGACTGACCATCATTAACTAGATAAATGATTGAGTGTGGGTCAGTAATATTCAATGAAACTATAGGTATCTACAATATATATATATATATATATATATATATATATATATATATATATATATATATATATATATATATATATATATATAGACACACACACACACACACTGTTGAAAATATGGATGTAGTAACTAAGAGGGGGGGGTGAATCAGTTAACTACAAAATATTACCACTGATCCCTTAGATGTCTTATTAAAATTATTTACTGCTGACATATAGAGAAATGTTGAAACTTGGTAATTGCAGAGAGTATTAATTATAACTATTCTTAAGCATTCATCAGTGATTAACATACATGAATAAGGAAAATATTATGAACACAAGAGACACTAGATTCAACGTGGAAACCCAATATGGGAAAAACCACCAATGTAACTAGTTACTGATTTTCACTCTTTTGAAGTGATGCCCTGTTAGGAGCCCAACCTGATGAAAGGGTTACAAAACACACTGTCAGGTGTGACCTTGTTAGAGGATTTAATCACCCTGCTAGGAGTGGCCTTGTAAGAGGGTCTTGAAACAATTCAATAGAACTGTCACCTTGTTAGAGGATTTACAAAATGGTTGTTAAACCAACTCGGTTAGAAGATTTTGAAATCACTGCTGCAATGGTAAGAAAGTAACAATGAAGTGACCTGAATAATGATGCAACTGAATTGTTGATTACAGATCTCTATTTTGCTTCACTAGATCCTTCTAATCAAATATATCTCTGCTACTCTTCAAGGATATCTAATCATCCTTCAAAATTCGCTCACACATTTTTCTTCTCTTTTCACTTGCATGCGATCTAATTCACAACTTGACCTTCTATATATACCATTTGGATTGTCAAGTGGGCACTGATAACCTTACAAAACATTACTAATCATTACAATAGTCGACTAGAATAAACAAACTTTATTTCTCAAATTAACAAAATCCTTTACTGGGCCGACCTTGCTCAGTAAACACTTATTCAAAAAGATTTTATTTGGTGACTAAGAGAACTTAGTAAACACTGCGAATTCTGCAACATCCTTTGGGGACTGAGTGAACTCGGTAAACACTAACTTTCCTTTGATAATTGAGGAAGCTCAGTTAACACTGTATTCTGCCATACATTTCTTTGACACCCAAGATATCTTGGTAGACACTTGAAAACCACCTACTGACCGACTGAGCTCAGTAGATACTTGATATGACATTTGTGTGACATCAAAGACAACACATAATTATTTCAACAATCTCCTTCAGACAATTGTATCCAACAATCTCCCTCTTTGGCATTGATGGCAACACAATATGTCATAGCATAGTGAAATTTCATAGCAAACATAGAATAAGGAACATATCCTTAGCTTCATTTGGATTCTCATCTCCCTCTATCAGCAAACTTCTTTTGAAAACTCTCCCTCTTTTCTTTTCTTTCTTTTTTTTAAAAAATTTCATGAAATGACAGCAAACTCTCCCTCTTTGACAACACATGCCAAAGACAACACACTTTCGGTGAATACCAATGTACCTTAAGTACTGATTCATATGCAATGATTCCTTGAATGTGCTACATCAACCGATTGATCTTGAACATGCTCTGGTTGATGCATTATTAAAACTTAATTTAGTGAGCCTCGGATAGGGGAATGACCCCTAATTTACCTCTTAGATACAAGAATGCATCCTTAGGTAATGGCTTGGTGAAGATATCTAAAATTTGTTCTTTTGTATGCACATATTCCAATCTAATTTCCTTGTCCTGCACCAATTCTCTGACAAAGTGATATTTTTATAGAAATGTGTTTGGTTTTGGAATGCATTACTGGATTCTTTGAAATATTTATTGCACTTGTATTATCACAAAACATAACATTGGTTCTTTGATTTCAACTTTCATGCCTTCCAATAACTATTTTGAACCAAACAATATTAGAACAGTTTACTGCTGCAGCAACATATTCTACTTCTGTTGTGGATTGGGATGTGCAATTTTGGGTTTTTACTAGTCCAAGATACTAACCTCTTGCCAAGAAAGAATGCTCCACCACTTGTACTCTTTTTGTCATCAATGTTTCCTACCCAATCAGCATCAGTAAACACTTTTAAGTCCAGATTGCCTCCAAATTTATACCATAATCCATACTCTTTAGTTCCTCTCAGGTACATCAAGATTCTTTTGATTACCATCATGTGATTTTCTCTGGGTTTTGCTGAGAATCTTGCTACTATACCAACTGCTAAGGCAATATCAGGCCTTGTATGCACTACATACTATAATTTTCCAATCATTGATCTGTATAAGGTCTGATCTACTTCTTTTGAATTATCATCTTTTGTAAGCTTCAGTCTAGTACACATGGGGGTACCGACTGGTTTTGAATCTTCCATACCAAATTTCTTAAGTATTTCCTTGATGTATTTAGACTGAGTAATGTAGATACCATTTTTGCTCTGCTGAATTTGAAGTCCAACAAAGAATTTTATCTGACCAAACATAGACATTTCAAATTCTTTGTTCATTTGCTCTGAAAATTCTTTGCACTGATCATCATTCCTGTAAACACAGTATCATCCACAAATATTTCTGCCAAAACAATTTTGTTATCTAGTCCTTCTTTGATGCATAAATTACTATTGTCATTAGCTCTTTTGAAACCAATCTGAGTAAGATAGTTATTTAATCTTTCATACCATGCTCTAGGGGCTTGTTTCAGACCATATAGTGCTTTGTGTAACTTGCAGACCATATCCCTTTTGTCTGGATCAATGAAACCTTCAGGTTGCTCAATGTAGACTTCTTCATCAAGAATACCATTGAGAAATGCAGATTTTATATCCATCTGATATACCTTAAATCCTTTATGTGCTGCATATGCAAGTAGAGTCCTTACACCTTCTAATCTTGCAATAGAAGCAAAAGTCTCTCCATAATCTATACCTTCTTCTTGAGAATATCCTTTACATACCAATCTTGTTTTGTTTCTTGATACTTGACCATCTTCATTCAACTTATTTCTGAATACCCATTTTGTCCCAATTACATTTTTATCTTTAGGCCTAGGTACAAGAGTCCATGTCTTATTTTTCTCTATTTTCTCTATTTCTTCATTCATAGCCTCAATCCAACTTTAATTTTCCAATGCATCTTTGACATTTTTAGGTTCAAAATCAGCAAGTAAACATGTACCTTTTAGTTTATTTCTTGTCATAGTGCCATCTAATTTGTTTCCAATAATCTGATCTGCTGTATGATGCTTTCTGACATACTTGGACAATACAGGTTCCTTTCTTCTTGAATGAGTTACATTGTCATCTTCTTGAATTTCATCTTCAGGTTCAGTTTGCTCAGGCTCGGTAGATATTTTTTTAGTAGCTTCAGGCTGAGACTTAGTTTCTTGTGACTCGGTTTGAACTTCTTCTTGTGACTCAGTTACTGTACTAGGCTTGGTCGATGTAGTCTCCTTATTGAAAGATGTGTCTGGCAATGTATCAGGTTCAATGTAAACAAATCTTCTGTAATCCTCTGGTTCCCTTTTGCTTTCTTCTTCGTGCTTTTCTGCAAACTCATCAACTTTCACATGTGCACTTTCTATGATTTTGTGAGTAGACAAATTTAGACATCTATATGCCTTACTTTTGCAAGAATATCCCAAAAATATTCCTTCATCACCTTTTACATCAAATTTGCCTTTTCTAGATTCTTTCAAGATGTAACATTTACTACCAAATACTTTTAGGTAACTTACATTGGGTTTATAGCCATACCATAACTCATAAGGGGTTTTGAATGTGTCTTTCCTCAACTATGCTCAGTTCAAGGTATGAACTATAGTGCTAATAGCTTCCTTCCATTATTTCATAGTAATGTTCTTCTCAATCATTAGAGTCCTTGCACAATCCATGATAGATCTATTCCTCCTTTCAGCTATTCCATTCTGCTTAGGATTTCTTGGAGATGATACCTGTCTTTTGATTCCTCTTTCAATGCAAAAATTATTGAATTCATGGGAGATGAATTCACCACCTTTGTTTGATCTCAAGCACTTCATTCTTTTTCCTATTTTCTTTTCTACTCTTGCCAAATACCATTTGAATTTCTCAAATGCTTCTGACTTTTCTCTTAAATACATAACAGTCATCATTCTAGAGTAATCATCAAAAAAGAGAATAAAGAATTTTTCTCCAGTATAGCTTTCAATTCCAATAGGTCCACATAAGTCAGTATGCACAATATCCAAAATATCTTCAAACTGATAGTTTTTACTTTTAAAGCTAGTCTTTCCCATTTTACCAATCTGAAAATTCTTGCATAGACCAACATCAGGTTTCTTCAAAGTAGGAATACCTCTTACTTTCTTGAATTTTCTTATTTTCACCATATTATCAAAATTTACATGACATAACCTTTTGTGCCATAACCAACTTTCTTCAATTTGAGCAATAAAACATGAGCATTCACCGAGATCAAGATAAAATAGGTTACCTTTGGTTTGTTTGCCTAAACCAATCAGTTTTCCTTTGTCATCCAGCAGTCTTGCTTTGCCATTCATGAATTCAACCTTGAATCCAATGTTGATTAGCTATGCTACACTTGGAAGATTATGTTTTAATCCTTCAGCCCAATATGCATTATCACATATAAGTTCTTTGGTTAATGAAATTCGTCCTCTTCCTTTTATACAACAAGGTTCATTGTTTCCAAACCTTACACTACCACCATCATAGTCTTCAAAATGTTCAAACTTAGTTTTGTCACTAGTGATATGATGTGAGCATCCACTATCTATAATCCATGTATCATCTTTGCTTATATGAGAGATAAGTGCCATCTCATCTTCATCATCATCAGATTCATCTTTTACAGCAATGAAGACAATTTCTTCTTCACTATCATCATAATCCTTAGCCAAAAAACATGTTTTCTTGCCTTTATCCTTGAATGACTTGAAATTCTTCTTGCCATAGTACTTGTGACCTTTCTTCTCATCTTTTCTTTGCTTGTTTGGGCACCTAGCTGCAATATGACCAATTTCTTCACATGAAAAATAGATTAAGGGAGTTTTACCTTTGTATTTACCTCTGCCTCTAGTATACTTCTTTGCAAGTAATGCTTCAATAACTTCAAGATCACTGTCTAAACTTTCCTCTAATTCTTCTTTGCTTTCTGACTAGATTTTCTTGCCCTTCTTAAGTGAAAGTTTGGCCTCAAATGCTGATTCAATATTTTTAGAAGTTGGAACATAGTTGTCATAGTTATCTAATTCAAAAGCTGTCAATCTTCCAACTAAGGCATCCAAAGTTATATTGTGATTTTGTTCACATCTTCTTTCTTGAATAGCAGATACTCTTATTGCATAAATAGGAAGCAATGTTCTAAGAACCTTACTTATAATAGTTTCATCATCAATTTTTCCTCCAGAAGCTCTGATTGCACTAACACTTACCTTGATCCTTTCAACATATTTTGCAATGTTTTCATCTTCTTTCATCTTCATCTGATCAAACTGTCCTCTTAGGCTTTCTACTTTGGCTCTTTTCACATTGTCATCACCACCATAAATTTTCTTCAGCTTGTTCCACATTTCATAGGTAGTTGTGCAATCTTTGATCTCATCAAATTCTTCATAGCTAAGAGCTAATGCAATATCTATCATCATGGTGTTATGGTTCTTTTTCTCTGCAATGTCTTCAATAGTTAATGTGCCAGTAGGAACTGTATATTCTTGATCAATATGTTTGCAACCTGAATCACCAATGGAAGCCAGATGAAGTCTCATGAGACCTTGCCATGCTGAAAATTTATCTCTATTAAGCCTTGGAATTTCTCTCTTGTAAGACATCCTGATCTTTAGCTTAGGTCCTTGAAACCCTTCCTGCAAGCACCAAAAGCTCTGATACCAATTGTTGGAAATATGGATAGAGTAACTAAGAGGGGGGGGGGGTGAATCAGTTAGCCAAAAAATATTACCATTGATCCCTTAGATTTCTTATTAAATTATTTACTACTGACATATAAAGAAATGTTGAAACTCGGTAATTGCAAAGAGTATTAATTATAACTGTTCTTAAGCATTCATCAGTGATTAACATACATGAATAAGGAAAATATTATGAACACAAGAGACACCAGATTTAACGTGGAAACCCAATATGGGAAAAACCACCAATGTAACTAGTTACTGATTTTCACTCTTCTAAAGTGATGCCCTGTTAGGAGCCAACCCGGTGAAAGGTTACAAAACACACTGTCAGGTGTGACCTTGTTAGAGGATTTAATCACCCTGCTAGGAGTGGCCTTGTAAGAGGTCTTGAAACAACTCAATAGAATTGTCACCTTGTTAGAGGATTTACAAAATGGCTATTAAACCAACTCGGTTAGGATATTTTGAAATCACTGCTACAATGGTAAGAAAGTAACAATGAAGTGACCTGAATAATGATGCAACTAAATTGCTGATTACAGATCTCTATTCTACTTCACTAGATCCTTCCTGGTCAAATATATCTCTGCTGCTCTTCAAGGATATCTAATCATCCTTCAAAATTCGCTCACACACTTTTCTTTTCTTTTCTTTTCACTTGCATGCATCTAATTCACAAAATCCTTTGGGGACTGAGTGAACTCGGTAAACACTAACTTTCCTTTGATAATCGAGGAAGCTCGGTTAACATTGTATTCTGCCATACATTTCTTTGACACCCAAGATATCTTGGTAGACACTTGAAAACTGCCTACTGACCGACTGAGCTTGGTAGATACTT
>BSBK01003153.1:15000-370000 GCA_027943335.1 Chamaecyparis obtusa
GATCTACAGGAACTCTGTACACTATCTAGTCTTCAACACTTAGCTGATTTTTTATCTATCCTTCAAGTGTGCTGACTCCAAACTACTATATGACTTTGTTGCCATAATGACAACACTATATCTAGTCATATACTTCAGTATAGTCAACTTTCCAACAATCTCCCCCTTTTTCATTGATGGCAACAAAGGAATATGGCCAAGTTGCTTACTGTCCTTACTACAAAAAACTTTTGTTATTTCCATACTTATATCTCCCTGTACATATCAATTCCATATTCTATACAACTCCCCATTTGGCATTAATGATAAAGGTGTATCAAAAAAATTGTATTTACATTTACTTACTAAGGGAAAACATCTGGATATGCTATCTTGTGATTTTGAATCTCCTTCTTCCAAAAAGTTATTAAGAAGTTAACTATTTGGAGATGGGCACATAAAGCATATTGTAGCTTCTCCATCTTCTCCAATTCTATGCTCGAACCTTGATCATAGGTTATCATGGTCACATTAATCTCCTTTATGTTCTAATTGAGGATGTCTAAATAGGGTACAAGAGCATTCCTCAACTAAGTCTGTCTAGACCTTATCCTTGTTATCTCTTTTTCTTCCTTCTCAATCTTGTCTATCTATCCTTGGTAGACATTGTTGCACAAGTTCACATCTATGGATGTGTCTGTCACTGAATTCTTAACCTGCTCAATCATTGCTTCTACCTCTTTTATCTTCTTAAAATGAGCCTCGGTGAGCTTTTCTTGATCCATGCATGCTGCAATGATCCTTCTTCCTTCATCAACAAATTGTTCTAGTGATGCTTGACCAGACTTAAGAGAATTCAAGTCTAGTACAAAGTTTCTCATTAGTTCATTGAGTCTCTTCTTTAAGTACTTTTCTTGTGCCATTATGGACATAGATTCTTCTAGGCTAGAAAAGTTGCTTTTGAACTATGAGATGATTGTACTCACATCATCAACCAAATGTACTTTATGCACTTTCATATCTTCTAGCAGAAAACTATTCAAAATTTTCATTGATTCCACAAGGAGAGGATTTATCATGACCTTCTTCTCCTTTTCCTTATCCATAGCTAGGATGCTAAACTTAATTAGGTCTTCTTCTTTCCAAGAGTCCAAACTACTTGTGTCAGGTGTCAAACTTGACAACAATGCTAAGGAGGGAGTGATGGGAGTGTTATCCATCACATCTAATTTTATCTTTGCAAGATCAACAGAAGTATCTTCTTCTTTCTTTTCTACCTCTTCTTCTTCTTTCTTATCTTCTATGAGTACTTCTTCTTGCTAAGTGGGAGGTTTATTACTGCATAAGATTTCAACTTCTTCAATACTAATAAATGCTTCTTCAAACTTGTCCAAATCCTTATCAGTAGCCACCATGGCTATCTCTACATTATCTATGATAATAGTGTTTTCTTTGGGTGATTCTGACATGGGCACAGACTTGTTTTCTTCTGTTTGAGTTTCTGCTATGGGTGCTGAGTCTTGAGGACCTATTACTCATATATTGAAGGTTTCTGCTACTTTTTCTTTCTTACTAGGTGCATGAGTGATGGGTGCAGTAGGTGGTTTTATGTGTTGTTCTAATAACACCTTTTCAAGGGATTTTTTTGTTTCCTTCATTATCAGCTCATAGTCTTTGTTCATAATGTGTATATTTCTCATCTTTGTCCATAAATGAGGCTTCACCAAATTTAATATCATTGCCTCTTCTTCTTTAGAACATACTGGCAGAGTATCTTCTAATACTTTTTCTTTGATTCTTAGATCCTCTTCATTTTCTTGTCTCTTTTGGTGTTTTAGAATGTCCCATACTTTATTAGGAATAGAGGTTTTCAACTCAAGGACCATCTTCTTGAACTTGATCATATGTTTGACAATCATACTATGTATTTCTGATTTGTCAATCTCACTACATGTATCATAATACTTCCCTACTTGATCAATTATGCCCTCATCAACAATTCTTGTATTCAAAACTTTAAGGCTAGGCCTAAAGCCTACCTTAGGAGGTGCTTGAATTTTTTTCTTGCTCCTTGTTGCTCAGGAGGAAGGATGAGTAGTGATAGCTTCTTTCTTCCTCTTGACTATTGGCTTATACTCCAGAGGAGTATCTTTGGGCGTAGAAGGATTATTATCTTGATTACTCTTTTGACTGTCATCTGATTCAGTTTTCATTTTCTTCAACTTAGGATCTTCTTGTTCATCCTCTACTATTTTTCCTTTCAATTCTAAGGAAATATTTTCATCTCTTGCTTTATCAAGGTCTTCTTGAGATACACCATGTATTCTCAAGATCTCAGAAGTGACCTTGGCAACCTTTCTTTTAGTTGCTGCACTATTTAGCTTTGCATCAACTTCTCTGGTCTTTTCTTCATATGTTCCCCACCTAGGTTCATTAGGATCTTTAGGGGCTGATAGCAGTACCTACACATATTATTCAAGGACCTGTTCCTCTACCTCATAGCCAAGTGGATGAATCCACTTAGTTCTTGGTTCTACAACTTCCATACAAGTAGTATCAGTTTCAACCATAAAGCATATTGTATCCTTATACTTTTCCATAATGCTTTCTGGAATCCTATATCTCATCTGCATCTTAACCCTAAAGGTCTTCAATTCCAATGTAATATAGTCTCTTAATGAGCTTTCAGTGGATGCTTTGAGGGATATCTGTGGCATAGTTGGAATGGACTTGTCTAGATACAAGTCTGATACTTTTCCAACTATATGAAGATACATATAGATGATTAGTGACCCAAACCTGAATATCTTTGTCTTGTCATGTTTGATAGCCTTGATGTTATCTATCAACTATGTGTGCAAGATCTCACACAATTTGAAATCTCCATCTTCCTTCACAAGTTTGATGGCTACCAGAATAGTGCCCGCTAACACAATATTCACCTTGTTGGTGTGATGAAACCTGTACCCCAGTATCATTGACATCAATTTGATGTCTGCTTGCTCAATAGGCTCAATAGACATGCTACAGCTATCACTTCTAGACTTACATGTTTTCTCAACCATTTTCCTAACATCCTTGCCCACAAGAAGGATGGCGCTTGTCCTAGAAAGGCCTGCTAGTGATTCTTACTGGTATATCTCCAATCCAAAATAGATCATCATGAATTTTGCTCAGTAATATCTTAATCCATTCTATCTCATAGAACTCATATGCCATAGCATACTCAATGATAGGGCGATCATTCCATTTTTCATATTCATCCATGAAGGTTTTGTTTGGTTTCAGCATGGAATTCATGTGAATTGTTAAGCTATCCAATCCAACTAGTTCCTTCTTGCAATGAATGTATGCCCTTATGTCTTCTACATGCATGATGCCCATAGGCATGAGGGAGAAAGCTCCCTCTGGATCATCTAGGGTTGATTTAAAAGGATGCCTCTTAAAAACATATCTATTCTTCTTAGCGATATCATAAACAATGGGAGTGGCCATGACTTACTTGATAATTTCTTTCCAACTAATCTCTGAGATAATTTGATGACTTTCAGATCAGTGCAACAAACTAGGGTTTCTGCAACTGATCAACTACACTACAAACACTGATGGATCAATCTCCAAATCTTCACAACTTCCAAGGCTCTTTCTTCTCTTCAATCACTTTTACTTTGAATGCAATGACTAATGAAACAACTTTCTATGTACTTAAAGTGAGAATTCTGCCATTAATGCAAGTTGCGTAAACCAGGCCGTCACTTCAAAATTTCCAACTTGAGTTTTTCTAACAATCAACTTGTGCACTCTTGCATGAAGGTTCCTTAACAATCCAAAAGCTTAAGTCCAAGGGTGCATACTTTGAAAGTGAGTATGCCAGCCACGTAGGGGTCTAGAGATAAATTAGCTCCCCCTATGACCCTGAGGGCCATTCATCCAGATGTAGAGGGTGCATCCACTATGGATGCATCCAAAACATTCACATTAACTTTATCCTTCTTTTCCTCTAACCAAATCATGCTCGCATCCTCTGAGGCTTTGACAAAATTGACTTCTCCTTCTGGATCTAGAACTAGTTCTTCAGCCTTTCTAGGGCTTTTCTAACCTTGCGCCCATAATTTGTAGAACCTAGAGATATGTCCAGCCTTGTTACAAGTGTGACAAATGATTGGAGGTCTTGTATTCCTTGGTGCATTGGCATTAAACACCATTTTACATTGTTTCACAAAGTGACCATTATAGTTACGTATCTGACATGTAATATTTTGAGAGCTTCTTACATTTGACTGATTCTGATTTCTTTGATTATGTTGAATCATGTTCTTCTTACTAGTCTTGCAATTCATATCTTTATGACCAAACTTATTGCATGAAAAATAGTAACCATTAAAAGGTCTTACCTCTGTATAGTTCTTGACAATGTGTCCATGCTTGTTGCAAGAAAAACAAGTGTGGTCTATAGGCTTGCACTCATTCTTTAGTGGTTCAACATTATCTTTGATTTGATCTTCAATCTTCTTAGAATCAGTAGAGTCCTTTTGTGAATCCATTCTTGCTCACATGTTGTCAATTTGATTTTGTGCTTCATTGTAACCAATACAACTAGTGTCTCCTTTGGCTCTTCTTGCATACAGCTAAGATTATACTAAATCAGAGTTGGTGTGTAATTTTTTAACATGATTCTTTTCTTCTTTTAATTTAGATTCCAAGCTTTCTTTGCTATTCCTTAGCTCCAAGATCTCCATGTTTGCATGTCTTATTTCTTCATTGAGTTGAAGATTCTCCTTGACTTGTTCATTAAAGATGTCCTGATTGATCATCAAATTATCATCAAGTTCTTCAATATAATCTTTTAAGGATGCATTTTCTTCATTCAAATTCTTAACCATTATTCCCAAATCACTAGTGGAACATTCTTTCAGATCCTTTCTTAGTTTTTTGATAACTAATTGAGCATCACTGACCTTTTCTTTTAGTTCTTCAATTTCTCTTTCTGAATTGTCTAGGTCTTCAAGAGCTGCTTCAAGATTTCTTTTTAGATGTTTCATTTCTACTTTGTCCATGATCTCCTCAAGTGGTTAAACTTATATGTTGAGGACCAGAGCTCTGATACCAATTATTAGGAATGGGAACACTGAGATGAGGAGGGGGGGTGAATCAATGTTCACTATATTTTAACTTTTCACTTTACTCTTTATACTGAACTTAAATGCTTAAGTATTAAATGAAACATTCACATAAACATGAAACATGAAATCAACACATGACACCAATATGATTATGGGGAAACCCAAATAGGTAAAAACCCTGATGGGAATTGACACCCACTAATATTCTACACTAGTGTTTAGTGATCCTTGCTAGAAGATCCTTTACCCTGTAAGGAGTATATTTATAATGATTTTAGTACAGTAGAATTGGTTAAGGGTCAAACCCTGTTAGGAGTCTTTTACAATAATTCCTATTAGGGGATTGGACTCATTGTCCAAGAGCTCACTACTCAAATAATGAAGGCTACAACCTTCAGAGATCAAATACACACTATATCTTTCTGGTGAACTATCATTGTGACACTACTTGTCAGATTAGTTCCTTTGATGCTCTAATGTCTTGACCTCTAGCCAAGCTCTAATACATCTTATACTAACTTCACATACCTCTACTCTGCTACTCACAACTCTATCTCCATTTCCATACATATTACAATGGGCACACCTTGTATTTATACCCTCATAGAAAATAGACAACTAGGTCAGCTTTTAGACCTATTAAAAATAATGCTTCCAAATGAATTCGCTTACGCACTCTTACAAAAAAATAAGTATACATGTTGGCAACCTAAATCTAATGGGTGCATAGCCTTTACAACTTTATATTATGACTGCAAACCAAAATACTGACTGTCGATTGTTTGGTATGTTCTCTACTGGCACACACTGGCTGTGCGACTTCAACTGACTGTAACTCTCACATCCTTACATATCTTCTTATGCACTCTTAGACTAAGCATGAGTATAGTCTAACTTAACTTCTAGGGCACATACCATAATTCATCTGTATGCATGGGTGTTGATACTCTGATTTGTAGGAACTCTGTACATTGTCCAGTCTTCAACACTTAGCTAATTTTTTATCTATTCTTCAAGTGCTCTGACTCCAAACTACTAGATGAATTTGTTGCCATAATGACAACACTATATCTAGTCATACACTTCAGTATAGTCAACTTTCCAACAATTAATTCTTAGTTCATCAATTCCTTTACTAGTAAAATTTATAGTATGTATAATTGACCTAGGTTAGTTCTTTGATTTACATAAATGATCTTTAAAATTCTAAAGTCTAATTTTAAAAATTGGATCCAAACTATCAACTTTGTCCAACTAATTGTTATGTATTGACTTTTTTGTAGTACCAACACCACTGCCATGAATGAAACCTACAAAAATAACCTTCATGGAGAGAAGACATATATTTCACTAGAAATAATGATTATTTTGAGATGATTATCAATGTATAATATCTATGCTAATATAAGAAAGGGTGAGAGAGGGAGCACCAATGAGGTGTGAGGGAAATCACAAATACCTACCAACTAATGACAAAATACTATGGAAAGAGTAAACAAATACTCATATTCTCTTGACTCTATCTTACTTAAAACTATAAAGAAAATAAACAAAGATTAATGGGCCACATAAGAGACTACTAAAGCTAGGGAAAAACATATCCATAACACCCTTTCAGACTTGAGGCTTTCTCATCTGGATTTTCCAATACTAGCAAGTAGGCACACTTTCCTGAAATTGGTGAACTTATGATTTATAGCATGCATAAAGAGATAGAACCAAAAAAGACCTAATCAAAGTTAACTCTATCTAACCATTCTACATTTCATATTCTACCACCCATACATATGAACATAAGTAGAGATATAGACACCTAAAAACATGTATAAAGTGTTTCTCCTTGGTAAGAATACAAATCAAAATGAACGTTTGAAAGAGAATCTATTTCTCAATGTGGTAAAATAACCTTTCCTAAGTAAAAAAGTGTAAAAAGGATAACACATATACCATCTTTTACCCATAAAAAGAATTATCAAAATATCAGTATACTAATTCCAAGTTTTAGAATTATTTAAGCTCAAAAACCTACTCATGCAATACTTACAAGAAAAATGATAGGGAGACTCCCCCAAGAACTATCCTAGTTCTTCACTAAGTCTCTTTTTAAACTTCTTAGGGATTCTTCACTCTTGGAACCCTATTACCACATGAGGCTCACTCTATTACCCTCCTACACCTAGAGTTTCCCTACCAGTTTAGATGCTCTCTTCTCCCATGAACTCACAACTTTAAGTTCATCTATCAACCACTTGTCCCTCTTCTAATTAGCTTGTAGGAGTTGAGGGATCTTCTCCATTATGTTCACTCATTGAAAAACTCTTCTTGACTGGTCTAATAGTCATCTTTCTTGATATCATCAAAATCTCCTGCAAGTTTGTTTTTACTACTCTTCCCTAGCTAAACTATAGCCAAGCTCACCTAGGGTAAGAGAATTTCATTTGTCTATATAAAAAACTAACAAAAAGATAAATAATGTACAAAGGCTCCATTTATTCTATGTACAATGATGATTAGAAGAGATCAAATGGAAGCCATTATTCATAGCTTGGTTGTTCCTCAGAATCCAACCAAGTAACAAGACTATATCTACATAAATAAAACAAACTAACAAAAATAGAAAGAACACACATAGTAACTAAAAACATAAATTTTGATTAACTTCAACTGATAATTGCACACAAAAAAATCAACTATACATCTATTTCACAAACTCCACTATCTATATCAACCAACCCTACAACTAGAAATTTAGAGGTCTTATATTGGCCTTGAATTCATACAGTTATAAAAACTACCAATAAAAACTAGTTGATTCTTCCATTCTACATACAGTTTCAAAACTACCTCATCTATGTAGCATATCTCGATGATGTGGTTGGGGATCAGTCTAATATATTCCCAGTTGCTCTGCTAATCGATCATTGATTGACAAGACTCACTCTAACAAAACCATTGGCCATTGGTCTAATCCCTTTGTCACTCCTCCGCTAGTTTAAGTCATACCGATAAGCAACATCAACATGACTCAACCCGATACCACCATTGACTATTGGTCAGACTCCAAACTCTGAATGCTGAAAGACCAAGTTTCTCCAATGGTTTTTTTAGCGAGGCTCCACCTGATGTCCTCATCGGCATACCTTACCCCGATGTTCCCATCGATGATCAGTCTAACATAACATGTACCTTACTACTCACGGATAACCAATGTCAACCTAAGTTATCTTGATATTACCATCGGCTATCAGGTTGACTCCAAATGCACTTTGCCACTAGTATTGGCTAACCTGATGATTATGATCGATATTTTCTATGTCAATCAGGATATCGGTCTATGCTATTTTGATAGACCAAATTTAAACATCCTATGTACATTCTTCTTCAAATCAAAATTTTGGGGCAAATTGGCTAACCCATAGGTGCTCCTGCACCATACTCCCCCTCTACAAAAACAAGCTAGGACACAATAGGGGACAACAAGGAGAGATCAATAGTGATCTTGGGGAAATTTCTCTCCTCTACCCATGTAGCCTTAAATTCTGGATAGTTTTTCCACTGAACAAGGTGCTCCATGTAAGTTTTATACCTAATCTTCTTTTTGGCTATAGAGTCCAAGATTTTCTCTGCTTGGGACTTAGTCATAGGGGGTAATGAATCTATGCCAACATCTGATATGATCTCCTCATTATTGTGATCTATTTTTGAATATTGTTCCTTTGTATTTAACTAGGTATACTATGTTAAACACAAGTGAGATTGCTAGATCTAAAGGAAGCTCGACCTTATAGGCATTATTCACATACTTAGCTAGAACTTTGCATGGTCCCACTCTTTTCATTTGTTACTTTGTAGGTACCCCTTTCTATAACTTGGATTTATTCAAATGAACCATAACATATTCCCCTACTTCAAATTGAAATTCTCTTCTCCTCTCATCCACCTTGGCTTTCAATTTTTTGGGTAGCTTATGTTAGAGTTTTCTTGACTTTCTCCTGGATCTCCTTCATGGTTTGAGTGAAGTCTACTACATGACCACTCCTATACTCCATATTTCCTAAATCTCTAAGTTCACACACTCCCCTGGGGTGCATTCCATATATTATTTCAAAAGAACTTCTACTATTTGTCCTATTAATGTTATCATTATAAGCATATTCTATTTGTGGGAGGACTAGATCCCATGATTGGCCATATTCCTTTGTTAGGCATCTAAGAAAGTTACCTGACACCCTATTGATTACCTCAGTTTGACCATCAATTTTTGGATGGTAAGCTAATCCAAAAGCTAGATTAATTTCCAATCTACTCCACATTATTTTCCAAAAATGTCCCGTGAACTTTGCATCCTTGTCTAACACAATGCTTAGGGTAAGTCCATGTATTCTCACAACCTCTTTGAAAAGAGTTGACCTATATGACTAGCATCATGGGTAGTCTTACAAGGGATGAAATGGATCATCTTAATAAATCTATCCACCACCATAAATGCTATATAATCATGTTTTGGTCTTGGGAAGTCCCACTATGAAGTCCATACTAATGCATTCCCATGGCCTATTGGGAATGGGTAAAGGATGGTATAGGCCAGCATTACTAGATCCTCCTTTATCCTTTTGACATATTACACATTTCTCCACATACCTTCTCACATATTTAGGTTTCTTAGGCCAATAGTATAACCTTTATAAAAGTTCCAATGTCTTATTGAGCCAAAAATACCCACTAAGACTATCATTGTGCTTCTCTTAAATGAGGTTTTCCGTCATTAACCCATTAGGTACACATAGTTGGTTCCCCTTAAATAAAAGACCACTTTGTAATGTATATTCTTCAAATTCACTATGGAAATGATTCTGAAAATTAGAACATACCTTATATGCTATAGAGAAATCCTTATCATTCTTGTAGAGGTCTTTAAAACTTTCTATGCTAATGCTTTGGAGCTGAAATTCTTTGACTACCAATAATATCACGCTTAAAACATTTGCCAGCTTATTCATTTTCCCTTTCTTATGCTTTATGGTGAATGTGAAGGCTTGAAGATATTCCATCTACTTCAATTCCTATTGCTCAACTTATCTTGTGTATTGATGTAGCTTAATGCTTGGTTATCTTTGAAAACAAAAAATTCCTTAGGTAGGAGATAATATCTCCTCTTCCTAAGTGATTGAACCAAGGCATATAATTATAAATCATAGGCTGAGTATTTCTTCTTAGCTTCATTAAGCTCCTCACTAAAGAAGGCCTCCTAAGTCAACACTCCATCTACTACTACTCCACTTGCATCACACTCCAAAGTAAACAACTTGTCAAAACTTGGTAATAGGAGAACAGGTTGGGTGGCTATTTTCTACTTCAAATTTTCAAATCCTTGGCCTACCTCATGAGTCCACCTAAACTTTGTCTTCAACCCACCTTTAATAGTCTCTAACAGTGGTGCACAAATCCCACTAAAGTTCCTAATAAAATTTCTATAAAATTGGACCAATCCATGGAAGCTTCTTACCTCTATCCATGTGGTTGATGTAGGCCAATTTAGTATGGCTTCAACCTTTCTTGGGTCCATCTTAAAATTTCCTTGAGACACCACAAATCCTAGGAAAACCAACTCTTTCTTGAGGAATTCACACTTCTCTAAATTGATTTCCAAGTGTTCTTCATGTAGCTTCCTTAAGACTATCTCCAAGTGAGCTAAGTGTTCAAACTTTGTTTTGCTAAAGATGAATATATCATCTAGATATACCACCACAATTTACTTATGTAATCCTTTAGCAGTTCATTCATCGACCCCGTGAAGGTGTTATAGGAATTAGTAAGCCCTTGCAACCATCTATGGTGGTGACATAAATGTTATGAGGGAAAAAGATGAAAGTCTAAGAGATAAATTTGATGAAATGAAAATGCAAGAAGGTGATAATATTGCACAATACTGTGGTAGAATAAAAGAAGTTGTAAATGCTATTAGAGGAGCCAATGGAACTATTGATGATGAGACTATAATAGGAAAAGTATTGAGAACCTTGCGTCCTACTTATGCTATTAAAATTTTTGCAATTCAAGAATCTAGATGTGACCCTAGCAATGCACTTACTTTGGAAAGTCTTGTTGGTAAGCTTACTACTTTTGAGCTTTCTAACTATGATAACTTCACTGTTGCTAATGTTGAATCTTCTTTTAAGTCACAAATGGTTTTGAGTAAGTCAAAGAAGGAAAAGGAAAGATGCATCAGTGAGAGTGAAAGTGAAAGTGGCACATCTGATGAAGAACTTGAAGATCTTGAAGCACTTATGGCCAAAAGATTGAAAAGGGGAAAAAGAAAGTATAAAGGAAAACTCCCTATTATATGTTTCTCATGCAATAAAGTTGGTCATATTGCTACCAAATGCCTTGAAAGAGATAACAATGAGGAAGAAATAGATAGAAAGCATAAAGAAAAAAGAGAAGATAGAAGTTACCAAAGGTACAAGGACTACAAAGGAAAAGGTAAGAAATCATGCTATATTGTTGAAGAAGAGATTGACACTGATAGTGATGATTTTGAAATTGAGGTAGTCTATGTTGATATGAATGATGAGTCTAATGAGGATGAGAATATTGCATTGATATCCTATGTGAACAAGAATAATAAGTGGATTATTGATAGTGGTTGTTCACACCACATGACTGGTGAAAAAAGTAAGTTTGATACCTTAGATCATTATAAAGGTAGAAGTGTTAAATTTGGCAATGATGCACCATGTCCTGATAGAGGTAAAGGACTGATTAAACTAATTGATAAGATCACTTGTGAAAATTATTATTGGGTTTAAGGTCTTAACTATAATATTCTAAGTGTTGCACAACTTAATAGCACTGGTTATTGAGTGGAATTTCATCATAGGAAGGCCAAAATATTTGATACCACTGGTGAACTGATTGGAAGTGGAGAACAGACAAGAGGTAATTTGTTCTATCTAGACCTATCTAAAGAGACATGTATGATTGCACAACTTAATGATATATGGTTATGGCATAAGTTGCTATGTCATGTTAACTTTGATAATGATGCAGGAGCATTTTGGAATTCCCTGTCAGAGCGATACAGTACTTTATTTTGGGCAGTTTTCTAGGTTTCTGGGTTGTGATGATCTGTGGAGATCTTTAGCATGTGCAATGAAAGATGTTTGTTCCTTGATTTTTGTGGAAGATATTTCTAAGGTCATAGCTCTTGAAGTGGCATGGTTTGTGAGATCTTGGATGAACTATTTCAAAGTTAGAGTTGTTTTCCTTGTCATCGGAGTAGTATTTTCCTGCAGTTTTGGTGCTGATTGTGCATCATGGTGACCTTGATCCTTAATGAATCAGCCTTTTCACTCTTAGGGCCTTAAAGAGGACCTAAATTAATATCTTTTCACAAGGTAAAAACTCCTAATTTTTTATGAGTAAAAAGTTATGACCATTTTTCTCAAGGACCTATTTTCTGGTAGTTTTCACACAAAACATGCAGTGTTTCTTCTTGCGTGGTTCCGTGTGATGAGATGGGGCCTTGTGTGGTTAAGGACATGTTATTGGGTCATGTTTGGACCTAAATAAAAAGGTACATTAAGTTTTTATCTTTTTTTCATTAGTTTTGGTTTCTCTTATTGGACTGGACCTATATTGTAATTAAATGCCTAACTGGCCGACTTGTGGCTTAGTTGGCTATATATTGAGAGTTTGGGTTGATGTAGAGCTAGTATTAGATCATTAGGAAATATGTAGATGAGTAAGTGATATGATGGAAGAGTAGAGTACAAGAATATTTTTGAATCTATGATTTGGTAGCAGAACTAGTGGCTTGAGGGCTTAGGACAACAAGAGGTTGCTTGGTGGCTTGCGAGCACAAGTTTAGACTCTATCTTCGTTGTTCCTATCAGAGGCTTCTTGTTGTAGATCTGAACTAGTTGGTGATTCCTTGGATCTTCTGAGATCTTGCTGATACTTTTTAATTTCATTGTAATAGGCCAAAACCTGGAAGGCCTTACAGTTGGGCATGTTGAATGAAATTCTATTTTGAAACATTATCTTGTTGTATTCTGCTACAATTGTTGTTGTCATAATTGGAAGTGTAGGTTTGGACCATCCATTATAGGATCCTCCATCTCTACCTTGCATCAAGTGGTATCAGATCTTGAATATCTTGAGTGTGTAAACTAGTTGAGGTTGTTTACACCAGGACCTTGTTGGTGACTTGTTGCTTGGATTTGAATCTTTGAGGATGCCTCCAAGAAGATTGGATCCTAGAGAAATTGCAGATCTTTGTGATGTGGTGGAAGAAAACATTTCTAAGAGGTTTTCTTGGTGAGAAACTAATTTCTTGTACCAGGTTGATAACCTTGTGAAGGAAAATGTTGAGCTTTGTAGAGTGTAACAAAGTTGGAGCATGCCTATTCAAAGGAAATTTGCTTGGCCAGTTTGTAGATTGGTCCGAGAGAGAAAACATCTTGACAAGGTTACTTGTGATAGTATAGAGGTTGAAGAGGTATGTGATATTGGTTTTTTTGATCAGTTGGTGGACTCTAACATGAAACCTATAGACCAACTTATGATTGTTGCTGAGACACCTATGCTTACTGATATTGTGGTTGACCTTGTTGAGGCTGCTGAGAAGATTTGTTTTCATGTTCAGTTGGTTGTGTCTGACATGGAGATTGCAGAGCATCTAGTTTGGCTTGATCAAATTGTTGTTGGTGAAGAGTTATCTATTGCTAAAAACCTTTGTGATGATGGTGTTACCAACTTGCTTTTCTTTGGTGTTGAGGTGCTGATATTGTTTGTTGGTTATGGACTTGAATTGTTGGTTGATAGTAATAAGTCTTGTGATGAGTTTCATAGATGGGATGTTGATGATGAGTGATTTCATATTGATGTAGATTTGACTTTGGATCTAATTTTTGGGAAGTTGGATACTCCTATTTTTGAGATGAGTTATGGTGATTAGTGGTATGTTGATTGGATTGTTGGGATTCATGTGATCCTGATGTTTGAATGGATGAAGCATAGATGGTTGATTTTCCAATTTGTTCTCTTTTCCTTGATGGATTGGAAGCCTTTGGTGAAGATGAAGTTGATTGTAGATAATTATATTGAGGTTAAAGTATGGGACATACTTTCTATTTACCTGGGTAGTTTGATGCAGGAGCATTTTGGAATTCCCTATCAGAGGGATATAGTACTTTGTTTTGGGTAGCTTTCTGAGTTTCTAGGTTGTGATGATCTGTGGAGATCTTTAGCATGTGTGATGAAAGGTGTTTGTTCCTTGATTTTTTTGGAAGATATTTCTAAGGTCACAGCTCTTGATGTGGCATGTTTTGGGAGATCTTAGATGAACTATTTCAAAGTTAGAGTTGTTTTCCTTTCCGTTGGAGTAGTATTTTCTTGCAATTTTGGTTCTGATTGCGCATCATGGAAACCCTAATACTTAATGAATCAGCCTTTTCACTCTTAGGTAATTAAAGAGGACCTAAATTAATATCTTTTTCCAAGGGCACAACTCCTAATTCATTATGAGTAAAAAGCTATGACAATTTTTCTTGGGGACCTATTTTCTAGCAGTTTTCACGTGAAACATGGAGTGTTTCTTCTTGTGTGGTTCCGTGTGATGAGATGAAGCCTTGAATGGTTAAGGAAATATTATTGGGTCATTTTTGGACCTAAATAAAAAGGTGCATTAATTTTTTATCATTCTTTCATTAGTTTTGGTTTCTCTTATCAGACTGGACCTATATTGTAATTAAATGCCTGACTGGCTAACTTGTGGCTTAGCTGGCTATATATTGAGAGTTTGGATTGATGTAGAGGTAGTATTAGATCATTAGGAAATATTTAGATGAGTAAGTGATATGATGGAAGAGTAGAGTAGAAGCAAATTTATGAATCTATGATTTGGTAGCAAAACTAGTGGCTTGAGGGCTTAGGACAACAAGAGGTTGCTTGGTGGCTTGTGAGCACAAGTTTAGACTCTATCTCAGTTGTTCCTATCAGAGGCTTCCTAGTGTAGATCTGAACTAGTTGGTTATTCCTTGGATCTTGTGAGATCTTTCTGATACTTTCTAATTTCATTGCAATAGGCCAAAACCCATAAGGCCTTACAGCCGAGCATGTTGAATGATATTTTGTTTTGAAACATTATCTTGTTGTATTCCACTGAAATTGTTGTTGTCATAATTAGAAGTGTAGGTTTGGACCATCCATTATAGGATCCTCCATCTCTACCCTATGTCAAATAATCTGGTAGAAATTAGTAAAAATAATAAATTAAGAGGACTATCAACATTGAAGAAACTTGAGAATGTAATGTGGAAACAATGTCAGTTGGGTAAGATGACAAAGTATAGTTTTAAGAGCAAAACTTTTACTTCTAAGAATGCTTTAGATTTGGTTCATACTGACCTTTGTGGACTTATGGGTGTACAAAGCTATTGTGGTGCTAGATATTTTATTTTGTTGGTTGATGATTACACCAGAATGATGATTGTAATGTTCTTAAAAGAAAAATCTGATGCTTTTCAAAATTTTAAGTGGTATTTGGCTAAGGTTGAAAAGGAGACAGGTAGGAACCTGAAGTTTCTGAGATCTGACTGAGGAGGAGAATTTATATCCAATGAATTTAATTTTTTTTGCAATGATAGAGGAATAAAAAGACAGATGTGTGCACGTAGAACACCTTCACAAAATGGTATAGAAGAGAGAAGGAACAAATCCATCATGGATTAGGCAAGAACACTGATGATTGAGAAGAATGTTGCACAAAAGTGCTGGAGAGAAGTTGTAAGTACAACTATTTATACCCTTAACCGAGTACAAATAAAAAAAGGTACAAATCTCACACCTTATGAGTTATGGCATGGGTATGCACCTAATGTAAAGAAATTTAGAATCTTTGGAAGCAAATGCTATATGCTAAAAGAAAAAAAAAATGGAAAGTTTGATGCTAAAAGTGATGAGGGAATATTCCTAGGGTACTCCACAAAAAGTAAAGCTTACAAGTGTTTGAACTCTAACACTAACAAAATTATGGAAAGTGTGAATATCAAAGTTGATGAGTATGTAGAGAAAAATGAATAGGAGAGCAAGAGAGAACCAAAAGATTATAGATCTTTTGTGTAGATAGATGAAGGTGAGGCAAGTGAGATACTTGCACCTGATGCTGAGTCTCAGGTAAGCAATGTTGAGCATCAGGAAAACAATGTTGAGCGACAAGAAGAACATGTCGAGCAACCATAGAATGATACCGAGTATCAAGAAGAGATTGTTGAGCATTAAGAAGTTAAATTTGACAACCTTATTGGTGAACCTGAAGAGAAAGAAGAAAGGAGAGTAGAACCTAGTTTGGCACAATATATAAGAAGACATCACAAGCCTAAACAAATTATTGGAGACAAAGATAGTGGAGTTCTGACTAGAAGCAAGTTAAGAGACCCTACATGTTTACTATGTGAATTTGAGCCTAAGACAACAAAAGAGGCATTAGAAAATGAAGACTAGATCCAAGCAATGAATAAGGAGATAGACCAGATTGAGAAGAATGATACCCGGACTCTGGTGTCGAGACCAAAAACCAAAAATGTCATTGGAACAAAGTGGGTATTCAGAAATAAGTTGAATGAACATGGACAAATCACAAGAAACAAAGAAAGGATGGTATGCAAAGGCTACGCACAAGAAGAAGGAATAGATTATGGGGAGACATTTTCCCCTATAGTAAGATTGGAAGGAGTAAGAATGTTACTTGCATATACTTCCTACAAAGATTTCAAGGTATACCAAATGGATGGCAAGTCTGCATTTTTGAATGGTATATTAGAAGAAGTGTACATTGAATAGAAAGAAGGATTTATTGATCCAAAAAAAAGACACATGGTTGACAAACTAAACAAAGTACTGTATGGATTGAAGCAAGTTCCCAGAGCATGGTATGAGAGGCTGCACAACTACTTGATACAGATTGGATTTTCAAGGACAAATGATACAAGAAATTTGTACATGAAGGATGAAGAAGGTAAAGGAATCTTGTTGGCTAAGATTTTTGTAGATGATATTATGTTTGGTGGACAAGATGCCTTGTGTAAGAAATTTTCAAATGAAATGCAAATGGAATTTGAAATGAGTATGTTTGGGGAGATCAAATTCTTTGCTGGTTTACAGGTATATCAGAAGGAGAAAGGTATTTTAGTTACCCAGTCTAAATATATTCATGAGATACTGAAAACCTTTGGGATGGAAGATTCAAGGCCAGTAAGTACTCCTATGGATACTGGACAAAAATTGTCTAAGAATGATGATGCTACTAAAGTAAACCAGACTTTGTATAGGTCCATGATTAGAAAACTACAGTATATTGTTCACAGCCAACTTGGTATTGCACTAGGTGTTGGAATTGTGGCAAGATTCTCTACCAATCCTAAGGAAACAAACATGATGGTTGTAAAAATAATAATGAGATATTTGAAAGGGACTACAGATTATGGATTGTATTACAAGAAGCATGAAAGATTTGAACCAAAAGTGTATACTGATGCTAATTTGGCAGGAAATGGGGATGATAGAAAAAACACTAGTGGTGGAGATTTCTTTCTTGGACAGAGATTAGTTTCCTGGACAAGAAAGAAACAAAATTGCATTTCCCAATCTATAGCTAAAGCTGAGTATGTGGCTGTAGCAGTGAATTGTTCAAACCTGGTTTGGATAAAGTAATTGTTGGTAGGCATGAAAGAAGAGATCACTGAACTAGTTGTCATCTATTGTGACAACACAATTTCTATCAACATCTCTAAGAATCTGGTGATGCACACAAAGACCAAACACATCACCATCAAGTATCACTACTTGAGGGAATTGGTACAAGATAAGGAAGTTAGAATGTAATATGTGAATACAAAAGAACAACTAGCAGACATATTCACTAAAGCTTTACCTAGAGAAGCTCATGAATATCTAAGAGGACAATTAGGGGTCCTTCCCCTAACTGAGGCTGCCTAGTCAAGCTAGGAGCACTGTATCAAATGTGTTGCAAAGAGTATCTAACAAATTGATGTAGAGAAAGGTCACACTTTAGGAGCAGCCTAGAGTTGTGAAAAGAACAACAAAGCTGATAATCAGTCATAAGCAAGATGACAGAGGGAGAAAGATTGTTACTAAACTGACAAGATGACATCTACATCTGAAGGATGTATGTATTAGTTGTTTCTTTGGCATTATTATCAAAGAGGGAGATAATGAACAAGATGAAAACACATGGTGAATTTTATGGAAGATCAAGAAAGAGGGTGAAAATAGGAGAGAATGTTACTATGTGAATGGTCATATAAGCAAGGCTAATTGATTTTGAATCAAAATGAAGCTAAGGATATTAAAAATATTTCTGATGGACAGATAAGTTTTTTGGATTGGTTGGTAATTCATGTGTTATTCATATGGTGTTTCCATCAATGCCAAAGAGGGAGATTGTTGGAAACTGCAATTGAAGCAATTGTTGTATTGTCATTGATGTCAAACCTTAACTGGTAAGACTATTGCTATTTAAGAAAGTACTATATCTATTTGAATGTTGTGAAGAGTGAGGGCAAGGATGATAACAATAGCACCTAGGGGAAAGGTTGAGTTATCTTGAAACTTCAATGTGTACTTGATTATGTGGCATAATGATGAGACAATGTATTGCTTATCTAAGTAAGAAGGAAGACTAAACTAGTAGGCTTAACTGAGCAAAAGTGAAGAAATCAAGTTTAAGCTAAGTGATGTTAGTGTCGACCAAGCTAGTATATGTCGAGTAAATTTAGTGTTGATCAAACATCAGTTAATTTCTGAGAAAGATAGTATTAGCCAAGGAAATAGTTTAGTGATGACCGGGCTACCCAGTGAAGACCGAGAAGATGAACATTGTATTGACCAAGCATCAACAATTTACATTTGAGGAAGAATTCAGATTCCTAGCCGACATAGTTGAATTCTTGGATTATGTAAATCATGTTGAATTTATTTATTAGTTGTATGGAAGCATTTAATGCACTAAAAAATGTTTTATTGTAAATCTTAAAGAGATTTGAGATGTTTCTAGAAGAAGAGATGAAGAACATAAAGTTGGAATGATTTGATGAATTTGACCTAACCCTAAGATCCATAGAGAAGATTAAGAAACAAAAGTTGATTAACCTAATTGAGAAGTATTAAGGAAGCCTGAGTGAGAGGTTGAGAATAGTGGAAGAGAGGCAGAAGCAGATGATGTTGTAGTTGATGTTATTGACTATCTAAGCAGGGAAGGCTGAAGGAGAAGAGTTGTGAGCGCTTGAAGGGATTTCTGAGTAGATCAGTGATGGAGATGGAAATGAATCACAGTCAGTAAGCCAACATATGTGTATGGAATTGGATCTGATATTTGCAAAGTGAGTTGTATGTTTACAGATCAATATTGTTGTTACTTTCTAACCATTGTATCAGTCAAAATCCTTTTAACAAAGATTGACCTAATAGTCATTTCTATAAATCCTTTGAACAAGGTTGCATTCTAATGGAGTGTATGTAAGTCCTATAACAAGGTGCACTTTTAATAGAGTTGTTGAAATCCTTTAACTGGGTCACACCTGATAGTGTGTTTGTAACCTTTTACAGGGTTGGCTTTTCACAGAGCTCGCTTCAGAAGAGTGAAAATATCAGTAACATGTTACAAAGTGGTTTTTCCCTAATTGCATTTCCACTATAAATCCTAGTTTTAATACTTGTGTGAATGTTTTGGTTTCAACATTTATGTGTTTTACAAGTTAAGTATAGTTGGTTAGTGGACTGAAATGTTATATGTTTCTGTTATGAATTTAGTAATGACCGAGTAGCTATTGGTTATTAGATCTAATTTGTTGAAGAGTTTTGAAATTTGTTTTATACATCTAGACCTAAGAACAACTGATTCACCCCCCCTCTCTATTGTTCTAAATCATATTAACAATTACCATTAGCCATCGTGCTAACTCTAAATGCACTTTGTGGCTAGTGTTGGCTAACCTGATGACTATGATTGGTATGTTCTATGTCAATCAGGATATCAGTATATGCTATACCGAAAGTCCAAATTTAAACACCCTATGTACATTATTATGCAAATAAAAATTTTGCAAATCAAAATTTTAGGGCAAATTGGCTAACCCCTAGGTGTTCCTACACCAAAAACCTAAACAATGCTCCATACTATCAAAAGATCATATAGGATAGTTTAGAATAATTTAGAATACTATCCAAGGTCCTAATTAAAACCGGATTAATAAAACACCATACAATCAAAGAACCATTGAATCAACAACCAAATATCAAATGAACTAGAGTGAAAGAGGCTTCACCAATGCCTAAAAATGATCCACAGTATTTACAGATCTCTTCACCAAAAATCTTACAAATGAACATACTACCATTAGTTTGAAAAAGTAATCTCAATTTGTGAATTTATTATACATACTTGTCTATTTTCCTTTGCTTAAAAGTTTAAACTAGCATATTTATGAAAGTATTTTCATTTGTAAGAATAACTAGCAATTTTTATCCAAGAAAATCTTCTTCTACTCTACTATAACCAATGAAAAAGTAGCATATTCAAATAATAAGTATACATTTTTCTACAACTTGCTGGGATAAATGTTACCATCGTCTAAGATAAAGTGCTAGTAGACTAAAACAAATAAAGAAATACAAAAGATATATATTTAAATACACACACACACACACACACACACATATATATATATGAGAGTATATACATATCAATCAAAATAGGAAAATAATATGAAAGTCAAGCACCTCGATCACCAAGAGAGGTCTGATAGAGCTACAAATAGCCCATACTTATTTAAAAAAATTTATTAATTTTTAAAAGAATTTCTAATAGAGGACCATCCCCACCAGTCAAAGAGAGCTAAATATCCACCTCAAAAAAAGAACTATGAATTATAAAGCATATACTAAAATAAACCAAGAACTAGAAAATACATAACTCTCCAATTAGAAGCTAATCATAATGAGTATGTTATTTTATTGAGCAAGCCTAAGAATAAAAAATTGAAAAATAACTGAGTCATAAGCAAAAACACACACAATCGGGAGAAAAGGGATCAATAAAAATAGGAGTCAACAAAGGCATCCTAGTAGAAAAGAGTGGATAAAGGGCTTAACCAAATGAATGGAATAAATTCCTCCTTCATTATTGTAGCCTTGAAACCCTTCTATGGAAGCTTATAGAAGGCTCTAGGAAAGACCTGTCAAGGCTACACCAGCAAAAGGAGAAATACCCAACATTCAAGAAAACCTCTAAAAGCTTGAACGAAAGGGGAGTGAAGACTCCAATAACATAGTAGGAACCTTAGACAGCTAACAATATATACAAATAGATGGGAAACAAAGAGAGCCCAACCTTTTCCCTTAGAAAGGAAAGGGAAAACTAAAGCAATCATCTCTAACTATGATGAGGAAGGGAATAGGCTCACCTCTATTAAAAAATAATCTAGATAAACTCCGAGTCTACTATACCTGACCATAGGAAACTCAAATTATTACCTAGAATAAGTTTAAAATACACTCTCAAACCTTCAAAACATAAATTACTCAACATGCAAAATCCATAAGGACAAACTCATCATGACTATCATCTAGAGCACCCAAAAAATCAAAGATGCAAAGAGAATCCAAATGTCAAAATAACTCCTTCCAAAATTAAATTAATAAACACATGACAAGGGGATAAAATAAGGCCATCATAACCATTGGCTAAGATTAGGATGAAAATAAAAGGCATTTTAAATCTAGCCAAGCTAGTAGAGCTTTAAAACTTTGAATTCAAAATCTGAGCTACCAAGGAGATAAAATTAATTACAACCATGAGTCTATTCTCAATAATTAAAAATAGTGATTCTTAAGGATCTGAATCACTTAGCTTTTGAACCATGGAAGAATTACCTCTCGGTATATTATTGGATCTAGAATTTGAGTCTTCCTCTACATCCACTTCTAAGTCTGATGCAGGAGCATCTCAGGTCTTTGGCAATCCTCTCTCACCAAAAAGAATTTGGATTTTGTCTGTGTTGCTCGGTTTCTTCTTTGACCAAGTTGGTCGGTTTCCTTTGGTTACCAAGTGTGGTCAGTTCTCTCCTAGGTGGTCAATTATTTCTCTGGTGCTCGACATTATTCCTTTGGTTACCGAGGATGGTTGGTTCTCTCCTGGGCGGTCGGTTATTTCACTGGCGCTCGACATTGTCTATTTGTTTCTTAGTTATCTTTCTTACCGACGGGTCTAGTTTTATTTCCTGTTGTGGCTGACTTGTGCATTTATATTGGATCATGGAATTAATGTTGGTATCCATCACTGGGAACCATGTGGTCCTAGATTTGATCGTTACTTCCATTAATTGTGGATTTGAAGACCGACTTAGCTCGGTACCTTCTTGTATAAATGTAGATAATTGGTGGTAGTTTTAGAGGTAGTTTTTGATAGAAGATAGAAGGCATTAGATTTTTGTTTGGTAGTAGATCCTTGCATGTTTGAGGACTTCTATAATTCATTGTAATATCAGGCCCTAATCAGGAAGGCCTTACAGCTTGGCATGTATGATTTAATTTGATGAAAGTTAATGAAAGATCTGGCATTCTCTCTCTCACTCTTGTTCTTGTTGCTTCCATATGTGTGTTGCAGGCTTGGATCATTAGGGTGTGCCATCCTTTCACCCCTCATGCATCCCTACCCTTGCGTTAGGTGGTATCAGAGCGAGGTGAGATCTTGATCTAGGTCTACGGATCTAGGTTTGTTGTTTCCTCTTGAAACCTTAGTTGAATTGTTGTGGGGTAGCAGATTGTGATCTGACCTACAATTGCAGAAGGTTTTTCAGATGGTTTGTGGGAGGTGAGATGCAAATCCAAGATTGGCAGATATGCTAAGGTAGATTGCTGCTAGATTAGAAGCAGTTGAAACAACCCAAAGAAGAGGCAGACATCTTGAAGATGTTAGTGATGATGAAATTGAAGAAGAATAGGCGGATGCAAAACCTACACCTATTATGGATCAAGGTGAAGAAAGATTCTTGAAGGCTTTGACAAGTTTGAAGTCAACACCACATTTCAATCCCCCTGAGTATAGTGGAAACTAAATTCTGATGAATTGGTGGACTGGATCACCGAGATGGAAAACTATTTTGAATATGAGAATATTCTTGAGGATAAGAAGGTGAAGATTGCAAGCACTAAGCTGAAAAGTCATGCATCCCTATGGTGGGAACATCTATAATTGGATAGGAAAAGGAAAGGAAAAGACAAAATCAAGGTATGGAGTAAAATGGTCAATAAGTTGAAAGGAAAGTTCTTACCCTGTGATTATCAGATTAACCTAGTTCGGCAAATGCAAAGTCTAAGATAGAAAGAAAGCTTGATAAAAGAGTATGTTGAGGAATTCTATAGATTAGATATCAGATCTGGACATGCTGAAGTTGATGTGGAAAGAATTGGTAGATACCTAAATGGTTTGAGGGTTTCCATCTAAGAGGAGATTAGCATGGTCAAGTTGGAGAACATTGAGGAGGCTTATCAATTTGCTTTGAAAGCTGAGGAGAAATTGAACAAAAGACATGAGCAAAGACAGAGAGGTCAAGGTGGTAAGTTTTCTAGAGGAAGAGGTAGATCTAATGGTAAAAATGGTAGATCTGAACCAGAAAAGATAAATTTGGACAAAGGCAAGACCGAGTGGAAAAGTGAAAGTTCTAGAGGTAGAGGCAGTAACTACCAAGGTGGTTATAGAAGAGGAAGTTTTTGAGGAGCTTGTTATAATTTTGGACAAGAAGGACATAGATCCTTTGAATGTACACAAGCTAGTAAGAAGGTTGGTAGCAGTAGAAATGCTTTGGTGCAAGAAGAGTCACCGAATGAGCCTAAGAAGGAAAATAACTTGATGGTAAGGAGAGCACTATGGAATGAAAGCAAAAAGGAAGATCCATTAAGGAAAAGTTTGTTCAAGACCAGATGTAGAGTTTCTGACAAAGTTTGGAAGGTAATCATTGACAGTGGTAGCTCAGAGAACCTGGCATCTGAAGAGATGGTCACAAATTTGCAATTGAAAAGGTTAGTACATCTGAAGCCCTATCAGATTTTATGGATCAAAGATGAACATACACTCTTGGTAAGTGAACAATGTTATCTGAATTTGAAGATTGGAAAGTACTATGATAAGGTGTTATGTGATATCATGCCTATGGATTGTTGTCATATTTTGTTGGGTAGACCTTGGCAATATGATAGACATGCTATGTATGATGGGAGATTGCATAAGTATACTATTGTGGCTGATGGAAAGAAACAAGTCTTGTTACCTTTGGTGGAAGAACTTGTTAGCAATGTTTTCACATCTATAAAAGTTTGTTTGATGGAAGGAAGGAAGTTTGTTAACTCTTTGAAGACAGATGATGTATGTTTTGTTGTATTTCCTAACAAACCAAATGGGAAAATAGGAGAAAATGTCCCTGAGGAGATTGATAAGTTACTCACCGAGTATAGTGATATCATTTTTGATAATGTACCTAATGGTTTTCCATCGAAAAGAATTATTGATCATTGTATGGATCTAATCCCTAGAGCTAGTTTACCGAATAAGGCACCTCATCGGTTGACACCTACTGAGAATCAAGAATTGAACCGACAAATTCAAGAGTTGTCAAAGAAAGGTTTGATGAGAGAAAGTTTGAGTCCTTGTGCAGTACCTGTTGTATTGGCACTGAAAAAGAATGGAAAATGGAGAATGTGTACTGATTCCAGAGCAATCAATAAGATAATAGTAAAGTATAGGTTTCCTATACCGAGAATGGATGATATAATGGATGGTTTGACTGCAGCAAAGTATTTCACAAAGATTGATTTGAAAAGTGGGTATCATCAAATCAGAATTAGAGAATGTGATGAATGAAAGACTGCTTTCAAGACTTTGGGCCCCATTATTCATTTTATCAATGTTGGAATTATTTTATCAATTTTCTGAATCAATGTTTTTTAATATTTTTAATTCAAATCAATTTATTTGATCAAATTGTAATTAATTCAAAAAATTTAATATATTTCCCAAGTTTTATTTAATTGAGAGAACTTGTTCCCTTTTAATTAAATAAAAATCTCTTTTAATTAAATAAAAATTATTTAATTAAATCATCAAGTCATTTATTTTAAATCTCACTTTAATTAAAAGAATAAATCTCTTTTAAATAAATAAAAAATCTTTTAATTAAATATTGGAACCCACTTTGCTAGAAATAATAAATAAATAAAAATAATAAAGTAAAGTGCACTTTCCTATGAGATAGAATTTTTTGACTTTTTGAAAAAGGTTTTTGCCTCTTAATCTCTTCCACATATCTTTTTGCCTCTTAACCATGTCCATTGATTTTGCCTCTTGAGAATCTTGAACACATGGATCAACCAAGATTTAATCTCCACCATTGCTCATTTCTTTTTGCCTCTTAATATTGACCATCCATTCATTTCTAAATTCCTTTATAAGGAGACTCTCTCCTCATTCTTAATCATCAATCTTTTGCATCATCATCTCTTGCATTGTCATCCTCTTGGAGTCTTGGCATCTTAGCATCTTGGAATCTTGGAGTCTCTCAATCTTGGCATCTTGGAGCTATGGTATTCTTAGATCTCTCATATTGAAGCATTGCATCATCAATTTTATTTTCTTTCTTGCATCTAGCTTAATCCATCTAGCTTAGATCTACTTTCATTTTCATTTGCATGAATATTTGATGATCATGGAGACTAGTATTCTTGCTTTTTCTCTTTGAATCTTTCATTTTATGGTGTACTTGCATGGGCACAAACTAGGTTAAATCTGAGGGCCTCCATTATAAACCCTTGCACTCCATGAATAGAGAGCTATGAGTCGTTATTTGAGATCTCATTCTTGAGAGATCTTGGATGTAATGATTCATAGAAGTGTGACAAAATTTTAGCACACATTTTTAGTGCCCACCATGAGGCAACCCACCTTTACATGCATGTTTTGGTTATTCTTGGAGCTAACCCCCTTGTGCAAATTTGCTTGGAGACTAAAACCCTAGATTTTTAAAGATTTGATCATATCTCTCAAATGGATTGGTATTTTGGTCTAAAATTCATTTTTCAAGTTGACAACCTATCAAGGAAGCTTCAATAAAAAATTTAGAATTTTTGGAGGTATTTTCGAATTTTTATTATTTTTTCTTAATTTTTCATAAAAAATTAATTTTCAGCGCAAATTAGCATATTTTTCAAAAAATTTTACATTTTTGGAAATATCTTCAAATTATATAGGGGTTCCATTTTTTGTGTTTTGAATTTGGATGCAATATCATAGCTCAAATAATTGATTTATAAAAAGTGGTCTATTTTCATAAAATGAGTCTCTAGGGCACAAATGAAGATATTTTTCTAAAAATTTTATATTTTTGGAAAGCTCTCTATTTTTTAGTAGGGGTATCTATTTTTCATTTCTATTTTTGTGGCCGAAATCATATCAAAAAAATTAAATCTTGTTGACTAGGTCAAATGCAAAAAAAAAAAAAATTTGTGATGAGTATGCACTTATTTTTCATTGTTTAATGCATGTGTTGTCATTTGGATTATTTGATGGCTATTATTGCTTCTAAAAATTGATTTTTAGATCTAACCCTAGGGTTTGCATAAGTTGGATATATATTACATATCTTGTTTGTTTGTTTGTTTGCTTATTTACTTGTTGGAGAGTTCGTGGCTTGCTTGCACAAAAAAAGCTCAACAAAAGTCTACTAAATGCGTTGCTTTGGACTTGAGGTATTTTGTTGCATCCCTATAATATTTGGATTTTGGAAATAAAATGAATCTCTCATGTGTCTAGCTTGAGTTTTTATTGCTTTCATAGATCACACTTCACTTTGGGGCTCTAAAAAGAACATAGATTTACCATTTTTGCATATGTGTTTCACATAGTAATTAGGCCCTATGAACACTATTTGTGGTGATCTTGAGAGATTGGGTTTCTTTTGAGGCTCTTCTTGACAATAGATCCCCTTGTAGGTAGGGAGGATATTGAGATTATCTCACGTTCCCTTGATTTGCATCCTCATCTTTTGGTTGATGCATTCTCTCTCTAGAGGGGTTGATAGATCACAAGTTGTTGACACCACAGATCTTGGTGAGGTTAATTTTGGTCCTAGCATGTCAGATTAATCTATTTTCTATGTTTGGGTGAAGTGAAGAGGCTAGAGGATTATGCTCTACTCCCTTTTTGGGTAGTATTAGAAACTCAGATGCTTGAATCTAAACCAAGTCCCCATGTGGTCCTTTTTGTGAGTCACCTTGTTAGAGAGGGTTAACCGTAGTAGACACTCCCTTTATTGGGTCTACCATGTGGACAGAACCTCAAGCGGTAATAGCCATTTTTGCTGTGGTAGTGACAACCACTATATAAATGTCCTTGTGGAAGAAATCTCCACGAGTGTAGTTTCTTGTTGGGCTATCAGATCTCCTCAACATCTCCGATTGATTAAATTCTCAGAATGTGTCAGAACCCCAGTGCACTTGGATTGGAGTTCACCCTCTTGAGATTGCAAAAGTTGCAGAGTCAAACCATTACTAAAAACCATAGTGCAACCAACTTTTTATTTGCTAGGACTATGTGCATGATTGAAATTTTTTTTTGAGAACATACACAAGTAGAATCTTTAGGGATTAGCATACTAAGTCACTATTCTTGTTCATGTGCAAGGTTTCTTTGTCCCTTGATCATTGTTTGTAGATATTTTTTTTCTTGAACTCGTTGATTGTTGTCGTATTGCTTGATCAATGATAAAAATCTGTTGCTGTATTTATGTGATCAATTAAAACAAAAAAATCTAAGTTCCCGAGTGATAAAAACTTCAAAGATCTCCCCAAAAGTGCTATGACCTGTTGCTCAACATCCAAATGAACTTCAATGGTATCAATTTTCACGAAATGACTCTTGGTCTTCTTTCTTCCACATCTTCCATGTCTTCCTAGTCTCCCATTTTCATCCTTTCTCTTCTTCATTCATGCTTCTTCCTCTTCTTCCTAAATTTTTCACATCTTCTTGATTCTTTTCCTCTTATTTTCTAGTCTTCCTTCTTCTATTCATCTCTTCTGTCACTTCCATGCTTGATTCCTCCTCTTCTAGAACCATGAGTTTCAACTATCTTGTTGTGGAATCTCTCTTCAAAATGGATGATCTTGATCTCCTTGCTCAATTTGAAGCGTGTCATTCCTCCAAAACTTTCATTGATGATAAATTTATGACAAAAATACAAAATAAAGCAAGTGAATCACCCACCTTTGGTAGAATCATGCTCATGATCCTCTCACAATCTTCTTCTTCCAAACATTATTCATCATCTAAGTCTTCTCATTCTTCTTCACCTTTCAAGTCTTATCATGACTCTTATAAACATCATTCAAATTCTTCACCTTCCAAGTCTTATCATGACTTTTCTAGACATTATTCAAATTCCTCATCTTCTTACCATAACTCTTCTAGACACCATTCAAATTCTTCATCTTCCAAGTCTTTTCATGACTCTTCTAGACATTATTCAAATTCTTCATCTTCCAAGTCTTATCATGACTCTTCTAGACATTATTCACATTCCTCATTATCCAAGTCTTCTTCCTCCACTCAGTCTTCACTTTCCTCTTCTTCACAATCTCATTCCTCTTCTACTTCTCCCAAGTGTCTTACTCCTCAATATGAGAAATATAGTAATGCTTGTGATACCTCTCCCATGAAGAGTTACACACCTACCTTTGATGACTATGATGACTATTATGATGACTATGATGATGAACCATATAGTCATACCTATGAAACCTCTATTCCTAAGAGTCCTCCTCATCAGTTGCTCATGCTTACTAAAGGTTCATCATATTGGATAGATCGTGATGGTGATCTATATGATTCTTATTTTGAAAGAGACTTTGATGATTTTTGTGAACAATACTTTGATTATGATCCATTTACTACTACTGAGGACTATAAAATGCACCACGCTGATTTGAAACATCAATATTATAAGAATCATTCCTCTAAAAACTCTCATGTTGAAAATAAAGATTACACTCTCAAGAAAGATTTTTTTAATGATGGACCTTTGTCTTGTGATGGTTCCCTTCCATCCCCTACTTCCTCCAATACCCACACATTTCCTAAAGCTTCCAAGTCTTTCAAATCTTTCACAAATCCTTCATCCAACAAAAGTCTTAATACTTTTCATGCAGTTCCCTATAGTTATCCTCAAGGGCTACCTCTTAAAGAAACTCCAGCTAACCTTCACTTGGCTGCAAATACTTTCAATAATGCTAAAACTAAAGAGCCTAAGCTTGTATGCACTATAATGCCTACTTCAGCTAGTCCTTCACCATCTTCTGCAAAGTCTTCCATACAATCCCAACATGCTTCCTTGTCCATAGAAGTGGCTCCATGTTAAGAGGAATCTAAAAATGATAAAGAAAATAACATAAAGAAAGATCAAGATCAAGAACCCTCCATGTCATCCAATCCTATTCATCATATCTCTCATCCGTTTCATGGTTATTTCGATCCTTTATGCCCTTCCTCATTTGTTCCAGCATGTCTTAAATCTTCTCCTACGCAAGATCAAGCTACTACTTACATCATTGAGCTTATTGAAAATAAAAATAACCTTACTACACTTGTGCTTTCCAAAGATGATACTTCCATTAGGGTTATTAAAAATGGTGTTGTTACTTTCGATGTTAAGCTTATTGAAAATCAAGAGAAAAATGATACACTTATGCTATCCAAAGATCCTTGTCAAGATCAAAATCTTCCATCTTCTTGCTCTACCATTCCATGTTCACTTCCACTTTCTACTCTTCCTAAGTCTTTTCAAGCTTTGAACAATCCTATCAAAGAAGTTGCTCCTATTCAAGATGTTCATGATCCTATTGCAAATCCTAATACTCACTCTAAAGATGTTGATGTCCTTGGTTGTCATATAGATGTTGATGAAATTATTGATTATCCTTTTGTATCTTCCACATCCATCCTTGGACCTCCTCCACCAATACTAAGGGCTTCTTGTCTTCCTTCCATCTTGGGCCCTTATGTCCCTTCACTTTCCCCTCTAAATCTCCTTTTTCATCATCCATCTTGGGTCCTTACGTCCCTCCATCTCCTATCTTTCCTCAAGATCAACATAGATGCATACCCTTGAATCCTTTTCATCCACTCACCCATTTAAACCAGTCATATCCTTCTTCTTCTACAAGTCCCAAATCTTTTGGAAGTAACTTGAATGTTCAATACAAGAAAAAGAAGCAATACAAGAATCCATCAAAAAAAGAATATCACCATGTCTCCTCTAATCGACATGGAGGCATAAAGTCAAAAGAGATATCTAAGAAGAAAACTACAAGACAAGTATGGGTTCCAAAATCCATCATTGAAGATATTCTCTCTAAATCATCAAAAGGAAATGAAAAGCCTACAACTATATGGATTCCAAAGTCTCTCTTGAAAGATTCTAATGTTGAACAAAAAGTGAAATTGACATTCAAGCTTCCAAAGGCTTCCACTCCATCTTCTTCCAAAAACATTCTTCAATTCCATGCGCCTAAACCATAGCCTCTTCTATCCATTCACCATATTCCTTCACGTATTCCTTCATTCACATTTCCTCCATCCTCTCACCACCCTTCAAGGTCTTTGTGTTGATGTTGATCTTTCCTTCCTTTCCATCTACCCTTTCACAATTCTTTCATTCATTATCCTTCTACCTTCTATCATTTTTCCTCATTTGTCTATTCCTCCTATCTTCCAACCTCACTCGCTTTACATAAAACCTTATCCTCCATTTTTCTTTTCAATCTTCCTTTCCCTATTAGCATCTTTGAGAATATCATTTTTAATCCTTGGCATATCATGGTTTATCCTTTCAAGGAGCATTATCTAAAAAGCTTTCCTTCTTTCAAAAAAAATTTAAAAAAATAGAAAAATAAAAAAAAATAAAATAAAATAAAAAATGTACCTTGGTGGAAACCTAGAAATAGGCTCCTTGGTAGAAAAAGTAAAGAGAAATAAATTTATCCTATGATGAAAACCACTCCCTTGTGGCTCCTTGGATAAGTACTATGATGAAAACCTGGCAATCAAGCATCATGCGTAGTTCTTCTACATATTTCATCCATTCCATCTTTGATCTTGGCAATGTTGACCTATGCACAAACATTTGGCTATCTTGTGAGATATCTTATGATGATCTTGCTTTCATTCCATTCATGTTTAGCCTTCATATTTATTTTCCTCCATTCATTCTAGCCTTTCACTATCCTTTTCCCCTTTGGTCTTGATCTATTAAAAAAGAGTAAAACACGATGCTATGAAACCTCTTGACATGTCTACTCCTTTGGACTACATCCTTTCCTTCTTTTGCATTATGCTTTTATGACTTATCCTATGCTGGCCTTTCATTTCTTGTCCAAATGTGCTTTACATGATAATTTTTCCCTAGCTTGGGTACTCTTGAAGAGTTTTCCCTTGAGGATTTCTTCCCTTCATTCTCTTTCATTCTCTTGTCTTCCATCTCTTTCACCAGCTTGCTAATCCCTCTTTTTCTCCACCTTGCTAGACATTGGGACTACACGATGTGATCTTTCTTGGGAGTTTGATGCCAATTTTGTCTAGGGTCATTCTTTGTACATACTTATTGATCCTAAAAAAATCCAAAAAAATGGTATATTGTTAAAAAATTCTAAAACTTGGAAAATGTCTTGAAAAAATGATCATCTTAGTGAAAATCTAGTAATAGACACTTTTATGTATCTCCAAAAAATATATATATTCCAAAAATACCAAAAAAATTTAAAAATTTAAAAATTCAAAAAAAATAGAAAAAGTGCCTTGGTGAAAACTTGGAAACAGGTGCCTTGGTAGCAAAAATACAAAAAAATTATAAAAAGTCTTAAAAACAAATTGCAATAAATCCAAGTGGTGAAAACCTAGAAACAGGCGCTACTTGAGGCCTTTACACCTTTGTTTCTTAGCATGCATCCTTGACACTTAGCCTTTCTCCATCATGCCTTGTCTTTGTTGCCTTGGTTTGGAATTGGTCTTTGTCTTTGTCTAGCGGCATAACTATGTTAGCTTTGGTCTCTTGGATGTGTTATTCTTTAGGACACCTTGCAAACGGTGTTTTTCAATATCTCCCCAATTGTGTTTTTCAACACAACCCCCCAGCGTCGAGTGTTTTTCAACACTTATTGGTTTGGTCTTCCCTAGTTTTGTCATGTGATCTTACCTTCTTGCAAGCATTCAATCCTTATCCTCGGAACTCAGTATCAGTTAACACACTTAAATTTTTAAATGCAACACTTAATGCTTGAGCTATGTCATGATCTTTTCTTTGTGTGCTGAATGATATTGATTTTCATTGAGTGTCCTTGTCCAATAAGTCTCTCTAGGATGCATAGCTAGAGGACTTGGGGCATGAGGCATGTTTTTATTTACTTTCTTGTGGGTGTGGTCTTGAAATTCTTGAGTGTCTCTTGTTGTTCCATTGAAACACTTAGGAGATTTGAGGCATCATCCTTGACTATTTTTGCACAACCATTCTTATGGTCATACCAACATCTGTGCCTTGATGCAAGTGTGGTTTTTCTATATTAAATTGGGTAAGCTAACATTGAAGTCATCTTGACCTTTATGTCTTTGATGCTTATGTTAGAATCTTTCCACATTCCAATCCGATATAAATTGCATTCATATCTTCATAGTTGCGCTTGTGACTAGTGGTGATTGTGTGATTTTTCAATGTCTATTAATAATGGCCCAATGATGAAAATAAGTTCTTTGACATTCTCTGATGAATGATGAACACAAGATCCTATAGTTTCTCTATTGCAAGTACACCTTTTCATTTTCATGCAGCTTGCACTGTTAGACTTCATGTTAAATTTGCATTTTTAGGATGCATTATGAGTTTGGGAGGGTTTTCCTTCATCTTTCTTTTGGACAATTAATCAGCAATGATCACGTTTTGATCTTCATTTCCTCATCTTCTTTCATGATCTCAATCAAAATTTCCCATCTTAAATAGTTGATTGATTTTTGAGGCATCCTCTTTCTTGCGGCAAATTCTCTTTCTTCTCTCCATTTCTTTTCACCTCTTCCAAAATTCTATCTTCCATTCACTTTCATCTCACTTCTTTTCTTCTAATTCAACCTTGGGGCATAATCTTTGATGATCTACCTTGGTTCTGTGATTCTTATATCTTTCATCTTGCATCAAGAACCTTATCTTTAGTTTGATTTGATCAAATTTATCTATTTACCATTTCTCCTTTATCTCATTTCAATTTTGATCACGAGGGGGCAATACCTATCAAACTTCAATCTTTGATTCAGTTTTATCAATTCAATTCTTGCTTGAGATTCTTATCTCTTATTTGAGACTTGACAATTACCTATTTACAACGGTGTTGGCCTTCTCTTTTTCAATCAGCTTATCTGTGTCCTGGCATGTTCCCAAAATGATCACACGTCTGGATTGTTTTGTGAACCCAAATCAACCTCACATTTCAATTTTTCTTTGGCCACATGTGTTCCCAAAATGATCACACATCACCCAAAGAGGGGCAAATGTATGCACCCTAAAATGGTCACCTAAACTTTGGGCCCCATTCTTCATTTTATCACTGTTGGAATTATTTTATCAATTTTCTAAATCAATTGTTAATATTTTTAGTTCAAATCAATTTATTTGATCAAATTGTAATTAATTCAAAAAATTTAATATATTTCCCAAGTTTTATTTAATTGAGAAAACTTGCTCCCTTTTAATTAAATAAAAATCATTTAATTAAATCATCAAGTCATTTATTTTAAATCTCATTTTAATTAAAAGATTAAATCTCTTTTAAATAAATAAAAAATCTTTTAATTAAATATTGGAACCCACTTTGCTAAAAATAATAAATAAATAAAAATAATAAAGTAAAGTGCACTTTCGTATGAGATAGAATCTTTTGACTTTTTGAAAAAGGTTTTTGCCTCTTAATCTCTTCCACATATCTTTTTTCCTCTTAACCATGTCCATTGAGTTTGCCTCTTGAGAATCTTGAGCACATGGATCAACCAAGATTTAATCTCCACCATTGCTCATTTCTTTTTACCTCTTAATATTGACCGTTTGTTCATTTCTAAATTCCTTTATAAGGAGACTCTCTCCTCATTCTTAATCATCCATCTTTTGCATCATCATCTCTTGCATTATCATCCTCTTGGAGTCTTGACATCTTAGCATCTTGGAATCTTGGAGTCTCTCAATCTTGGCATCTTGGAGCTATGGTATTCTTAGATCTCTCATATTGAAGCATTCATCATCATTTTTATTTTCTTTCTTGCATCTAGCTTAATCCATCTAGCTTAGATCTACTTTTATTTTTATTTGCATGCATATTTGATGATCGTGGAGACTAGTATTCTTGCTTTTTCTCTTTGAATCTTTCATTCTATGGTGTACTTGCATGGGCACAAACTAGGTCAAATCTGAGGGCCTCCATTATAAACCCTTGCACTCCATGAATAGAGAGCTATGAGTCTCTATTTGAGATCTCATTCTTGAGAGATCTTGGATGTAATGATTCATAGAAGTGTGACAACATTTTAGCACACATATAGTGCTAGTGTTATCACAGTAAATAACAATAGGATAATCAATCTAAATTCCAAAATTTTTTACCATCTGCTTGATCCAAACAATTGTAGAACAATTTAAGGTTGTTGCAACATACTATGCTTCTATTGTTGATTGAGAGATACAATTTTGTTTCTTGCTTGTCCAAGTGACAAGTCTATCACCAAGAAACACTGCTCCTCCTAAGGTACTCTTTCTGTCATCAACACATCCTACCCAATCTACATCAATGTATAGATGAAGCTCAACATTTTCTAAATTAGGATATCATAGACCATAATCTATAGTGTCCTACAAGTATTTTAATATCCTCTTCACTTCCATGAGGTGACTTTGCTTAGGTTCTGCTGCAAATCTTCCAACTATGCCAACTGCATTGGAAATATCAGGTCTAGTTTTAGTAAGATATATGAGTTTATGAATCATAGACTTGTACAATGTTATATCTACTACTAGTGAGTCATCTTCTTTTTTAAGATTGCATCTAGTAATCATAGGAGTCCCTACTAGCTTGTAATCATCCATCTTGAACTTCTTTAATATTTCTTTCACATATTTTGACTAATTAATAAAAATACCTTTCTCTATCTGTTGCACATTCAATCCCAAAAAGTATTTGATAGGACCAATCATACTTATCTCAAATTCATTCTGCATTTCTTTGGAAAATTCTGCACTTAGTTTGTCATTACCTCCAAAGATAATGTCATCAACAAATATGGCTATAAGTAGTAGACCTTCCGATGTCTCTTTAATGAATAGATTACAATTTGCTACTCCTTTCTTGGATCCAATCTTTGTTAGGTATCCATCTAGTCTTTCATACCATGCTCTAGGGGCTTTCTTAAGTCCATAGAGGGCCTTTTTCAATCTGCATACCATATCAGGTCTGTCTGATAGGGTGAATCCTTATGGCTGCTCAATGTATACTTCTTCTTTTAGGTTTCCATTCAAGAATGCAGACTTGACATCCATCTGATATACTTTGAAATTTTTGACTACAGCATAAGCTAGAAACAACTTAATAGCTTCTAATATTCTCATAGGTGCAAATGTGTCTAAATAATTAATGCCTTCTCTTTGTGCATATCCCTTACATACTAATCTTGCTTTATTTCTTACTACTGTACCATCTTTATTCATCTTGTTTCTAAATATCCACTTTGTTCCAATTACATTTTTATCTCTAGGTCTTGGGACTAGTTCGCAAATGTCATTTTTAATAATCTGATCAAGTTCTTCTTTCATATTATTATGCCAATCTAAATCATTAAAAGCATCAACAACACTTAAGGGTTCAATCTAAGATAGTAAACATATTGTTTCACTGCTAGTAGAATTCTTTGCTTGTGATCTTATCAAGACTTTTCCGCTCTGATCCCCAATGATGTCTTTCTTGGAATGATTTTTAGATGCATATTTTGGAACTTTAGGTGATGTTGACTCATCAGCCTTAGGAGTATCTTCTTCACTAGTTTCAGGGTCATTGAATTCCACATGAATACTATCAAATATTTCCTCAATAACCATCTCACTGGTGGAGTTCTTAGGTTCTTCTTCAATCATGGGTGAGTAATCATGATATCTTTCTTGAACCATAAAATTTTCATCAATCTTAACATGAGCACTTTATATGATCTTTTTCAATCTTAAATTCAAACATCTATAAGCTTTACTTTTAGTGGAGTAACCAAGAAAAATACCTTCATCACTTCTTGCATCAAACTTTCCTACTGCTTCATCCCTCTTGATGTAGCACTTACTTCCAAAGATTTTGAAGTATTTTACTCTGGGAACATTGCCAAACCATAGCTCATATGGTGTTTTGTCAGTGCTTGGTCTCAATTTAATTCTATTGATGGTATAGACTATTGTATTGACCGCATCTCTCTAATAGGTGTGGGCAAATTTTCCTTCTATCATAATGGTGTGCGATGTATGAAGAATGATCCTATTCATTCTCTCTTTAATTCCATTCTACTAAGGGGTTATAGGTGCACTTAATTGCCTCTTTATTCCATGTTCTTCACAGTACTCAGAGAATCTATCAAAGGTGAAATCTCCTCCTCTATCTGATCTCAAACATTTTATCTTTAGTCCAGATTCATTCTCAACCTTAGCTTTGAATATTTTGAACTTCTCAAAGGCTTCTTACTTATCTTTCAAGAATGCAACCCACATCACCCTGGAATAATCATCAACAAACAAAATGAAATACCTTTCACCATAGTATGACCTTGTTTGAGTTGGACCACATAGGTCTGTATGAATCAGATCCAACTTGTTCTTTGCTGAATTGAGCTTGCTCCTAAATGAATTTCTTACATGCTTTCCCATTACACATTCCCTTCATATATTATCAATTGGTTTTGCTATGCTAGGTAGGTCTCTTACAGCTTTTACATTGCTTATCTTTAATATGCTATCCAAATTGATATGATAGTCTTTTATACCACAGCCAACTGTCATCAACTTTGGCAACAAAACAACTTGCTTCTGAATTGAGTTGGAAAACATTACCTTTAGTCTTTGATCCTAATGCAATCATAACACCATCTTTTTTGTTAATGATGCTTTTTTCATCTTTGAACTCCAACTGATAGCCTTTTTCAAGTAGTTGTCCAACACTGAGAAGGTTATGTTTCAAACCATCAACATAGAGAACATCATCAGTACCATTCTTTCCATCCAAAGTGATGGCTCCTCTACCAACTATAGGTTTAGGAGTGTTGTCTCTGAATCTAACCATACCACCATTATATTTGTCTAGATGAACAAATTTTCCTTTATCACCTATCATGTGATGTGAGCAACCACTATCTATAATCCAGTCTATCCTTATGTCTGCTTGGGAAATTAATGCTAGTTTTTGTTCCTCTTTCTCATCTTTGTGATTTATTTTGTCTACCATATAAATGAATCCAATTTCTTCTTCTCTTGATTCATCATTTAGAAATTCCATCTCCAGCATAGTAACATTCCTTAGGTTTGTAATCCTTTTTTAACTTTCTAGCTCTAGTAGGGCACTTAGATGCAAAGTGACCAATCTTATTACATGAAAAGCACTTAAATGGTAACTGACCTTCATATTTTCCTTTTCCTTTTTTTTCTCTCTTGGAAATCATAGCAATGAAATCATCTAATTTTTTCTCTTCATCATCATCATCAAAATTACCATAAGTGTTTGTAGATTTCTTACCATGGACTATTGTTTTGAAGGTTGTCTGACTCTTTGGTTCTGTCTTCAATCTTTAAATATCAAAAGATAAGATTTTGTTCATCAAGGTCTCCCTCTTGAAATTTGATGTAAGTTTCATGGTCTCATCAAGGATATTGATCTTTCTTTCATATTCTTATGTGACAGTGGTCATTAACTTGTCCATAATATCCTCTTCTGATATCTCTCCACCATTGTTCTTGATTCCAGCAACTGCTTCATTTATCCTCTAATTGTAAGCTTTGATATTTTCATCAGGCATCATCTCTAATGCATTGAATCTTTTCTTCCAAGTCTTTCTGCATGCATCCTTTTCTTATTTGTCTCCTTCAAATATGTTTTCTAGGTACTTCCATATTTTGTGGGTGGTATCCTCCTTTATCTCTAAAAATTCACTATCAGATAGGGTGCTGATAAGGGCTTCTTTGGCTATAGAATTCTGATGAAATAATTCCTTTTTTCTTTCAATAGCATCATCTTCTCCAAGATCTTCTAGGGTAGGAATCCTCACTGCTTTAATAGTAACATCAAAAACTTCAAAAGCAATACACTACAAATGGGTCACCATCTTGTTCTTCCAATCAAGATAATTCTTTCCTAAAAACTTAGGAATTTCTTTTCTGAAGTATGCCATCTGATCAACCTCAATCTATTAAACTTTCTCTCTGAGGCACTTGGCTCTGATACCAATTGTTAGGAATAGTGCCAAGAGATAACTAAGAGGAGGGGGGTGAATCAGTTATCTACAAGTTTTAATTCTTTATCCAATTAAGTATTCTTTATCATAAGCATAAACATAATGAAAGAAGACATGAACACAACACCAATACTTTGGTTACAGGGAAACCCAAATAGGTAAAAACCCTGGTGGGAATTGACAACCACTAATATTCTACACTAGTGTATAATGATCCTTTTCAGAAGATCCTTTACCTTGTTAGGAGTAGCTTTACAATATATTAAGTATAGTAGACCTAGTCAAGGGTCAGAACCTATTAGGATTCTTTTATAATTGCCCCTATTAGGGGAGAGGACACACTATCCAAGAGCTCACTTCTCAAAGGGCAAAAGGCTACAACCTTCTGAATAAAAGATACACACTATATCTGGATCTTGGTGAGCTATGCTTTGACCTACTTATCTAGATAAGTTCCAATGTATAGCACACCTACTTTACTTGGTCACATAGACCTTCTCATGATGGCTCCACACCTCACACACTCTTCCCTTCTCTACTTGATCAACTATGAGCCACACTTCAGCAATCACAAATGATTGCCTATAAATATCTTTCCTCGAAATGATACAGTCAGTTCAGCCTGTCAGAACCACCTTAGAATCATATTAGAGAAACCATAACAAACTTCTATAATCATTATGTTAGCTCTACTATGCATGAAACACATTTTGGGACCTGTTCATTAAGGTAATCATAGACGCACGCTACACACTGTCAACTCTACCAAAACAACTGGATATTTCTCCGCAAGATGAATTAGCTTATGCACTCTTAATCAAACATCAAAAAATCTCTTCTAAGCTTAAATCTAAGGGCACATACCCCAAAGATGGGTGCAACTCATGAACCAATAAAATCTCTGTCGGCTTTCCTAAACAAACATAGGAAACTGCTATTGGCAAATAGTGACTGCATAACTTCACATCCACTATATATCAGACTATGCATCCATAACTAAAACATCACTAATATGTCTCCAACATAAATCCAAGGTCACATGACTCCATGATAACTATATGGACAACCACACACAAAACACTTCCTATTACTCTGTGAGGAACACTTCTGACACAAGCTTGCTATATAACTTTCTGTACTAACAATTAACTTTTGCACCCATGATATCATGTTGATATCATGTCCATGCTTCATATACTAAAGGCTTACTACATAAGACTTCCTCACATGCTACTTTCCATATGTTGTCATCAATGACAAACATATAGTTAGTACTGGACTACTGGAAAATCTCCAACATCTCCTAAATAGGTTTAGGGAAGTTTTAGAAGGGTTTAGGAAAGGTTAGAAGATTCTATGCTTTTGAGGCTTTATATAAATATAAAATTTATTTAGGGAATGCGACATCATTTATTGAATATTGATTCAATAAAGAGAGGAAAATTACTTAAAATTGATTTAAGTGGTTTGGGGAAAGATTCTTTAATTAAAGATGATTAATTACAAGAAAGGAAAATAATGGCATAAAAATATATTAATCAATTAAATAATTAATTAATTAACAAATGATGATGTCATCGGGGGTTTTTAGAAAAATAAAAATACTTTTATTTTCTAAGGATTTTTAGGTGTCTACAGATATAATCAAGTCAGCCTGTTAGAACCTTCTTGAAATTATAATAGAGAAATAATACAACTCTCCAATAACATCTCCAATGGCTAAACCAAGCACGCAACACAAATAGGATTGCGCAACTCAATATGAGTAGATGCGATGCTTCACACTGTTGGCTCCACCAAATTAACTAAAACTTTCTTCTCATGCTGAAATACATTATGCACTCTTAACAAAACATTCTTAACTCATCATCAAACACAAATGAAACACACATATCAAAATGATAGGTGCAACTACTAAAACAACATAAACAATGTCAGCTCCATCAAATAAACTTAGGAAACTATGATTGTCAAATAGAAACATCATAACTCAACTTGTACTGCACAACTAACTCTACGTCCATGAACATATCTTCAAAAACATGTCTAAAACACAAATATAAATACACAAGTCTCCATTATAACCATATTGATAATCACATACAAAACTCTATCTGTAACACTATCTATAACACTGTTAGGAACACTACTTATACAAACAACTACACAACTGTCTATACTCAGAATCAACCTCTACACTTATGATATCATGCTGATAACATATCTAGGAAACATATGCTCAAGGCTCCATACATAAGACTTGAACACACATTTCTTACCATATGTTGTCAACAATGACAAACATACAGTCAACACTGGCTTTCTGGAAAATCTCCAACACATGCATTATATAGATTCATCTTGCATCTTGCATCCTTCATATAGCTTCATCCTACATCTCACATCATATTGCATTCATGCATCTTTTCTCTTGGAAGGGCATCTATTTATCCCCCCTTCCTCCTTTCTTCCTTCCCACTTGCATCCTTTTTGAGAAAATTCCCCAAAGTTTCCTCTTTGCATTATTTTCTCGAGGGGGCACAATCTCTTATTTTTCATCTTTTCTAGAATGGAGCATCTTATTTTCTTGTCTTTGACACCATGCCACTTGCGGCATCGCATCAAAGAGGGGAAACATATAGACACCTAAAATGCCTTTTCCAAATAAAAATATTTTATTTTGTAAAAACCCCTGATGACATCATCATTTATTAATTAATCAATTTTTATGTCATTATCCTTTGCTATTTTAATTAAAGAATCCCTCCCAAATGTATTTATATCAAATTTTAATGATTGTACCCTATTTATTAATCATTATTTAATAAATAATGTCACAATCCTTAAATAAATTAAATATAAATATTTAAAGCCTAAAACCCTACAATCTTCTAGAAAACCCTAAACATATCTACCCTTTCCTAAACTCTTCCTAAACCTAATTAGAGGGTGATTCGTAACCCTCTTAGTCTAATCCAACCTCCTTTGAATTTTGGTCAACACCCCTCATTAATGAGCTTTATAGACTCATTAATGGCCTCTTACTCCCTCATTAAGGCTCTTACAACCTCTTAATGAAGCCCATGTCTCCTCTTCCACCTTGGTTCCCTAGGCATACTTCCCTAGTGTTTCTCACACATGTGTGAGAAACCCTTAACCATTATTCCTTTGACCATACCTCTAACTATAACCCTAGCTCTACCCCTAACCTTGAATCTGACCCTAACTCCCTTTTCTAACCCAAGACCTTCCTCAAATCCTATAAATACCCTCACTTCCAAGAGAAAAGTATTAGCTTAGTTCATATCATTTCATGCATTGTTATCATGCTCATTTCTATCTAGGCTTAGCATAATATTTAGCATTGTTATATTTAACTCATTTCAAGATTTATAAGTCACACTATATTAACTTAATGGATTTAATGGGGTTCATTTTCATCATATCACATCTATATTTGGTTAAACTTAATGTAGCATAAGCATTTGTAGCCCAGTTCTACATTTTGGCTTCATTCAGTTCCTTGGGGCTCTAGGGGAAAATCAGGTGCACCATACCTGATTTTGTGCCACTATGGGGTATCCTTGGTTCCTAATAGATCCTAAACCTTCCTAATCTACATTGGGGATATGCTCCTAGAGTTTTGAGAGCACACCCACATCCCTAAAGCAAGAGCAAATCAAATGGTGGCAGGGTGCTCCTATTTAAGCTCTATCTAAGTGTCTTTGCAAATAGATTTTACTCTATGCTAGGAATATGTTGTTAGGCTAATGTTTGAATGTCTACACTTGTTTCAAATAGGTTAGGTTTACACTAATCATAGTATGTATTTATGTATGTATGTATGTATATGTATGTATATGTATGTATGTATATATATGTATGTATATGTATGTATGTATATGTATGTATATGTATGTATATGTAGATGTATATGTATATGTATATGTATATGTATATATGTATATTTATATGTATATGTATATGTATATGTATTTGTATATGTATATGTATATGTATATGTATATGTATATGTATATTTATATGTATTTGTATAGATATTGATTTATGAATGCTTATATATGTGTGTGTGTGTGTAGATCACGCTCATATATTTTTCTCCTCTCAATTCATTTTCTCCTATCCACTTTTCCCTATCAAATTTTATACCAATTATGGGATGGCTCTAAATGCTTTGTTTTATTTCAATCCACATCATAAAGTATGACCTTTTCTCTCCTGACCTAATTAATTTTAGTAGACGAACCATAAATCTCTCTATTATAGACTCGATTATTTCTTCCTCTTAGCCTTTCCCTCATAGCTCTTCTTCAATATCTCCATATGACAACCCCAATCAAGCTTCGAGGACCTAAGTCTCAACTCACCTTTGATGAAGCTATAAGGGGGAAAATATTAAGAAAAATTATGCTTTCCTCTCATTATTTGGTTGTCCGAATGGTTTTTAGAATCTTGGGTTGGGAATTTATCAATAGTACTCATAAATATAAGGTTATTCCAAACATTCTTATGATGTTTATTACATCAATTGTTCAAGTAGACCCATAAAAATGAGCAATAGGATTCTTATGTCATCATATTTTTAAAAGGAGATATCTAGAGAATCTGTAAAAAGTCATCTTCAACATAAGAGATGATTTAACCATACCTAAACCTCAATTTTATGATTATCCCTTAATTGGGGGTAGGTCGGTCCCTTCTTACCCTATAATGGCCATTGAAGATTTAGGTTCTTTACTAGAATGGACTCAAATGATTAGAAGGAACCTAGATTTTCTATTTTATTTCATGCATGTTAATATCCCCCTAATGGAGAATCAGTATGACAACTGCATCACAGAGGATAAAGTTGGAGACATTGACACAAGGATAGGGATGCATGAGGGGCCAAAGGATGGCACACCCTAATGATCCAAGCCTCCAACACACATAAAAAAGCAACAACAACAAGAGTGAGAGAGAGAATGCCAAATCTTTCATTAACTTTCATCAAATTGAATCATACATGCCGGGATGTAAGGCCTTCCCAGTTAGGGCCTGATATTACAATGAATTATAGAAGTCCTCAAACATGTGAGGATCTGCTACCAAACATAAATATAATGCCTTCTGTCTTCTATCAAAAACTACCTCTAAAACTACCACCAAACATCTACATTTATACAAGAAGCTACTAAGCTGAGTCAACCTTTAGATCCATAATTAACGGAAGTAATGGTCAAATCTAGGACCACATGCTTCCCAATGATGGATACCAACATTAATTCTATGATCCAATATAAATGCACAAGTTGGCCACAATAGGAAAAAAAACTAGACCTGTCGGTAAGCAAGATAACTGAGCAATAGATAGACAATGGCGAGCGCCAGTGAAATAACCGACCGCCCAAGAGAGAACTGACCATCCTTGGTAACCAAAGGAACAATGCTAAGTGCCAGAGAAATAACCAACCACCCAAGAGAGAACTGACCACACTCGGTAACCAAAGGAAACCGACCAACTACTGACCAACTTGGTCAAAGAAGAAACCAAGCAACATAGACAAACTCCAAATTCTTTTTGGTGACACAAGATTGCCAAAGACCTGAGATGCTCTTGCATCAGACACCTAGGGTTATTTTGAAATGATTCTTCAAATAATTTGGTAAGCTTGGTCTGAGCTGTATCCAACTTAGACTATGAAATCCATGAACTATCTTCCATCGATCTATTCTTCCATTTAACCAGATATTCCATATATTATTTTCCTCTTGTGCTCTTTCCAACTCCTTCCTTCAAAATATATTCAACTTCATCATTCTACTTCTTAGGATATTTTGTTGGTACTGTCATTTCTTCATTAGGTTCATGATACTCATATAAATCAGCAATATTGAAAATCGGTGATATGTCCATGTCATCAGGTAACTCTATCTCATATGCATTTCCACTGTCAAGTTTTCTCAAAATCTTGCAAGGTCCAAACTTCTTCATTTTCAATTTTCCATATGTGCCAATAGGAAACCAACCTTTCTTCAAATGAACCATCACTTCATCACCAATATCAAAAGTCTTTTGTCTTCTTGATCTATCAGCTCTATTTTTATATTTCTGATTACTGTCCTCCAGCTTCAGCTTCACATCTTCATGCAATATTTTCATGTAATCAGCAAACTTTACTCCTTCAGCACTTCTCTTATTTTCATCGATGATGTCTCTCAAATCAGATATTCCTCTCGGTTATGTGCCATTCACAATCTCAAATGGTGTCTTTCTAGTACTCCTATTCATTGAATTATTATATGAAAACTCTGCTTGTGCTAACACAGAATCTCAATTACTTGGTGTGTCTCCAACTAAACATCTCAAAAGATTTCTCAAACTTCTATTCACCACTTCAATCTATCCATCAGTTTGTGGGTGAAATATAGAACTATATTTCAATTCAGTGCCAAATTTCTTCCAAAGTGTTTTCCAAAAGTATCCAACAAATTTATTGTCTCGGTCAAAGAAGATACTCCTCAGTAATCCATGCAATCTGATAATTTCCTTAAAGAAAAGATTTGCTACATGTACTACATTTGATGTCTTTCTACACGCTATAAAATGTGCCATTTTAGAAAATCTATCCACCACAACAAATATAGAATCATTACCTCTTACTGTCTTCGGTAAGCCAAGAACAAAATCCATACTGATATCAATCCAAGGTTTCTCAAGAACAACAATCTATGTATACAATCCAGTATTCTGACTTACTCCTTTTGCAACTTGACAAATACCACAACTTTTCACAAATTTCTGAACATCTCTATATAACTATAGCCAAAAGTACTTTTCCTTCAACAAATTCCATGTTTTATCAATGCCAAAGTGTCCAGCCAAACCACTACTATGTTTCTCCTTTATCAAATTAGATCTCATTACTCCTCTCGTTATACATAACTAAATACCCTTAAAAAACATACCTTCCTGAATGAAATATTCATCCCATTTAGTATCTTGTTGATCTTGAATATGTGCTCTGCACTTTCTCCATGGCTTAGAAAAATCAAGGCCATTTTCATACAAAACTTGTTAGAGTTGTCATATTATAGCTAATAATTAATTTATTTAATTATTAGTCTATTATTCTCTACACTTAAGTTAGACTTAGGCATCTCATTATTCTTTAGGGTTTTCACCTTTAGGGTTTTGGTATCCTTTTATAAGGATTCCCTCTTTGTATTTTATTCAATCACTTATTGGATCATAATAGAAATTTCTCTTTGCATGTCCATAAGATGTCTCTGGCTTTTTGGCCTCCATGATTTTCTTGGTTTCTGTTCTTTGCTTCTTCCATGTGACAGGGTTATGCATGCAGGTGTTCTTGGGAGATTAGTTTTTCACCTAATCTAACATGGTATCAGAGCCATCTTGCTGCTCGTTGTTCATGTTTTGTTGAAGTGATTCAGAAATAGGAGGGTTTCAAAAAAAAAATTTCAGTTCTGGTATTCTCTGCTGGACGTTATTTTTTATTTCTTTTTTGCCTGCAAAAAAAGAAAAAAAAAATTTTGGGGGTATTTTGAGCAAAAACGGATGCCGCCATTGCACTCAGAAGGTCCAGGAGAGTCAAAAATCATATAAAATTTGAAATTTTTGGCCACTGTGACTTCTGGGAGAAAATTTTTGCCCTCCTAGGGCCGTACGGCTCGAAAATCAAAAAAAAAATTTAAAAATCATTTTTTAATGATTTTTTGCATTTAAAAAAAATGTAGCCTTTGTTTTTCAAAAGGTGCCACCAGTGCTCGTCCTCCTTCGGTAGCGCCTCCACTCCACAGCGCCCCTGCCAGTGGCTCCTCTGCCGAGCGCGCCCACCAGCACTGGTGCCGCCTCCAGCCTCGCGGCCCGGCACCACCTCTGCTGCAGCACCTTCGCGGCCCCAGCCGCCTCCCGACCCCGCTCCGCTCCAGCGGGCGCACCGCCCAGCCTCCTCCGCCGAGCGCTCCGCCCAGCAGGCTTTAAGCCCCGCGGGCCTTTGCAGCGGTCATATGGGTGACCGGGGGTTCCGGGTTTAGCCCCCTGTGCGTGCCATGCACCTAGGGGCTCTATTTTTTTCCAGCCCCAGGGGCTTAAAAATCTTTTTTGATGCTTTTTAAGGGTACCTAGGCTTTTTTTTGCTCTATCTGGAGCATACGGACGTCTTTTTTGGACTTCTTTATATCGTCGGAAAGCTCTTTCCGAGCTCTTTTCGATTATGCAGGTTAGGATTTTTGGATCTGCTATTTTGATAGTGTTTTGTTTCTGTCAAAGGTGATATTTATTTTTTGCCTTCCGGGAGCCATATCTCGCTCATCCGGACTCATTTTTGGGCTCACCATATATCATCGAAAAGCTGGTTTTGTGAGTTATTCAGTTGCAGGGGTCTTTTATCTAGATTTTGTTCCAGGTTTTCTCTCCTCTGAGTTTTGCACTTTCGCACTTTGGCGGATTACTTGGGTTCTACAGGTCCTGGGATCTCTTCTTCTGTTCTTTTGGCTCACTCTTCTTTCTGACTTCTAAGCTTTGTATGCTTCTCTTCTGTAGCATTTCTTTTCTGTAAACGCACTGAGATAAAGTGCCTGCTTTTGCATATTTGGGATCTTGTACTCCTTGTGTTTGTTTGTACTCGCACTCAGTTATAAAGTGCCATGGGGGGTTATGATGTTTTGCCTTTTGTGCTCATCCACCTTTGTCAAGTGAGTGTACCTTCCATGACATTAGCCCATGCTGTGTGTCCAGAAGATCTATTCTTCTTCTTCGACACTGCCCTTTATCCTGTGCATGTACTTCTGTTGCACTGTTGGTGTTCCTGATTCTTCTTCTTGCAGATGTTTCTGGCATTGCATTTCAGTGTTCCTATCACCCCTCTCTCTGTTCAGCATTATGGGGGGGTTCACCTGTTGGTTCTATTGCTTCCTTGGTTCGGTTGAGTGATCTACGTATTCAGTTTTTGTTCCTATGTACTAGGCGGATGCAGTGGCTAGGCACCTATGCATTTCGGTGAGATGGATCATCTACTATATAGACACTCGTTCATTCCTTTTTTGGAGGTCACCTCTTCGATTGATCAGCTCTTTAGACTTTGTCTTCTCTACCTGGTCATGCACTATTTTAGTGGGGGTTCCAGCAGTATTCTTCTGACAGTGTTTGCAGCTTCATGCTTCAGAGATGCTTCATGCTCTTTCTTGTTCCTTTCTTTGGGACATTCCCTAGATTGGAGGCTTTTTTTCCTTCATCTAGTTTATTTCTTGTACTCGGGTACCTGATCAGGCCTTGTTGCCGAGACCCATTGGTCTTTCATGCATTTTTGTTTTCATGCACCTTTTAGTCCTTAGTTGTTTAGCTTCTCCCTAAGTTACACTTAAGGGGGGGTGTTAGAGTTGTCATATTATAGCTAATAATTAATTTATTTAATTATTAGTCTATTATTCTCTACACTTAAGTTAGACTTAGGCATCTCATTATTCTTTAGGGTTTTCACCTTTAGGGTTTTGGTATCCTTTTATAAGGATTCCCTCTTTGTATTTTATTCATTCACTTATTGGATCATAATAGAAATTTCTCTTTGCATGTCCATAAGATGTCTCTGGCTTTTTGGCCTCCATGATTTTCTTGGTTTCTGTTCTTTGCTTCTTCCATGTGACAGGGTTATGCATGCAGGTGTTCTTGGGAGATTAGTTTTTCACCTAATCTAACAAAACTCTCATCTCATCAAAACCAAGAACTTCAATTTTCATCCCAATCATCAAAGATCTTCTTCTAATCAATGCATCAGCAACTCAATTAGTGACTTCACCCTTATGCTTTATCAAAAATGTATAACTCAGAAAATACTTAACCGATTTCATATGTCTCTGATTCAACTTATTCTGACTACCCAAATATTGTAAAGCCTTATGATCAGTATACAACACAAATTCACTCAGTATCAAATAATGTCTCCATTTCTTCAGTGCTTGAATAATAGCCAGGAATTCTTGATCATACACAGAATATTTCCTTTTAGCATCATTCAACTTTTCACTAAAGAAAACAACAAGTTTACCTTCTTGACTCAACATAGCTCCAATTGCATTTCCACTTGCATCACACTCTACTTGAAATACTTTACTGAAATCAAGTAATGCCAAAACAAGTAATTCAGCAACCTTTTGCTTCAGGGTCTCAAAACTTTTATCAGCTCCATGTGTCCACTTGAATTCTCTTTTGTCTCCTCTCATAGTCTCAGTCATAGCATTACAAATTGAACTAAAATTCCTTATGAACTTTGGGTAAAAACTTGCCAAACCATGAAATGATCATACCTCAGTAGCATTCACAGGTGTAGGACAATTTAGAATAGCTTCAACCTTTTTAGGATCCATCTTCAAACAATCAGCTGAAATAATAAATCCCAAATATATGATCTCTTCCTTCATGAATGAACACTTTTTTAGATTTATCAGCAACTTTTCTTCTTTTAGTCTTTGCAAAATTTTTCTAACATGCAACAAATGTTCTTCTCTAGTCTTACTGAATATCAGAATATCATCAAGATATACAATCACAAATTTACCCAAGAATTTTTTCAAAACTTCATTCATCAACCTCATAAAAGTACTCGATGCATTAGTTAAACTAAAAGGCATAACCAACCACTCATACATGTGTGCTAAAATATTGTCACACTTCTATGAATCATTACATCCAAGATCTCTCAAGAATGAGATCTCAAATAGTGACTCATAGCTCTCTATTCATGGAGTGCAAGGATTTATAATGGAGGCCCTCATATTTGACCTAGTTTGTGCCCATGCAAGTACACCATAAAATGATATTCAAAGAGAAAAAGCAAGAATACTAGTCTCCATGATCATCAAATATGCATGCAAGTGAAAATGAAAGTAGATCTAAGCTAGATGGATTAAGCTAGATGCAAGAAAGACAATAAAAAATGATGATGCAATGCTTCAATATGAGAGACCTAAGAATACCATAGCTCCAAGATGCCAAGATTGAGAGACTCCAAGATTTTAAGATGCTAAGATGCCAAGACTCCAAGAGGATGATGATGCAAAAGATGGATCATGCAAAAGATGCATGATTAAGAATGAGGAGAGAGTCTCCTTATAAAAGATTTTAGAAATGAATGGATGGTCAGGATTAAGAGGCAAAAAGAAATGAGCAATGGTGGAGATTAAATCTTGGTTGATCCATGTGCTCAAGATTCTCAAGAGGCAAAATCAATGGACATGGTTAAGAGGCAAAAAGATGTGTGGAAGAGATTAAGAGGCAAAAACTTTTTTCAAAAAGTCAAAAGATTCTATCTCATAGGAAAGTGCACTTTACTTTATTATTTTTATTTTTTATTATTTATTTATTATTTTTAGCAAAGTGGGTTCCAATATTTAATTAAAAGAATTTTTATTTATTTAAAAGAGATTTATTCTTTTAATTAAAATGAGATTTAAAATAAATGACTTGATGATTTAATTAAATGATTTTTATTTAATTAAAAGGGAGCAAGTTCTCTCAATTAAATAACACTTGGGAAATATATTAAAATTTTTGAATTAATTACAAGTTGATCAAATAAATTGATTTGAATTAAAAATATTAAAAATTATTGATTCAAAAAATTGATAAAATAATTCCAACATTGATAAAAAGAAGAATGGGGCCCAAAGTCTAGGTGATCATTTTAGGGTGCATACATTTGCCCCTCTTTGGATGATGTGTGATCATTCTAGGAACATATATGGCCAAAGAAAAATTGAAATGTGAGGTCAATTTGGGATCACAAAATAATCCAGATGTATGATCATTCTGGGAACACACCAGGACAAAGATAAGCTAATTGAAAAAGATAAGGCCAACACCATTGTAAATAGGTAATTGTCAAGTCTCAAATAAGAGATAAGAATCTCAAGCAAGAATTGAATTGATAAAACTGAATCAAAGATTGAGGTTTGATAGATATTTCCCCCTCGTGATCGAAATCGAAATGAGATAGAGGAGAAATAGTAAATTGATAAATTTGATCAAATCGAACTAAAGATAAGGTTCTTGATGCAAGATGAAAGATATAAGAATCACAGAACCAAGGTAGATCATCAAAGATTATACCCCAAGGTTGAATTAGAAGAAAAGAAGTGGGATGAAAGTGAATGGAAGATCAAAGGTTGGAAGACATGAAAAGAAATGGAGAGAAGAAAGAGAATCTGCCTCAAGATAGAGAACGCCTATAAAATCAATCAACTATTTAAGATGGGAAATTTTGATTGAGATCACAAAAGAAGATAAGGAAATGAAGATCAAAATGTGATCACAGCTGATTAAGTGTTCAAAAGAAAGATGAAGAAAACCCTCTAAAACTCATAATGCAGCTTAAAAATGCAAATTTAACATGAAGTCTAACAATGCAAGCTACATGAAAATGCAAAGGTGTACTTGCAATAGAGAAACTATAGGATCTTGTGTTCATCATTCATTAGAGAATGTCAAAGAACTTATTTTCATCATTGGGCCATTATTAACGGACATTGAAAAATCACACAATCATCACTAGTCACAAGTGCAACTATGAAGATATGAATGTGATTTATATCGGATTGGAATGTGGAAAGATTCTAACATAAGCATCAAAGACATAAAGGTCAAGATGAATTCGATGTTAGCTTACCCAATTTTAATGTAGCAAAACCATGCTCGTATCAAAGCAAAGATGTCGGGATGACCATAAGAATGGTTGTGCAAAATAGTGAAGGATAATGCCTCAAATCTCCTAAGTGTTTCAAGGGAACAAAAAGAGACACTCAAGATCTTCAAGACCACACCCACAAGCAGAACATAGATAAAAACATGCCCCATGCCCCAAGTCCTCTAGCTATGCATCATGGAGAGACTTATTAGACAAGGACACACAACGAAAATCAATAACAATCAGCACACAAAGAAAAGATCATGACATAGCTCAAGCATCAAGTGTTGCATTTAAAAATTTAAGTGTGTTAACTGATATTGAGTTCTGAGGATAAGGATTGAATGCTTTCAAGCAGGTAAGAGCACATGACAAAACTAGGGAAGACCAAACCAATAAGTATTGAAAAACACTTGATGTCGAGGTTGTTTTGAAAAACATAGTTGGGGTGGTGTTGAAAAACACCATTTGCAAGGTGTCCTAAAGACAAACGCATCCAAGAGACCAAAGCTAACATAGTTATGCCCCTAGACAAAGACAAAGACAAAGACCAATTCCAAATCAAGGCAACAAGGACAAGGCATGATGGAGAAAGGCTAAGTGTCGAGGATGCATGTTCAAAAATAGGGGTGCAAAGGCCTCAAGTAGCACCTGTTTCCAGGTTTTCACCACTTGGATTTATTGCATTTTTTCTCTTTTTTTTTTTTTTTTCAGGACTTTTTATAATTTTTTAATATTTTTTCTACCAAGGTGCCTATTTCCAAGTTTTCACCAAGGCACTTTTTCTATTTTTTTTATTTTTTAATTTTTTTTAATTTTTGGAATATATAATTTTTTTGAGATACATCAAAGCGCCTACTGCTAGGTTTTCACAAAGATGATCATTTTTTAAAGCATTTTCTAATTTTTAGAATTTTTGACAATATACCATTTTTTTTGGATTTTTTCAAGATCAATAAGTATGTACAAAGGATGGCCCCAGACAGAATAGGCATCAAACTCCAAAGCAAGATCACATCATGTAGTCCCAATTTCTAGCAAGGTGGAGAACAAGAGGGATTAGCAAGCTGGTGGAAAAGATGGAAGAAAAGAGAATGAAGGGAAGAAATCCTCGAGGGAAAACTCCTCAAGAGTACCCAAGCTGGGAAAAAATTGTCATGTAAAGCACATTTGGACAAGCAATGAAAGGCCAACATAGGATAAGTCACAAAAGCATAATACAAAAGAGGGAAAGGATACAGTCCAAAGGAGTAGTCATGTCAAGAGGCTTCATAGCATTGTGTTTTACTCTTTTTTATTATATCAAGACCAAAGGGGAAAAGGATAAGGAAAGGTTAGAATGAATGGAGGAAAATAAATATGAAGGCTAAACATGAATGGAATGAAAGAAAGATCATTGTAAGATAGCTCACAAGACAGCCAAATGTTCATGTATAGGTCAACATTGTCAAGATCAAAGAGAGAAGATGGAATGGATGAAATATGTAGAAGAACTACAAATGATGCATGATTGTCAGGTTTTCATCATGGTACTTATCCAAGGCACCACAAGGAAGTGGTTTTTACCATAGGAAAAATTTATTTCTCTTTACTTTTTCTACCGAGGTGCCTGTTTCCAGGTTTTCACCAAGGCACATTTTCAAGTATCACTTCCTAAGAGAGAAAGTGGCAGAGAAAGAAGTCAAGTTGGACTATGTGAGTACCAAAGATTAGTTGGTAGATATATTCACAAAGCCCTTGCCTAAGAATAAGTTTGAGTATCTCAGGGAGAAGTTGGGAGTAATTCCCTTCCCTAATTCTGCCTAGAAGAAAGAAGGAAAGGCATCAGTCCTCAAGGGCTCATGGAAGGTTGACTACTCTATCGCATGAGTAGTACTAATGCTTAAAATGAATGGTGCCCTTTTCCATTGATGTCAAAGGGGGAGTAATATACAGAGTCATGAAAAACATAAGAAAATGAAGGAGTAATATACTAAGGGGGAGCAACATTCACCTATGACAGCAGTTCAGTTGAGCAAATGGAGAATATTAAGAAAATATTGTAGTAGTTGGAGGATTTATCTATGGGGGAGTCTTGTTGAGGAAATGGAGACTGTTATAAAATAATTGTTCACTTGGGTTGGTGGTAGTTTTTCACTCCACATGTTTCCATCAATGCCAAAGGGGGAGATTGTTGGAGATTTGCCAGCAGTCCAGTACTGACTATATGTTTGTCATTGATGAAAACATATAGAAAGTAGCATGCGATGAAGTCTTATGCAATAAGCCTTTACTATATGAAGCATGCACATGATATCAACATGATATCATGGGCGTACAGGTTAACTGTTAGTATAGATAGTTATATAGCAAGCTTGTGTCAGTAGTGTTCCTCACAGAGTAACAGTCAGTGTTCTATGTGTGGTTGTCTGTACAGTTATCATGGAGTCATGTGCCCTTGGATTTATGTTGGAGACATATTAATGACATTTTAGTTATGGATGCATATTTTGATATGTAGTGGAAGTGAATTTATGTAGTCGCTATTCGCCAGTAGCAGTTTTCTATGTTTGTTCAGGAAAGTCGAAAGAGATTTTATTGGTTCATGAGTTGCACCCATCTTTGGGGTGTGCACCTTGGATTTAAGCTTAGAAGAGAGTTTTTGATGTTTGGTTAAGAGTGCATAAGCTAATTCATCTTGAGGAGAAAGATCCATTTTTTTTGGTAGAGCTAACATTGTGTAGCGTGCGTCTACAATTACCTTAATGAACAAGTCCTAGAATGTGTTGCATGCATAGTAGAGATGACAGAATGATTATAGAAGTTTGTTATGGTTTCTCTAATATGATTCTAAGGAGGTTCTAATAGGCCTACCTGATTGTATCATTTAGAGGAAAGATATTTATAGGTAGTCATTTGTGATTGTTGAAGTGTGGCTCATAGTTGATCAAGTAGAGCAGAGTAGAGTGTGCGAGGTGTGGAGCCATCATGAGAAGGTCTATGTGACCAAGTAAATTATGTGTGCTATACATTGGAACTAATCCAGACAATTAGGTCAAAACATAGTTCACCAAGATCCAAATATAGTGTGTATATGTTATTCAGAAGGTTGTAGTCTTCTACCCTTTGAGCAATGAGCTCTTGGATAGTGTTTCCTCTCCCCTAACAGGGACAATTATAAAAGACTCCTAAAAAGGTTTTACCCTTGACCACATCTATTGTACTTAATATATTGTAAAGCTACTCCTAATAGGGTAAAGGATCTTCTAGCAAGGATCATTATACACTAGTACATAATATTAGTGGGTGTCAATTCCCACCAGGGTTTTTACCTATTTGGATTTCACCATAACCAAAATATTGGTGTTGTGTTCATGTGTTCTTTCATTGTATTTATGCTTATGATAAAGTATACTTAATTGGATAAAGAATTGAAACTTGTAGATAACTGATTCACCCCCCCCCCCCTTCTCAGTTATCTCTTGAGACTATTCCTAACAGGAGATGTTTCCTACATTTATTAGCCTAATCCAAGTCTCCTTGACTTTCTAGTCAAACCCTTCCCCTAATGAGCCTTACAGACTCATTTAAGCCTCTTACACACTCATTTAAGGCTCTTACAACCTCATAAATGAAATCCTCAACCCAAAATCTTTTGAAATAAATAAACATTTATTTATTTCCTAAACTCCTAAATATCCTAGAAAGCCCTAGACTGTTCTAGAAAGTCTTCAATCCTTATCATTATCCTTGACTCAACCCCTAACCTTACCTCTAACCTTGACTCATCCTCTTAACCCAAGTGCTTCCCAAATCCTATAAATACCCTCACTTCCCAAGAGAAAACATCCAATTCCTCTTTCATTTCATAGTAATGTTATAATGCTAGAATAGTCCTAGATCTTTAAAGCTTTCATACTAATTGTTAGATTTCATCATTTTCAAGCTTTCTTAACACACATCATATCTTAGCAATAATGGATTAACCTAGTTTATTTCATTTTTTTGCATATAATATAGGATCATATCATCTTTCATTCTGTTTAAAGTCAACTTAGAATAAGCATCAATAGCTTAAATAGCATTTTTAGCTCATTACGATCCTTAAGGCCTTAGGGGAAAAATGGGTGTTCCATACCTAGTTTTGTGCCACTATAGGGTTCTTATGGTCCCTAACCTATCCTAATATATCCTAATCATCATTAGGGATATGCTCCAAGTAATTAGAGAGCACACCCACATCCCTAAAGCTAGAGCAAATCAAATGGTGATAGGGTGCTCCCGTTTAAGCTCTATCGAAATGACTTTGCAAATAGTTTTCTCTAATATGTTAGGAATATGATGTTTAAATAATGTTTTAATGTATAATCCTTTCAAGATAGACTATGTTTTCTTTGATCACATTTTGGCATGCTCGGTGGGACTCCACAAGCCTAAAAATTGCATTTTTTAGGGTTTTTTGGCTAAAAAACTCATTTTTCACGCCTCCTAAATTGATTTTTGTGCAGTGTCGTATGAGTTTTGAAATTTTTGAACAATTTTCATATGTTAACACCCCAAAATGTGTATGAAATGATGTGTAAACTAGTATGGGCAAGTTTTGAGTGATTTTTAGGCCTTTTTTAGGCAATTTTTGGCACTTTTTGGCCCAAAACTCATATGGGAAGGATGCAATTTTTGTTAGGATTAACAGTCCAAAATAAATCTAAGAGGTAGGGGGGGTGAATCAGTTGTATGATATAATATTAAACTTAATCTTTTAAGCCTATTAATATTAGATCTGATGAACACAATGAATGTCAACACAATAACACAATATTTTGGTTACGGAGAAACCCTATTAAAGGTAAAAACTCCAGTGGGAAATAGCACCCACTAATGATGTACTAAGATTATAGTAATCCTTGTTATAAGATATATCCCTGTTAGGAGCTTGTTAAAACATTACAGTACACAGTCCTTGTTAGAGGACAGACCTTGTTAGGAGTCAAGAACAAAGAGGGCTCACTGCCCAAAAGAAGGTTAAGTCCACCTTCTAAACTCATGATTTTGCAACAAGTGTATGTGAAGAAATATACAATCTTTTGAACTATTTTCCAGAAACTATCTTTTCTTGATCAGTTCCAATGAAGTCCACCAACAATCCTCTGCTCTACATACAACAGACACAAGTTCACAACCTCCTTTTATCTCCCATATATTTGTTCCATGCCTTTTCCAAAGAAAAGACCTTTCATTTATACCTTATTACATTTATCAAGATTAGGTCAGCCCATAAGGCTTTCCTAATTACAAACAATTACATAATCCCTTGCTAAGATACACACGGTATCCAAAGAAAGTTTACAATGATTATAATACAACAATTAAGGACCAATAGCTTTGAATTATGCTTGTCAAACAAAACACACGCTTCATTTCCTGAGTTGGCTTCAGAATAAGCCATCACCAAAGCACACATCCCAAATGACATCACCAACCATTCTATACCTTGTGCTGACCAAGGAACATTCTTCAGTATTCCTTCCATCATCCTTCAAGATCACATACCTTGAATCCAATCCCTCTGATAACTATACCAAAAACTCAGAGACTAACTCTATCAATTCTCACTATCACAGTCTAGTGACCAGTCTTCACCAAAATAGTTGTAACTTCCTCAATATACATCCATTAATGATACAATCTTAGATATAAGATCACAAAATCCATTTGAACTCTCATCTAACTTTGTAGCATCTGAACAATTTGTACACCTTACGTACACTATGATTACCAGTTTGGTTTCTTCATACAAGCATATGTTGACATCAGTGACAAAACATAAATGACAATAGTATGATTGCCCATTATTAACATAGTGATTAAACATATCAAATGTCTCAATCACCACCCATGCATTAGCAATATCCAACAATCTCCCCCTTTGGCATTGATGTCAACATATGGGAAAATCTTATCCCAAAGTTGTATCAACCCAAAAGTCCTTCAACTAAATAATCTCCCCACTCAATGAGGATTTTCTCATAACATCACTCCCCCTTTGACAACAATTCCAAAGGGTTCCAACTTCCTTCACACATAACCTTTCTTCCATGATCACTCCCCCTGAGGAGTAGATCCCTACATTCAGTCTAGAAAATAATGAGGCTCTGAGCACTTCTGGACTGATGCATCTCTGCATCATTTAGTTTTGACTGGGAGGGGCCTAAACCCCTAACATACCTCTGAGATATTCAAAGGTATCTTTTGGTAGTGGCTTTGTAAAGATGTCTGCAATCTTTTCTTTTGTACTGATATATTCAAGCTTGATTTCTTTTTCTGCCACCTTGTCTCTTAAGAAGTGATACTTGATAGAAATATGTTTAGTTTTAGAATGCATTAATAGATTCTTCGACATGTTTACTGTACTGGTGTTATCACAATGGATAACCATAGGCTCATTAAAAGTTATTTCAATGTCTGTTAGCATTTGTTTCATCCAAACAATTTGAGTGCAATTTATAGAAGTAGCAACATATTCTAATTCAATAGTCAATTATGCTATACAATCTTGTTTCTTACTTAGCCAAGAAACCAACTTTTTCTCAAGGAAAAATGCACCACCACTTGTACTTTTTCTATCATCAATATTTCCTACCCAATCAACATCAATATAAGCATGAAGTTCAAAGCTATCATTTCTATTATACCATAGGCTATAGTTTATGGTTCCTCTGAGATACCTTAGTATCCTTTTCACAGTAGCTAGATGAGTCTCTTTAGGTTCTGCCTAACATCTAGCAATAATTCCAATAGCATTAGTGATATCTGGTCTGGTGTGAGTCAGATATTGTATCCCTCCAACCATTGATCTATACAAAGTCTGAAAGACACACTTTGATTCATCATCAATTGTTAGCTTGTTTCTAGTTAGCATAGGTGTTCCTACCGGTTTACAATATTCCATACCAAATTTCTTGAGTAATTCTTTGAGGTACTTGGTCTGAGAAATGAAAATACCATTCTCATTTTGAGCTATTTGCAGTCCAAGGAAGAATTTTATTTCACCTATCCTGGACATTTCAAATTCACTTTCCATTTCTTTTGAAAATTTCTTACATAGATCATCATTACCTCCAAAGATAATGTCATCCACAAATACTTCTACTATTATAATTCCATCTTCAGTAGTTCTCAAGTACAAATTACTATCTGCATTACCTTTTCTGAATCTGAGTCCAAGTAGATACTTGTCCAACCTAGCATACCAAGCTCTAGGAGCTTTCTTCAATCCATATAGGGGTTTCTTCAATTTGAACACCATGTCTTTGTCTTCACATAGAGGAAATCCATCTAGTTGTTCTATGTATACTTCTTCTTCAAGATCTCCATTTAGAAATGCAAATTTGACATCCATCTGATATACTTTGAATTTTTTGTGTGCAACATAAGATAGGAATAATCTTACTGCCTCTATTCTAGCAATGGGAGAAAAATTTTCTTCAAAGTCTATGCCTTCTTGCTATCAGTAACCTTTACATACTAGTCTTTCTTTGTTCCTTACAATTGTTCCTTCTTCATCCATCTTTTTTCTAAAGACCCATTTAGTTCCTATAACATTTTTATTTTTAGGTCTTGGAACTAATTCCCAAATATTATTTTTCTTTATCTGATCCAATTCTTCTTGCATGGCTTTTATCCAAGATTCATCTTTAAAGGCTTCATCTGTATTCTTTGGCTTAGCTTGAGAAATTAAACAAATTTCCTCTCTAGCTTTAGATCTAGTTAATACTCCCTGACTGGTATTGCCAATAATATGATCTTCAGGATGGTTATTTTTTACATACCTTGGTGTTTTAGGAGTATTCTTGCTTGTCTCATCATTTTCTTCCTCAAAAAGTTCTTCTTCTTCTTCGACATCACTAGAGGTTTCTTTCACTTCTGATATTTGACTGCTATCATACACTCTTTCTTGAATCTAAAATTTCTCATCTATTCTTACATTTTTACTTTCAACCATCTTCCTAAGTCTCATATTGAAGCATTTGTATGCCTTTCTTTTAACAGAGTAACCAAGGAAGATACCTTCATCACTTCTAGCATCAAATTTCCCTATTTCATCATCCCTCTTGATATAGCATTTGCTACCAAAAATTCTGAAATGTTTTACAATAGGAGTGTGATCAAACCATAGTTCATAGGGAGTCTTATTTGTTCCACCTCTGATTTGAATTTGGTTTAATGTGTACACTTCTATTCCAACAGCCTCTCTCCAAAGCATATGAGATACATTTCCTCCAATTAGCATTGTCTTGGAAGCATCAAGTATAGTTCTATTTCTTCGCTCTGCTATTCCATTTTGTTGTGGAGTTCTAGGAGTAGATGTTTGTCTCTTTATTCCATGCTCTTCATAGTATGAGTTAAATTGATATGATGTAAACTCTCCACCTTTGTCTAATCTTAAACATTTTATTTTCAGTCCTAATTCATTTTCTACCTTCGCTTTAAAAAACTTGAATTTGTCAAAAGCTTTTGATTTCTCTCTTAAATAAGTAAACCACATCATTATAGAAAAATCATCAACAAAGAGTATGAAATACCTTTCACCGTAGTATGATTTTGTTCTTGTAGGCCCACATAGATCTGTATGTACTAGATCCAACTTTCCTTTTGATGTAAATGCTTTTCTTTTATGACTATTTTTAGTTTGCTTCCCCATAACACATTCTCTGCATATAGTGTTAGAAGGTTTTATGATCTTCGGTAGATCTCTTACTGCATTAGCCATACTTGCTTTCACAATGTTGTCAAAGTTAATATGAAAAAATCTTCTATGCCACAACCAACTATCATCTACCTTTGCAACAAAACAAGAGGCTCCAGATGTGTTTTGTTCAAATACATTACCTCTATATCTTGAACCAATAGCAACCAATTTTCCTGCCTTGCTTTTGATAAGGCACTTACCATAAACAAAACTTAACTAAAAGTTCTTGTCCATCAACTGACCAACACTCAACAAGTTGTGTTTCAGTCCTTCAACAAGTAGTACATAGTTCATATTAGTCTTTCCATCTAGAGCAATAGATCATAGTCCTATGATGGATTTTGGGAGATTGTCCCCAAATCTTACAACACCTCCATCATAATTTACTACATTAACAAATTTATTCTTATTACCAGTCATGTGATGAGAACATCCACTTTCAATTATCCATTCAATTTTTTTGTCAACATGAGATACTAATGCTTTCTCTTCATGAACGGGTTCATCCTTAATGGCAAAAAATCCAATCTCTTCATTTTCTAAATCATCATCATCATCATCAGAGATTCCTTCACTAGCATAATAACATTCTTTATCTCTTCTAATCTTTGCATAATTAGGTTTGTATTTAGGAACTCTTTTAGGACATCTAGATGCAAAATGACCTATCTTATTGCATGAGAAACATTTCAAAGGTAATTTTCCCTTACCTCTTTTCTCTCTTATGGCAATTAATGCAACAAGTTCTCCCATCTTCTTTTCTTCTTCCATTATTTTTTCCCATTCCTCAGCATACTCACCAAGCTCTTCTCTCAGGTCTTCTTTGCTTGTGCTTGGAAGTGTAGATACTTTCTTGTGTGTAGATGCCTTAAATGCAGTTTCAACTTTAGGAGTAGCTTCTCCCAATTCCACAGCTTCAAAAGTGGCTAATTTTGCAATCAACATTTCTTTTCTAAAGTTAGGAGTTAGGGGTATAGTTTCTTGAATAGACATTGCCTTGAATTTGTAAGTAGGAGTTAGAGATCTGAGAATCTTTGCAATGACTTCTTCTTCATCATAAGTACCTCCACAATTTTTTATTCCAATTACAACTTCTGTAACCCTTTGAACATAGGCTCTAATGCTTTCATCTTCATTCATTTGTAGCTTCTCCATCTTTGTCTTCCAATTTTGTAATCTCACTTGTTTGGTGTATTTGTCTCCTTCATAGAGTGCCTCTAGTCTGTTCCAAATATCATGTGCCAAATCTAGATCTTTAATTTCAATAAACTCACCCTGAGATAGTGCATTGATCAATGCTTCTCTTGCAACCATATTGCATGAAAATAGCATCTTTTCATCATCAGTGGCTGACTCTAAGTCATTCTCAACCTTCAAAGTTTCCTTCTTTTTCACAATCATCTAGTAGTCTATGCCCAAACATAGCAAGTGTGTTCGCATCTTGTTTTTCCAACTATCAAAGTTTTCAGGATCAAACTTAGGAATATCCTTCCTATAGAATTCCATTTTACAAGATCATCTCAAGCTATTAAGCTTTCTCTCTGAGGACCACAATACAATTGAGAGGGGGGGTGAATCAGTTGTATGATAGAATATTAAACTTAATCTTTTAAGCCTATTAATATCAGATCCAATGAACACAATGAATGTCAACACAATAACACAATATTTTGGTTATGGGGAAACACTATTAAAGGTAAAAACTCTGATGGGAATTAGTACCCACTAATGATGTACTAAGAGTATAGTAATCCTTGTTAGAAGATATAGCCATGTTAGGAGCTTGTTGAAACATTATATTACATAGTCCTTGTTAGAGGATAGACCCTATTAGGAGTCAAGAAAAAAGAGGTCTCACTGCCCAAAAGAAGGTTAAGTCCACCTTCTGAACTCACTAGTTTGCAACAAGTGTATATGAAGAAATACACAATCTTTCAACTATTTTCCAGCAACTGTCTTTGCGTGATCAGTTCCAATGAAGTCCACCAACAATCCTCTACTCTACATATAGAAGACATAATTTTAAAACCTTCTTCTATCTCCCATATATCTGTTCCATGCATTTTCCAAAGAAAAGACCTTTCATTTATACCTTATTACATTTTACCAAGATTAGGTCAACCCATAAGGCTTTCCTAATTACAAACAATTACATAAGCCCTTGCTAAGATACACACAGTATCTAAAACAAGTTTACAATGATTATAATACAACAATTAAGGACCAATATCTTTTAATTATGCTTTTTAAAAAAAACACACACTTCATTTCCTGAGTCGACTTCAAAATAAGCCATCACCAAAGTACATGTCCCAGATGATGTCACCAACCATTCTATACCTTGCACTGACCAAGGAACATTCTTTAGTATTCCTTCCATCATCCTTCAAGATCACATACCTTGAATCCAATCCCTCTGATAACTATACCAAAAACTTAGAGACTAACTCTATCAATGCTCACAGTCTAGTGACTAGTCTTCACCAAAATAGCTGTAACTTCCTCAATATGCATCCATTAATGATGTGATCTCAGCTATAAGATCACAACATCCATTTGAACTCTCATCTAACTTCATAGCATCTATCACATCCGTACACCTTCCATACACTGTGATTACCAATCTGGTTTCTTCATACAAGCATATGTTGACATCAGTGACAAAACACAAATGACAATAGTATGATTGCCCATTCAGTAATGTAGTGATTAAACATATCAAATGTCTCAATCACCACCCATGCATTAGAAATATCCAACAATTTTCATACGAGCTTGAAAATTGTCATAAAAGACTATAATTTGAAGTAATTTCTGGCCCCAAAACTTGTATGGGAGGCATGGAGTTCATTTGAGGCCTTATAGTTGATTTTTCTTGGTTTTTTGGGCATGTTTGGGGATCCTAGTGACCCTAAGGATTCAAGCTTGTAATTTATAATATCCAAAACTTGTAGGTACTTCATCGAGGCTAATTTTTCATCAAATCACTAAGCCCTTAAGGCTCATGAACTCTTGTGAAGGTTTAGGAACTCAAACACTTCATTTTTCAAGCTTAAAATCAACTTCTAGTCATGTTTGAGTGCCCCTAAGGGACTAATCTGAAAATCTTTCCTAAACATTTCCTAAGCATTCCTAATCAACTCAAATCATTCCTAATTGGTCCCAAAACACTCAAAATCACATATAAGGACTTTCATTTGGCTAAAAAGAAGCTCTTCATGCAAAATCTAGGGTTTTCAAGAGTCATGTATGCAAGTTAGGAACACTTCACTTTTTGAGTGCTTAAAAAGAACTTCAAATTTTGCATTTCAAATCTAATGAGTTTCAAGTCAATAAAAATTGAATTCAAATGGTCCTAAAACAAACTCAACACATCAAATCAAAGCTAAAACAAACTTCTTTTGCAAAGTCTCAAAGTTTTGTTAAAAGTTTCATGCAAACTAGGAAGAAAATCAAACAAGTCTTTGCTAAATCTTTTTGGTTCCTAAACATTCCTACAGGTTACTAAATTTTCCTAAATCAGTTCTAAATATTTTTTATTTCTCTAAAAAAACATCTTTTTGTAAAATCTTGAGTGGTTTCTAAGTTTTCATACATCAATTCAATCTAGGAACCTCTTTTTAGGCTTAAATTTGCAAAATTAGAACAAACAAATCTTGAATGAAGCTAAGGGAATGAAACCAAGTCCAATTGAGTCATTGTCATTTTGAAAATCAAACACAATCTTGAGTGATTTAAAAGAGAAAGAAAAGCATCTCTATTCCTTCCTCTTTCAATGTCAAGTTCAACATGCAAACTCAATCTCAAATGCTCAAGAAAAGAACTAGCAATCACTCAAACATTTACTTTGTGAAGAAAGAGAAACTCAACACCTAAACACTTGTGTCTTCAAAAATTTTCAATTCAATCACACTTAATCAAATTTTGTAAAAAGAAAAAAAAATTCTTCATGATGTGCATCTATGTTTTCTGCATAATCCTTGTTAAAATAAGCAACGTAAAACACTTGAACTCGGACAAGTTCACTTGTTTTACTTTTAGTGAGGCCTGTCCAGGGAGAAAAGTACTTCCTCTCTGGAGAACGACCTCAAACTGGTATCTTCTCTGACTGGTATAGAAATAAAGCACTGAGAAAACTCTTGCTTATATCCCCTCAAGCTCAGGTGAGGTGTGTTGATGGTAGCCCAAGGTAGGTGAATAATCCCTACTATTTTGGCATGGTCAACTAGGCTCTTAAGTGAGTCACACATGTACAAACTAATTGGGAGGACTCCACAAAACAATTACAAACCTGTTAGGATAGAGGCTACCCTATCCACATCCGAAGGTATCAGAATCCTTGTGCAAGGACTGATCCAAGTGGTTTCTCGGATCACCTTAAGACACTCACCATGTGTATCCCCTTTTAGGGGGTATCAAGTTGTGGGCAAGGATTTTGATACTCACCTTCCTTAGGTACATCTTCTTGAAGTGATTGAATAGTCAAAAACTTAGTGAAAACACTTTTCAAAACACACACTTTTCAAAAGCTTTATCAGATTTCATGGTCTGAATCATTTCTTGTATCCTGCAAGGTTTCCTTGTCCCTTAGTAGGATTTTTTTCAAAGTGTCTATTGTCAAGTTAGTCCTTTTCTAATCGATACATCAAAAATTAGACATTAGAAGCCTTGTTCTAAAAAATCTCTAGAATCTCCAAGCTATATCCAATTTTCTTAAACACAAGAAAGAAAAGCTTCCCAAAACCCCAGTTTATCAAGAGAAGAAATTTGCAGATAGAAATCTTAAAGATCACCAAAATTCCCTCAAATCAATCCAAGAAGAAGAGAAGAATCAAGAAAGATTGGAAAACATCGAGTACAATGCCAGAGTAAAATAATTTTCTTACCGATTCTAAGTAAACCATCGCTACATCAATCTAGATAGAGAAGACTAGCTGGACTCATCGCATATCTGTTATTCCTTCAAAATCCCACCAATCCTATCTTGTAAATCCTTCATCCTAGTTTCACCCTAGCATCACCATCCATCCCTAGTTGCATTTAAACCAAATCCATAGTTGCATCCTATAAACTTTCTTAGTTTCATTCATTCATCATCTTCCTAGCACCATCATAGTTCATTCCTCCTAGTTACATATGCATCATCTTTTCTAGAAGTATCATCATTTCACCATCCTTTGCCATCATTTCATCAACAATCCATGAATCAGAATCCAAAATCCTTGATCCAAATTCAGCATCTATCATCCAGATCAGAACCTACCATCTTTGTACCAAATCTAGTGACCCAAATCCACAAGCATTTAGTGTTCAAAACCTTTGAGTTATTTTTCAATCCTCGTCCAAAAATAAAAAATCATCCCCTTTTGATAGAGCATTGTCTAAAGTAAATCCAAATTTTTCTTCCACAGCCTCATCATCTCAAGCAAGAGATTGGCTTGCATTTATATGGATCCAGTTGACCAAAGATAATTAATCTATCCTATGTTGTCTAAATCCTACAACTAATCCTCCATCAAGAAAAAAAAAGCTCATTGTTGACACTTAGTAATATTCCACCAACATCCCACCAATCATCCACCAAAATCTTGATCCAAATCAAAGTATCCCACCAAGCCCCCCATCATCACCAAGCACATCTCACCAAATCTGTCACCATCTTCCACCAATTTTATGCCATCCTTGATCCAAAACCAAGGATCCCACCAATCCTTGCATTACATTCTAGAAATCCACCATCCTTAGAATTCTCCTAGACTTTCATCCATCATTATTTAGAGTCTCTTTAAAGAGCATCTTGCATCCATTAGCATCTTCATCTCCACTCCATGCCTGCCATGACAAGATCTCAAAAGAGAAGAAGGAATATGGATCCTTATCAAGTCCCCAGCACATCTGAACCCAACATTTCTACCACTGTGATGGTAGCTTATAATCCTGAGATTCAGCAAACTCATAATACATGGGAGGATCCCAATATTCCCTCAGCTCCTCTTGTGATAGAAATATTTATGAATCATACAAGAAGTGCACAAATGGTTAGTGCACTCACCGCTAAGAATCAATAAAACATGTGGACTCATTTCACATAGGAGGGTGCTCCCATCTCACCATATCTCCAACCTCGCATCCCCATCAACAATATCCAAATCCCAACAAAAATATACACCCCCATCATCCAATAGATTCTTGATCCACTTCTCCACATATCACAAGTAGCTTCACACATCCCTCCTCTTTTGCAAAGTAGTTTCACAGGCCCTACAACACAAACAACACAATCCACCCCATTTCCTCTCATAGGTGCATCATCATCTTCCATAGCAGCTCAATCCATCATCCCTACCCAAGGCTTTTTGCATAACCAAGCATCACCTCTCACACAAATAGTTCCACCACCTTCCATGGGCCAAGCAACACCTTTCATTCCAGGAGGGATGTAATCATCTTTCCCCTTCACTTCACAAGCCTTTGCATCCACACCATTCTTTCCAGGGGGGATGCAATCATCCTTTCCTTTCACTCTACAAGCTTATGTATCCATACCATCATTTTCAAGGTCAACACAATCATTTCCCTTTCATACTCAATAAACTTCCACATCAGCAGCACCCTTTTCATGGGGAATGCAAGCATTCTCTTCCACCCCCCAGCAAACATCTACCCAGGCACAAGCCCAACAAAATGCCTTCACTATAGGTATGCCTTCCATGGGTTTTTCAAATCCAACATTCATGTCCCAAACTCCCATCACATCTACCTTTCTAGCATCTTCTGCATCATAATTCCCACCATGACCTGGTTCTTGTTGGGGCCTTACTAAAGAAGAAATGCAAGCCTTAGGCATACCGACCCACTTCACTGCATTTATGCCAGCAAACCAACAAGCCACCTTCTCCCAAGTAGTGTAACAACAACCATCTCAACCTCTGCTAGCTTCATCCTTTTCCCCATTGACAAACCATCTATTCACACCACCCAATTCTTCTCAGCAAAATCCACCACCTCAACAACATAGTTCATCCCATCTCGCAAGCTACCTTGCCCAACCACCTCCTTCTTTTGGCTTCCCTACATTAGTTCCACCTTTAAGCAACACAGGAATGCATCCATCCTATGTCAACCAAGTACAAATCCAAGTTTAGCAAGGGCCATCTTATTAACAAGTTGCATCATTCCACCAGCCTCCTCCATAATAACAATACTTCCAATCATAGCAAAAAGCCCCTATCATTCCCTAGCAGCAACAAGCTTCCGCCTACCAATTGCAACAACAAATCATTCCCCAACACAAGCAAGCAATTCCATATCCTCCACTGCAATATACCCCTGCACCACATCAGCAATATCCTCCCCAACAATCATCACTCCAAAATCCATTCCAATCTACCTATCTCACTGGGAAATCCCCATATCCCACTCCACAATATCCACCCCAAAATCATCCTTATTCACTAGCACCACTAGATCCTTTTCAAATGGGAGTACCCACTCCAACGTGAGTCCATTATGAGTGGGAAGTAATGAAGAATGCTCTTAAGGAACTCCAAACTGGTACAAAGAATAAAACCTTCAAATTTGAAGAGGTGTGTCCCTACCCATTTGACTGATCAATCACAGTTGTTCCATTCCCAAAGAACTTTGAGACACCCAAGTTTGATAAATATCAAGGAAAAGGAGACCCAGTGAATTATATTAAGGATTTCTATATGGCATGTCAAGAAGTGTCTTACAATGACAATTATATTTTGCACCTATTCCCCAAAAGCTTGGGAGGAACTATTGTTGAGTGGTTTTACAAGATACCATGTGGGACCATCACAACTTTTTCCAAGCTCTCTGAGAAGTTCATTACCCAATATGCCCACAATGTTGAGAATGATTTGACCCTATTAGATCTTTGCAACTCAAAATAGAAGGAAGGAGAAAGTCTAACAGACTATTTATAGCGATGGTAGAACCTCACCACCAGGTTATCATACCAACCACCTGAGAAGCATCTGACCAAAATCTTCATTGATAATTTGCATCCCAAACTATCCCACTTCATGAGGATGAACTACATCCAAACATATCAGGATATCAAGAGCAAAGGGATAGGTATTGAAAGAGCTCTCCTAGATGAAGGCACAATCCAACACTACAAAAATTATTCCCAAAATAAACCCAACAATGATAAACTTCGTTACTAGAATCGTAACAAAAATGTCATTATTGATGGAGCCACCGACACCAAGCATGTCAAAATTGTTGTGGCTAGTCCCACACCTATTCTTTCATATCAACATCAACCTCAAACTCATCAGCAACCTATGTAGAAATATCAGCCTCAAAACAATCAACAAAACTATCAGCAGCAAGCACATCAAGCCCATCAAGGAAATCCAACCAATTAGGTTAATGCCATCAATACTACTCCCAATCAGAACAAACCTAGAGCCCAGAATTACCAGAAGAGGATCTTCACACCACTTGGTAAACCTCTGGAAGTTATCTTTCATCAAATGGCCAAGGCCAACTTGATTACATACCCACCAATCCAACAGTTTGATGATGCCACTCCTAAACCCAATTGGTACAAAGATCACAAGTATTGTGATTATCATCATGTCAAAGGACACACTACCCTAAGGTGTATGAAACTCAAGAATTACATCCAAAATTTCATTGACCAAAAGGAGATCCAAGTAGACACACCTACTCAAGTCTCACCTAATGCCAATTTGCAAATCTATCAGAATGTATTCCCACAACACAACGCTGGGAAGAATCAAGCTAATATCAATCCTCCCAAAAACCTAGGCAAAGGAAAACAACAAGATCACACCAGTTGCAAAGACTACACGACTAGCTATATCAATTATGACAAGTTTGTTGGATGTATAACCCAAGTTGAGCCCACAGTCAATGTTATCCATGTCAAAGGAGCACATAGTCAATGTGTTGTTACCACCCACAAAGGTAGGATAACTGTCACTGGTGCCCATCCAAGACCAACACACAGTGCACAAAATGCACAATACAACCTTATAGAACATCTTGGGAACACACCAGCCAAAATCTCCATCCTCGACCTTCTCTGCACTTTGCCCCTCCATCAAGAAATCCTTGACCAAGCCCTCCATGAAGCACAAGTCCCCACAGATATAAACACCATCCAATTTGAAAACCTTTTGGGACATCTATCCACACCATGTTCTCTTTCCTTTAAACCATCTGACATGCTAGCCATTGCACTTGACCACACTCTCCCTCTCCGCATCTCCGTTATGGTCAGAGATTTTTCCATCAAATGGGTCTTGATACATAATGGCTCAGCCCTAAACTTGTGTACTCTAAAATTCATTCAGTAGATTGGGTTCATAGAAGCTGACATATCACATGAAGTGATCATAATCAAGGCATACAACAACGTGGAATGTACCTCTGAAGGTACCATTATGTTTCCTATCCATCTAGGCCCAGCAACACTAGACACCATTTGCCACATTGTTGATCTTGACCTACCATTTAATATCCTCCTCGGCTGACCATGGATCCATTCCATCAAGGTTGTACCATCTACTTATCATTAGTGCATCAAATTCTAGCATCAAGGCACTGAGGTTACCATCCATGCCGACCCTTGACCCTTCACATACTATCGTCCGATGGAAGCATCATTCCCTCATTCCACCCATTATCCTGGAACTAATATTGGAACTTCTATTGCCAGCTCTTCACGATCCCATAGCAATCCAAAGACTATCCTCACCTCCACTCTCTCATCCATCAAGATCAATAATTAGGGATATGGTGAATACAGCTTACATGATGCATTTGCAGTTGGGGCCCTCCCACTTGATCCGCACACATAAGGGCACCCAAGTCACCAAAGCAAGCCTGTTGAAGGTAATCATGAAATCAAAAGAATGGGACCTGTGACTTTTGAATCCCATGGCAACATAAATAGTCAAGAGATGGATCCTAACATCAATAGGTGGTTGTACAAAGATCCCCCACCACCTAACACACAACTTCTTGGCTACTTCAAAGATAAGTATCCCCAACCACACAAATATGCCACTGAACAATGGAACTATCAAGGTGGTGGTCTAGGACCACAAGAAGATAGAAGCAAAGACCTGATCACAACATCAAAGAATCCTCAACATCAAGGTCTTGGTTTTAATACCCCTTGCCTGCATATACAAGAGCCCAATACTGCAACTGGGGGCACCAACATGACTAGTGTGCTCTTCTCAAATAGCCAGGATGACCTCATAGAAATCAAAGACATCCCTGAAGAGAGAGAGATAAGATCCTATGACAATATCTTTGATAATGACACCCTCCTGGGGACTTCTATCCTCCAATAACTCACCATCAATCTCATAGAACTTCCCCTCATCCACCCTAAACTCATAGACTGGGACCAACCAAGTGTCACACACATCAATGAGTTCCAAAGCACGGAAGTGCTCCTAGAGTTCATGTGGGCATCAGGCCAAACAATAGATTAGGATTTAGAGTCAACTCACATATGTAAGCTTGACCCAAAAGGATATTTTGGAGGAGAGGCAAGCTTTAGTTACAAAAGTGAAAAAGTAATAGAAAAGCATGAGTCCTTATGTGAAAACCCTTCAAGGGCAGATTCTAATTCTGAAAAAGTAAAAATAAAGGACATATCTTCTAGTGAAAACTTGGCAATTCAAGCGCTAGAAGATGAAGACTTGCCTTTTCCTCCCATTCAAGATTATAGACCAGAACAGTCTCCTATCATTATAGAAGATGTAATGACCCTTACTATAAAGGCCACTGAAACCCTCAAACTGAACTTAGGAATTTTGTCAAACAGTTGGCATGCAACTGAATAGAGCTGCTAAAATGTGAACGGCTAATAGGGCTAATTGTTGTGCAGCAATTCCACACTTATACAATGACATAAACAGTGCCAAATAGATATATAAAAAAAATGAAGAAATCAATAACCATTTCAGAATATATGGACTGTGGTATTCAATGCATGTAAACACTAACATGGAAGGATGACAACATATAGACCTTCATCTTCAATCCTATACATGTATGCAGATCTGATTTGAACAATTGTTTATAATGGACTGACTGTCACATACATCAATTGACTGAATTACAATAGTAGATTTTAGTGACTGTCCAACTATGCAATTCTGATTTACAATGTTTCAAACCCTTGACAAGAATGCAATGCTATGAATAATATCCCTGTTTAGATTGAAAGATAGATGACTGGTTTCTTTACAACAGCAATGTCATGTAATGCAATTTCTAAACCCTCTACCAAACACTAACATCAACTATGATACCCAAATACAATAAAATTCTGAGACTGTTATTTGCCAGTTCTGGACTGATTATGACAGCGATAGTACAACAGCAAATTCACCATAAATAGACATATATTTTCAGAACATAAAAACCTGATTATCACTCCTTATAATCTGCTATGAAATGGTGATGAAGACTGATGCAATGAAGATACCAAACTGCTAACTGAATTTGCAAACTGTCCTTGCTTTTTTCGGGCTACTTTTTCGGGCCTGCTTTTTCAAGTCTGCTTTTTCGGATCCGCTTTTTCGGACCTGCTTTTTCAGACTGCTTTTTCGAACTGCTTTTTCGGATCCGCTTTTTCGTTTTGCTTTTTCGGATTTGCTTTTTCGAACTGCTTTTTCGGATCCACTTTTTCGAACTGCTTTTTTCGGATTTTCTTTTTCAATCACAAACAAACCCTTACAACAATTTCTCAATGAAGCCCAAGTGAGATGGCTGAATACCAACTCCTCAATGCAACAATTCAAGTGATATTTCACACCCTCAAAGTTGCCAATCCAAGGGAGTGATTCGTTCCCAAAGAATGAATAATAATTTGCAGATCCAAAGACCACAAATGTCTTCACAATGAAGAAGTAGAAGAGATATCAAATCCAAGCATGTCAAAATGAGAGGCCTAGCCCTCTATTTATTCACTTTTCCTGGAACTTCTAGAACTCTCCTTTATAAAATCTCATTAAAAAGCACTTTTTATAATAAAATAATATTATAAATCAAAAAGTGCAACTCAACTTAAAATTAGAACATGTAGGCCCCGATAACTTATAATAATAAAATATAACCTCTTAAACTTCTCCAAAAGCCAATATAACCATCTGATCTGCAAAAATGACTCTCTCTCTCCACCAATTGCCTACGAGAGTCGGGGATAGGCAAATTCGGCATGCTAAACGAGGTCAGCCAAAATGGGGACATGACAGTCCGCCCCTCCTGAAATTGCTTGTCCCCAAGCAATGGCTAAACAATGAACCCAACAATCCTCCTGGATCCCAAATGAAGTCATGAACTGTACTACAGTCAACCAACGCAAGCTCCTGCAATATCCTCTGCAATATAACCAAGAGGAATCCATGAATGTATCGTGAACCACTGCTCAACTGAACTCTAACCCCATAACTGCCATAGTCAGGAACCCACGAGACACCAACTCCGAAAATATCAAAACTCAATTGGAGAGGACAATTGAAACTCCCAACATAGAAAATATCCTCAACACATCCCACTGACAATCCAGCTCTATAATGATGAATACTCTGAAAGGGAACTGCATCGAGTGCGGAGAATCCACACACTATACACCAACTGTAGTCAACATATCTCTGCAGATTACCAACCATGCTGGTATCACCATAACTCCCATGCTCTGTTGGCGGCTGATAGGCATCATACAATAGATAGCAGTCACTCAAAACAAATCTGTCTGCCATCTCCTCCATACATGACTCATAAGCAAGCTGATAAACATACCCTGAGATATAATACCAATAAAAAGAACCAACCAGCTCATCCTGCAAACGTGATACAACCGACTGTGACTGATCATTAGCTAAGTCAGAAGATGACATAGCCAAGGGAGGAAAATCAAGAACAACAGCTGAACCATCAACAACATCAATATCATGAACCATCCGGTTGTCGCTCACAAAACCCAACATCACGTCATATGCCTCATAGCTCTCTACCCGTGGAGTCAAACCATACCATAACTGATGACAAACACTAGAGCCCAAAGTACATCTCCGTATCATCATCTCATCGACATATGGATCAAAAATAAACTGATGAGCATACCTCTCAGTGTAATGTCGATAAAATGCGCCAACATCAGTCAGTGGCTCAGACTGCAATCCCGATGAAACTAACTGCAACTGATCACTAACCAGGCCCGAACTCACCACTACCTCTAAAGACACCTCCAAAGGAGTAGTACCACTGATAGGAACCATGCCAACTGTCGGCTCATCAACATCAAACATGATCTCTGGTACCACATCACAAGTCTCCACATCATCAGTAGTAGAGATCACCACCATGTCGAGCAGACTACAAAGCTCAACAGCAACACCCAACTCTACCCAGCCTAACTCAAGTGGAAGGGAACAAGATATACCACTACTAGTATCTAGGATGGATGCATCCCCATCTCCACTGTCTCTGGCAATCTCAACCGTGGACATCCCCGAATCACCAGACACCATAGTCTATGACTGTACAAAATCTGGTAAAGTCTGTAGTCGCTCCAACTCCATGGCTACCTCAGCCAACTGAAACTGTGACTCCTCAAAAGCCAACTGTGTACTCTCAAGAGTCTCCGAAGTCACCTCGAGCTGCTGAGTAAGCTTGCTCACCTCCTCTTCCTTGACTACTAATGCCTCGTATGCTGTACTGCCCCACTCTAGAAGATGATCCCTATCGGCTACCAACTGCATATAATCCTGTCTCAAAATCCGGATAGCCTCCCATAAAGAGTGGATCTCTATCAAGGAGAGATAACTGCCTCCCTGCTCATCACTAGTAGGAGAACCCCATCCATAAACTACTAACACCTGACGGGCAGCATCGAAATGCTCGCAAGTGATAGCAATGTCCCACTCACTAACTCTCAGCTGACTAGACACATGATGGCGCTGGCTAGACTATCTCCTACAATCCTCTTCCCCTGGTACACTGTCCAAAGGAGTAACCTCAGAATAGCTATCACCTGTAGTACTGCCATCCAAACTCAGCAGACCAGCTGCTGAACTCGTATCATCAAACGGAGTGATTGAAGCATCAACATAAACCTCCGTATCAAGGGAATCCACTAAGTCCTCAACACTATCAATAACATCCTCCTCTAACACACTATCAAAAGGAGTATCCTCAAAGTCGCTAATCTCTGGAGTACTACCATCCCTACTCTGCAAGTCGACTCCAGAACTCACATCACCATACGAAGTGTCAAAAACTGTAACATCACTGTCCAACTCTGCTGTAACAAAAGAATCTGCCGAGGAAGCTAAGTCCTCACAACTATCCACAGCATACTCTTGGATGTCATCAATACCAAAACGATCCTGGGACTCATCTGTAAACTCCATCATATCTGTGATATCATCAACCCATTCCAACAAGAATGGTCGACTGGACACATGAACAATGCCGCACATGGGTGTATAAAAACTAATTCCAGCATCAGACAAGCTGCTGGCATGGACGAGAACTACACCGTGTAATCTACTAATCAAATCCATGATAGTGCAACAGATACTACTACCAAAGAATGATAGACATCTCCGGTCAAAACAATCCCAAGTACTAGGATAAAGATCCCAACATCTAATCCATGAACGGAAATCAATTGGCAACTCAAGTAAAATCCTCACCTGAGTGATGTGAACAATACCAGCTGACTTCACGCACCTGTCCACTGTGCCCACTACAATCTCTGAACCCAGAGTGTAAACGCTAGACACACTCATATCATCGTCAACATGTGACCCGACTGTAAAAGGAAGCTGAGTCCCTGCCATATGCGCTGAACTCACCTCAAGACAAGGCTCGTCCACATGTCTCTCTGCTGCACTACTCTGATCAACTGTATCGTAACCACTATCAGTGCCAATCACATAATCCAGTGTGCCTGTAATGTCTCCCTGTATCAAATCAGTATGTCTCTCCGAGTCCTGTAATGCCAATGGAGTACTCAACAAAGAGGCTCGAGTGTCCTCGAACTCTCGAGAAAGCCTACCAACTTCCTCCTCCTTCCTCCTCAAGGCATCTAAATGATCTCTGGCAAGGCTAAGAAGATGGTCACGATCTGAAAGAAGATGTAAATAACTCATCTTCATCGCTCCCATTCCTTCCTTGATCACCTATAAGTCAACACAAGAAGACTCTACCTGAACTCCCTTATGTCTGTCCTGTAACTGAATCATTCGGATGTGATCCTCTATCATCTCCCGCATCCTGTCATGATGAGATAATGAAGTCACAATCCCATCCTCGCTTACCCTAAGCTGACTGGACAAAACATGTGAAGTACTATGTGCCTCAACCTCGTGTGATGTAGCATCTAACTGTGCCTGATACTCTCTATCAGCAAAGTCCGGAATACTCAATGTCTGCTCATCGCTGATAGGTATCTCATGCACAACCTCCTCACAATCATCATTTGAATCCACTGTGCTGTAGCTACTATTTTGAGCACCTGTGACATCATCAAGACCAACTGTACCACAACCACTGTCAGTGTCACTCATGCCATCTGATGTGCCTGTGATATCACCTTCTGATGCAACTGGCTCAACCTGTACAACATCTGTAACCACTTTTGCCTGTGAAGATGATGCAAATAAATCATTACGTGAAGATGTGCTAACATCTCCCAATACCGGATCAGCATGTCTGTCAAACTCATCATACAAGTTTCTACCTGTCATAGGGAAGGTACTTCGATCCTTAGGCCTATTAATCAGGCTCTTTAACCACGTACATGCCATAGGTGACACATTCCTCTCTTTTGTCCAAACATGCCATAAATCTTCTGCCAAAAGTTTAGAAATTTCATCCTTCTCCTCAAACAAGATTGTGAACATGATGGAGTGCATTGATGCTAATACATCGCTGGAATGAAACTCATCCAAAATATTCCAAAATGTGTTAAACATTCTACGAATGTCATCAATACAACCTATTGACAACATAATGTTTTCAAACCTACACCATGCAAATACTTCAAGTAATCTTGCCCTCTTTGTGAAATGAGGGTTCCTGATGTCATCCAACCTTTCAAAACTTTTTACCATGGCATGAAGTACCTCTCTCATAATCTGATCATCATAAGAATTAAAGCCTGCTATTATCCTCATGATTTCACTAATGCAAGAGAGAGCTGCAAGTCTTACCGCCTCATCATGATGTCTCAATAATCGGGGCTTCACCAAAGAACCAAATACTGGAGATAAAGCTGTTTTCATAGCATAGGAATCTGACTGATCAACCTTGCCTAAATAAGTTTCCAGCTCCTCCAAAGTTCTTAGGAGGTCCTTTGTTCGCTGAAATGGACGATCTAGTTTCTTCCATGCAATGTGCATTCTCTCTTTCAATTCCTTGTCTCCTGTTAAAGCCATGCTGATAGTTGAATTCAATCTGAAATAACCCAATCAGGTTGGCAGGAAACCGCTCTGATACCACTGTAATGACCCTTACTATAAAGGCCACTGAAACCCTCAAACTGAACTTAGGAATTTTGTCAAACAGTTGGCATGCAACTGAATAGAGCTGCTAAAATGTGAACGGCTAATAGGGCTAATTGTTGTGCAGCAATTCCACACTTATACAATGACATAAACAGTGCCAAATAGATATATAAAAAAAAAATGAAGAAATCAATAACCATTTCAGAATATATGGACTATGGTATTCAATGCATGTAAACACTAACATGGAAGGATGACAACATATAGACCTTCATCTTCAATCCTATACATGTATGCAGATCTGATTTGAACAACTGTTTATAATGGACTGACTGTCACATACATCAATTGACTGAATTACAATAGCAGATTTTAGTGACTGTCCAACTATGCAATTCTGATTTACAATGTTTCAAACCCTTGACAAGAATGCAATGCTATGAATAATATCCCTGTTTAGATTGAAAGATAGATGACAAGTTTCTTTACAACAGCAATGTCATGTAATGCAATTTCTAAACCCTCTACCAAACACTAACATCAACTATGATACCCAAATACAATAAAATTCTGAGACTGTTATTTGCCAGTTCTGGACTGATTATGACAGCGATAGTACAACAGCAAATTCACCATAAATAGACATATATTTTCAGAACATAAAAACCTGATTATCGCTCCTTATAATCTGCTATGAAATGGTGATGAAGACTGATGCAATGAAGATACCAAACTGCCAACTGAATTTGCAAACTGTCCTTGCTTTTTTCGGGCTGCTTTTTCGGGCCTGCTTTTTCGAGTCTGCTTTTTCGGATCCGCTTTTTCGGACCTGCTTTTTCAGACTGCTTTTTCGAACTGCTTTTTCGGATCCGCTTTTTCATTTTGCTTTTTCGGATTTGCTTTTTCGAACTGCTTTTTCGGATCCGCTTTTTCGAACTGCTTTTTTCGGATTTGCTTTTTCAATCACAAACAAACCCTTACAACAATTTCTCAATGAAGCCCAAGTGAGATGGCTGAATACCAACTCCTCAATGCAACAATTCAAGTGATATTTCACACCCTCAAAGTTGCCAATCCAAGGGAGTGATTCGTTCCCAAAGACTGAATAATAATTTGCAGATCCAAAGACCACAAATGTCTTCACAATGAAGAAGTAGAAGAGATATCAAATCCAAGCATGTCAAAATGAGAGGCCTAGCCCTCTATTTATTCACTTTTCCTGGAACTTCTAGAACTCTCCTTTATAAAATCTCATTAAAAAGCACTTTTTATAATAAAATAATATTATAAATCAAAAAGTGCAACTCAACTTAAAATTAGAACATGTAGGCCCCGATAACTTATAATAATAAAATATAACCTCTTAAACTTCTCCAAAAGCCAATATAACCATCTGATCTGCAAAAATGACTCTCTCTCTCCACCAATTGCCTACGAGAGTCGGGGATAGGCAAATTCGGCATGCTAAACGAGGTCAGCCAAAATGGGGACATGACAGAAGAAACCAAGCAAGTCAACTTGGGTACAGAAGAGTGTCCAAGAATCACCTACATTGCAGCAAATCTGACAGAAGGAGAAGAAACAACTCTCTTCACGCTTCTCTGATAATCTATTATAAACTTTGCATGGTCATATGTAGACATGCCAGGCCTTGATCCAAGTCTTGTTGTACACAATCTTGCAGTAGATCCCAACGTCAAACCAGTCAAGCAGAAGTTGAGGAAAATGCATCCAAAAGTGGCCTTATTAGTGAAACCAAAGCTCGAGAAACTCCTCCAAGCAAAGATTATTAGAGCGATAGATTACTCAGATTGGATCTCCAACATGGTCCCATTCATGAAGCCTTCGAGTGACATCATAATTTTCACAGACTTTAGGGACCTGAACAAAGCATGTCCTAAGGATGATTTCTCGCTACCCAACATAGACATGATCATAGATCTCACAGCGGGCCATGAGATGTTGTCACTTATGGATGGCTTCTCAGGGTATAATCAGATCCAAATAGCAGAAGAAGATCAACACAAGATAGCATTCACCACTCCATGGGGTACTTTCTGCTATAATATGATGCCATTTGGGCTAAAGAATACTGGAGCTAAATATCAAAGGGCGATGACAGCCATATTCCATGACATGATCCACAAGATCCTGGAAGACTATGTGGATGACATTCTTGCAAAATTAAAAACACAACATGAACATCTCGAAATCCTTGAGAGCATGTTTAATCATCTCCATCGCTATCATTTGAAGTTAAATCTGAAGAAGTGTGTCTTTGGTGTAACATCTGGAAATCTTCTGGCTTTATTGTATCATGGTGTGGCATAGAGATTAACCCCAAGAAGGTCAAAGCCATAATAGAAATGCCTCCACCAAGAATGCTCAGACAACTCAGGAGCCTACAAGGAAAGGTCCAATCAGTGCGTCAGTTCATCTCCCAGCTAGCAGACAAGTGCCAACCTTTCACACATCTGCTTTGTAAAGATACAAGCTTCAAATGGGATCCCATCTGTCAGAAAAGCTTTGAAAAGTTCAAGGAATATCTAGACAACTCTCCAATCCTTGTACCACCAGTTTTAGGATGCCCTCTCATACTCTACATCTCAAAAACCACTACAGCAATGGGGGCACTCTTAGCACAACATGATGATGACAATAAAGAAAGATCCATCTACTATATCAGCCGAACTCTTGTTGGCTATGAGCTGAATTACTCACCCATGGAGAAAGCATGCGTTGCAGTGGTCTTTTCCACTTAAAATCTTAGACATTATATGCCTAGTCACACAATCAAGCTCATTTCAAAGGTGGACCCACCCAAGTATCTATTATCAAAGATAACTCTCACAGGCCATATGGAAAAATAGGTTATGCTACTCAGCAAGTTTGACATCTAGTACATAGATCAAAAATAAATCAAAGGGAAAATAATTATTGATCAGTTAGCAAATGCACAACTGGTGGATGCATATCCACTAATCATAGAGTTCCCTGATGAGAACTTATGTATGATTGAATAACAACCCATGTGGAAGTTATACTTTGATGGATCCTACACATCACATGGATTAGGGGCAGGAATCCTATTTGTCACACTTCAAGGTGACTACATTCCAAAATCATTCAAATTGGGATTCTCATGCACTAACAATATTGTAGAATATGAGGCACTCATCTTAGGTCTCAAGATAGCTATTCAACGGAACATAAAAAAACTACAAATGTTTGGAGACTCACAGGTAATAATCAAGAAAGTCCTAGATTTATTCCAGACAAAGGATGACAAACTACTACCCTACAAAGAACTGGTGGATAGACTGAAAGATCATTTCCTAAATCTATAGTTCACGCAAATACCAAGACTTCAGAACAAAGCAGCCAATGCAATGGCAACCATCAGATCCTTATTAGAGATCCCCCATGACTCATCTCAGTAGGAATTCCTAGTCGATTAGCTACACATGCCCACTTATATGAATGCCAATGCAAAAATGGTGTGTGTCTTGGTTGGTCCTCAATCCCCATGATACCACAACATCCATGCATATCTAAAGAATGGTATCATATCTCCCCATCTCACCAATAACCAATGCCAAAACCTACTTCACAGAGCTTCCCACTACACTCTTGTAGCCAACACCCTTTATTGTCAAGGATATCAGAATATCCTCTCTAGGTGTTTAGATTTGAACAAGGCCATCCTGGCTTAACAAGAGGTCCACGCAAGAATTTGCAGTGCCCACACAAGTGGCATGGTTCTAGAAAAGTAGTTGCTTTGAGTTGGGTATTATTGGCCAACCATGGAACATGATTCTTGTGAGTTCATTAGGAAATTTCTAACATGCCAATAGTATACCAATCTGATACATGCACCAACACAAGACTTTCAACCCATCACACCACTGTGGCCTTATTCATGCTGGGGCTTTGACCTCATCGACTTAATCACTCCCCTCTCTTCCAATGGACATAAGTACATAATGATATCCATAGAGTACTTCACAAAATGGGTCGAAGAGATTCCACTCACCCTAACTACTGGCATCCAAATATCCAAGTTCATCCTTTACCATATCATTTTTTGCTTTGGCAGACCATCTACCATCTTCACAGACCATAAAACACCTTTTGAAAACCATCATGTGGATGATCTATGTGCTAGACTCCACATCCATCACCATTTCTCCAGTCCATATTTCCCTCAAGGAAATGGCCAAGATGAGACAACCAATAAAACAATCCTGAAAATCCTCAAGAAGGTTGTCAATGATTTTGATCGTGACTGGCACCTCCAGATAAATATTGCCCTCTGGGCCTACCATACTTCTTATCGCACTCCCACAGGAGCCACCCCATATTCCCTTGTATATAGTGTCGAAGCCGTTCTATCGATCAAGGTTGATCTCCCATCATTGTGAGTCTCCATGAAGAACTATACCACTAATGAGGACTATCAAGTGGCACGTCTCACACAACTTGACTTGGTAGATGAAAAGAGATAGCAAGCATATGATCACCTGGTTGCATACCAGAATCAACTCAAAAGGAGTTATAACAAAAAGTTCCATCCTAGATAGTTCCAAGTTGGTGACATGGTCCTCAAGGAAAATCAGAAGGTCTAAGCACATAGAGAAAAGAAAGGCAAGTTTGAGCCTACTTGGTTGGGCCCCTATGTTCTCACAGCATGCTTTGGCTCCAGAGCCTATCAATTATCTACACCAGAAGATGAGCCATTGAATGATCCAATCAACATCATATATCTGAAGAGGTTCTATGCCTGAACCAGCTACTACATATCAGAAAATCCATAAAAATTGAAAAAAAAAGTAGAAAAATACAAAAAAAAATCAAAAAAGAAAAAAAAGAAAACAAAAAATCATTCATCCATTGGTGAAAACTTGGCAATTCAAGCACCTTGGACAATTATGTTGGTGAAAACCTGGTAAATAGGTGCCATACATAGTGGACTGAGTCATTATCTACCATCCCCATCCCCACCACCATCCCCCAACATTCATTTTTCATAATCCTCAAGAAAATTCGCATCCCCCCATCCCCCAACAATCCTTTTTCATAATCCTCAAGAAAATTTGCATCCCCCCATCCCCCAGCATTCCTTTTTCAAAATCCTCAAGAAAATCTACATCCCACCATCCCCTAGCATTCCCTTTTCATAATCCTCAAGAAAATCCACAATCCTACCATGTTTTATACCACCAAGCTCCTATACATATCTTGTACCATATCCCTATATAGCGCAATCCTTCCTGTATATCCCCTGTATAGTGCAATCCTTCATTTATATCTCTTGTATAGTACAATCCTTCCTATATATCTCTTGTATAGCGAGATCCTCCTATCCCCAATCTTGTGCTTCTGTACATATCAATTGTAAATCTCTTTCCCATCTATTGTACATATCTTTGTGTCTTGTTGTACATATCCTTGTCAGTCCTATAGCAGCATTTGATTAGAACTCTTGTCCCACCTAGCCTTGTACTTCAACAACATCAATGTTTGACTATCCTTGATCATAGTGATTATTCTTTGACTCATCATTTTTTGACAAACAATGACAATTAACCTTCCACCAATCACACCAAGTCCATGACGATGCATCCTTCCTCACGTTCAGACCAATCTTCCCATCATCAATCAAACCCTCAAATCAATCTCTCTCCTTGGCAAAGGATATCTTTTCGAGTTATCATTTTGGTCTTGGATTTTGTCCTTTGGATCTTGTTAATCTTTTTTGGCTTCTTGTTGTTCCTCTCTTCAAAGTCACCACGATCCTTTATATCTTGGTGCACTGCAAATGAGGGCAATCTGGGGCAAGGTCTTTTGATCTTTCGCTTCTTCTTGTGAGTCAGTTGGACATGACCCTTGCCTGGTTCACATGTGATCTTATGGGTTACATGGTGCACTTGGGAAATGTTGTTTGTTTGTCATTTCTCTAGCATTGTTTCCACCATGCTTCGTCTTTGGTTCATGTGTGATGCTAGGGCAACCCTTCATGTCTTTTTTGCTTTAGTCCTATGCAACATTGGTGACAAGGCCCTGTGGTCCCAGTATCCTTGGTAGGTCTCTATTGTCGCTATATCAAACAAGGTTTTGTTCTCCACATTTGCACTTGGAGCTCCCCAAAATCCCTTGTGTCCTGCATCATATAGATTAATCTTGCATCTTGCATCTTTCATATAGTTGCATTTTGCATTCCATCTCATATTGCATTCATGCATCTTTGCTCTTGGAACCTTGGTTATTTATCCTCCCTTCTTCCTTCCTTTCTTGTTTCCTTTCAAGAAAATTCCACAACGTTTCCTCTTTGCGTTACTTTCTCCAGGGGCACAATCCCTTATTCCTCTAAATTCTAGCCCGGGGCATCTTATTTTCTTTTCTTTGACGACATGCCACTTTTGTCATCGCATCAAAGAGGGGCAAAATGTAGACACCTAAAAATCCTTAGAAAACAAAAGTATTTTTATTTTTCTAAAAACCCTTGATGACATCATCATTTGCTAATTAATTAATATATTTTTATGCAATTATTTTCCTTTATTTTAATTAAGCATCTTTAATTAAAGAATCTTTCCCCAAATCACTTAAATCAATTTTAAGTAATTTTACTCTCTTTATTGAATCAATATTCGATAAATGATGTCACATTCCCTAAATAAATTTTATATTTATTTAAAGCCTCAAAAGCCTAGAATCTTCTAACCTTTCCTAAACCCTTCTAAAACTTCCCTAAACCTATTTAGGAGATGTTTCCTACATTTCTTAGCCTAATCCAAGTCTCCTTGACTTTCTAGTCAAACCCTTCCCCTAATGAGCCTTACAAACTCATTTAAGCCTCTTACACAATCATTTAAGGCTCTTACAGCCTCATAAATGAAATCCTCAACCCAAAATCCTTTGAAATAAATAAATATTTATTTATTTCCTAAACTCCTAAATATCCTAGAAAGCCCTAGACTCTTGTAGAAAGTCTTCAATCCTTATCCTTATCCTTGACTCAACCCCTAACCTTACCTCTAACCTTGAATCATCCTCCTAACCCAAGCCCTTTCCAAATCCTATAAATACCCTCACTTCCAAAGAGAAAACATCCAATTTCTCTTTTATTTCATATTAATGTTATAATGCTAGAATAGTCCTAGATCTTTAAAGCTTTCATACTAATTGTTAGATTTCATCATTTTCAAGCTTTCTTAACACACATCATAGCTTAGCAATAATGGATTAACCTAGTTTCTTTCATTTTTTTTCATAGAATATAGCATCATATCATCTTTCATTTGGTTTAAAATCAACTTAGAATAAGCATCAATAGCATTTTTAGCTCATTAGGATCATTAAGGCCTTAGGGGAAAAATGGGTGTTCCATACCTGGTTTTGTACCACTATAGGTTTATTATGGTCCCTAACCTATCCTAATATCTCCTAATCATCATTAGGGATATTCTCCAAGTGATTAGAAAGCACACCCACATCCCTAAAGCTAGAGAAAATCAAACGGTGACAGGATGCTCCCGTTTAAGCTCTATCAGAATGACTTTGCAAATAGTTTTCTCTAATATGTTAGGAATAAGATGTTTAACTAATGTTTGAATGTCTAAGCCTTTCAAGAAAGATTAAGTTTTCTTTGATCTCAATATCATTTGGAGAAATGTACTTATAGCTAGTCAATTGTGATCACTAAGTATGGAAGATAGTTTAAAGAAAAGAGTAGAGCAGAAGGTGCAAAGTATTGAGCCATCAGTAGAAGGTCTATGTGACAAAGTAGAGAGTGTATTCTATTTATTAGAAAAGATCAAGACAATAGGTCTAATTCACAATTCATCAAATCTAGCTATAGTGTGTATCTGTTGTGCAGAAGGTTGCAACCTTCACCATTTGAGCAATGAGCTCTTTGACAGTGATTCCTCACCCCTAATAGGGTTATTTATAAAAGACTCCTAATAGGGTCCAACCTTTGACCAGGTCATTGTACTTCATGCATTGTAAAGATTAACTCCTAACAGGGTTGTAAGATCTTCTAACAAGGATCATTATACACTAGTGCAGTTTATAGTGTGTGCTAATTCCCACCGGGGTTGTTACCTATTTGGGTTTCCCCGTAACCAAAATTATGGTGTTGTGTTAAGTGTTATCTTATTATGTATGTGCTTAATTTTATTTTGTACTTAATTGGATAAAGAATTGACTCTTGTAGATAACTGATTTACCCCCCCCCCCCCCCCCACTTAGTTATCTCTTGGGACTATTTCTAACAATTGGTATCAGATCCAAGTGCCTCTGAGAGAAATTTTAATAGCTTGAGGATGATCAGATGGCATTCTTTAGAAAAGAAAGTCCTAAGTTTGATGGAGAGAATTATCTAGACTGGAAGAACAAAATGACAACACATTTACAATGCATTAGTTTTGAGATTTTTGAAGTAGCTACTAGAGAAGTTCATATTCCCTCCTTATCAGATCTTGAAAAGGATGATGCAACTTTGAAGCAAAAGGAATTGTTCACTCAAAATGAAATTGCCAAAGAATCCCTTATCAGTGCCTTATCTAATGGTGAGTTCTTTGAGATCAAGAAAGTAAATAAAGCTTATAGAAAATGGAAGTATCTACAATACATGTTTAAAGGAGATATTAAAGCCAAGAATTCATGTAGAAAGATGTGGAAGAAAAGATACAATACATTGCAGAGGCTACTTGAAGAGAACATCAAAGCCTACAATCAAAGAATTAATGAAACAGTTGTAGGAATCAGAAACAATGGTGGAGAGATTTTAGAAGAAGACATAATGGATAAATTGATGACTACTTTGACACCAGAATATGAAAGAAAGATAAACATCCTAGATGAGACTATGCAATCCACAAAAGACTTCAAAAGAGAGACCTTAATCATCAAGATTACAACATTTGAGATATCAAGATTGAAGACAGAGCCTAAAAGTGAAACAAAATTCAAAGCCTTAGTCCATGGTAAGAAATATTTGAACACTTATGGTAATTTTGATGATGAAGATGATGATAAAGAACTAGATGAATTCATTGCTATGATTTCTAAGAAAGAAAGAAAAGGAAAAGGAAAATATGAAAGTTAGTTACCATTCAAATGTTTCTCATTTAACAAGATTGGTCATTTTTCATCTAAGTGTCCAACAAGAGTCAATAAGTACAAAACTAATTACAAGCCTAAGTATAAAGAATGGTACTAAGCTGGAGATGGAGTATTAGATGAATATTCAGGAGAAGATGAAATAGGATTCATTTCTATTGAAGAGATGAAAAGAATGTTTGATGAAATGGATAAGGAAGATGAGAGGAAAGCACAAGAGTTAGCATTGATTTCTCAAGTAGACATCAAGATAGACTAGATCATTGGCAGTGGTTGTTCACATCACATGATAGGAGAAAAAGATAGATTTTTTCATTTGGATAAGTATAAAAGTGGCATGGTTAGATTTGGAGACAACCCTCCTAAACCTATCATAGGTAGAGGAGCTATCACCTTGGATGGAAAGAATAATACTGATGATGTTCTATATGTTGATGGTTTGCAACATAACTTACTTAATGTTGGATAGTTTCTCGAAAAAGGATATCAGTTGGAATTCAAAAACAACAAGTGCATCATTAATAACAAAGAAGGATAAATGATTGCATCAGGTTCAAAGACAAAAGGTAATGTTTTTCAGCTTAATTCAGAAGCAAGTTATTTTATTGCTAAAGTAGATGATAGTTGGTTATGGCACAAAAGACTATGTCACATCAATTTCAACAATATAGTAAAGATAATAAATATAAAGGTAGTAAGAGACCTCCCTAGTATCGTAAAACTAGTTGATATGATATGCAGGGAATGTGTGATGGGAAAGCATGTGAGGAATTCATTCAAAAGCAAGCATAATTTGGTAGAGAACAAATTGGATCTAGTGCATATAGACTTATGTGGACCAACTCAAATAGGATCATACTATGGTGAAAGGTACTTTATTTTGTTTGTTGATAATTATTCTAGGATGATGTGGGTTGCATTCTTAAGAGATAAATCTGAAGCATTTGAGAAGTTCAACATATTCAAAGCTAAAGTTGAAAATGAGTGTGGATTAAAAATGAAATGTTTGAGATCAAATAAAGGAGGATAATTCACCTCTAATAGATTTTATAAGTATTGTGAAGAACATGGGATAAATAGACAACTAAGTGCACCTAGAACCCCTTAGCAGAATGGAATTGCAGAAAAGAAGAAAAAGGATCATACTTGACACAGCACGCAACATCATGATAGAAGGAAAAGTTGCACACACCTATTGGAGAGATGCAGTTAATACAATAGTCTATACTATCAATAGAATTTAATTAAGGACATGTGTAGACAAGCACCTAATGAGATATGGTTTGGGAATGTACCTACAATAAAATACTTCAGAATCTTTGGAAGCAAGTGCTACATCAAGAGAGATGAAGCTATTGGCAAGTTTGATGCAAGAAGCAATGAAGGTATTTTTGTTGGTTACTCTACTAAAATAAAAGCTTATAGATGTTTTAACTTAAGAATGAAAAAGATCATTGAAAGTGCTCATGTAAATATTGATGAAAATTTTATGATTCAAGAGGGATATCATGATTATGCACATATGATTGAAGAATAACCTAGACCTACCACAAGAGAAGTAGTTGTTGAAGAAATGTTTGACAGCATTGATGTTTTATTCAATGATCCTAAAACAAGTGAAGAAGAATCATAGAAGGTAGATGAGAGAGTCACACCTAATGTTCCAAATTTCACATCTAGATACCATTCAAAAGAAGATATCATTGGAGATCAGAACAACAAAGTCATGACAAGATAAAAAGTAAAAAGTTTAACAATTGAAGAAGCCGTACATTTACTTTCACAAATTGAAACCTTAAGTGTTGAATATGTATGTAATGATTTAGATTGGCATGAATCAATGAAACAAGAGCTAGATTAGATAGTTAATAATGATACATGGGAATTGGTCCCTAGACCTAGTGACAAGAATGTGATCAGAACCAAGTGGATATTCAAAAACAAGATGACTGAAGATGGTAAAATGGTGAGAAACAAAGAAAGACAAGTATGTAAAGGATATGCATAGAGAGAAGGAATTTATTACTCTGATACATTTTCCCTTGTAATCAGATTGGAAGCCATAAAGTTATTTCTAGCCTATGAAACATTCAAAGACTTTAAAGTATATCAGATGGATGTCAAGTCAACATTCTTGAATGGAGAGTTGAAGGAAGAAGTATACATAGAGAAGGCTGAAGGATTTACTTTATTAGACAAACCTGATATGGTATGTAGACTGAAGAAATCCCTCTATGGACTTAAGCAAGCCCCTAGAGAATGGTATGAAAGACTAAATGGTTAATTGACAAAGATTAGATTCAAGAAAGGAGCAGTAGATTGTAACTTATTCATAAGAGAGACACCTAAAGGAATACTACTAGTTGTTATTTTTGTTGATGACATTATTTTTGGAGGTAATGACAAGCTTAGTGCATAATTTGATAAAGAGATGCAAAGAAAAATTGAAATGAGCATGATTGGACCTATCAAATACTTTTTGGGATTAAATGTGCAACAGACAGACAAAGGTATTTTCATTAATCAATCTAAGTATGTGAAAGAGATATGGAATAAGTTCAAGATGGATGATTGCAAGCCAGTAAGTACCCCTATGATAACAGGAAGAAATATTTCAAAGGATGATGATTCTATAGAAGTGGACAAGACTCTATATAAGTATATGATTGGTAAACTCATATATCTTACTCAATCTAGACTAGATATTTCTAATGCAGTTAGTATTGTTGGAAGATTTGCAGCTGAACCTAAACAAAGTCATATTATGGAAGTAAAAAGGATATTCATATATTTGAAAGGAAATATAGACTATGGTTTATGGTATCCTAATTCAAAGAATGTAAAACTTCATGTGTATATAGATGTAGCTTAGGCAGGTTGCGTTGATGATAGGAAGAGTACCTAAGGAGAAGTAATATTTCTTGGATAAGCAAGAAGCAGAATTGTATTTCTCAGTCCACAACAAAAGTAGAGTATGTGGCAGCAACATTAAATTGTTCTACAATGTTTTGGATCAAGAAGATGATAAATGATTTTGGAATCCATATTGACTACCCTATTGTTATTCATAGTGACAACACTAGCACTATCAATATGTAAAAGAACCCTGTGATGCATGCAAAGACAAAAAATATTGAGATAAAATATCACTTCCTAAGAGAGAAAGTTGCAGAGAAAGAAGTAAAATTGGATTATGTGAGCAAAAAAGAATAGTTGGTAGACATTTTTTACAAAGCCTTTATCGAAGGATACATTTGAGTATCTTAGGGAGAAGCTAGGAGAAATCCCCTTCCCTAGATCTAATTAGAGATTGTAGTAATGCATCAGTCCTCAATGACTAATGAATAGTTGACTACTCTACCTCAAGAGTAGTACTTGTGCTTATTTTTTTTTGGCAACCTTTTCCATTGATGTCAAAGGGGGAGTAATATATAGTCATGGAAAACAAGCAGGAGGAGTATGAAGTAAGGGGGAGTATACAGTAAGAAGATGCAGCAGTTGGGGAGTTCATCCTTGGGGGAGTTTTATTGAGGAAATGGAGAATGTTATAATATAATTTAATGTTTAGATTGGTGGTGTTTTTCATTCCATATGTTTCCATCAATGCCAAAGGGGGAGATTGTTGGAGATTTGTCAGCAAGCCAGTGTCGACTGTATGTTTGTCATTGATAAAAACACATGGTAAGTAGCATGTGTTGAAGTCTTATGTATGGAGCCTTGAGCATATGTTTCCTAGATATATTATCAGCATGATATCATAAGCACAAAGGATGATTCTAAGTACAGACAGTTGTGCAGTTGTTTGTATCAGTAGTGTTCATGACAGTGTTACAAATAGAGTTATGTATGTGATTATTAGTATGGTTATAATGGAGACTTACACATTTATATTTATGTTGTATACATGTTTGTGAAGCTATGTTCATAGACGCAGAGTTATTTGTGTCGTACAAGTTGAGTTATGATGTTTATATTTGATAGCCATAGTTTCCCGAGTTTATCTAATAGAGCCGACATTGTTTATATTGTTTTAGTAGTTGCACCTATAATTTTTATATGTGTGTTTGGTCTCATGTTTGATGATGAGTTAAGAATATTTTGTTAAGAGTGCATAATGTATTTTAGCATGAGAAGAAAGTTCTAGTTAATTTGGTGGAGCCAACAGTGTGAAGCGTCGCTTTTACTCATATTGAGTTGCACAGTCCTATTTGTGTTGCATGCCTAGTTTAGCCATTGGAGATGTTATTGGAGATTTGTATTGTTTCTCTATTATGATTTCAAGAAGGTTTGAATAGGCTGACTTGATTATATCATTTGGAGAAAGATACTTATAGCCGATCGGTTGTGATCGCTAAGTATGGCTGATAGTTGAAAGAAAAGAGCATAGCAGAAGGTGCAAAGTATTGAGCCATCAGTAGAAGGTCTATGTGACAAAGAAGAGAGTGTATGCTATTCATTGGAACTGATCAAGACATTAGGTCTAATTCACAGTTCATCAAATCTAGATATAGTGTGTATCTATTGTGCAAAAGGTTGCAGCCTTCACCATTTGAGCAGTGAGCTCTTGGACAATGAGTCCTCACCCCTAATAGGGTTATTTGTAAAAGACTCCTAATAGGGTCCAACCTTTGACCAGGTCACTATACTTCATGCATTGTAAATATCAACTCCTAATAGGGTTGTAAGATCTTCTAACAATGATCATTATACACTAGTGCAGTTTATAGTGGGTGCTAATTCCCACAGGGGTTTTTACCTATTTGGGTTTCCCTAAACCCAAAATTATGGACTTGTGTTAAGTGTTATCTTATTGTGTATGTTCTTAATGTTCTTCTATACTTAATTAGATAAAGAATGGAATCTTCTAGATAACTGATTCACCCCCCCCCCCTCTCAGTTATCTCTTCAGACTATTCCTAATAGCAGGATGGGGGGGATTTGGGGAGCTCCTTGTGTTGGATATTTTGAGAGTGCAACCTACTTTGATATAGCAACATTAGAGACCAAGCAAGGTTACTTGGAACATAAGGCCTTGTCACTAGTGTTGCATAGGACTAACACAAAAAATAAGCATGCAAATGGTTTCCCCAACATCACACATAAAACCCAAAGGAGGCATGGTGGAAATGATGCTGGAGAAACCACAAACAAACAAATGACTCATAGGAAGAAGACAAAGATAAAAGTACCTTTGTTGGAAAAATGTTCAGTGCTCCCCTCGGGATTCATGACATGGCTTAAATGCCTCATGTGTCTTCTATAAGTCTAGTGGTTGTATCAGGCATTAACAGGTCGATCTTTTGGTGCAATGACAACCACTACTTGTAATAAGAGGTATTAGAGCTTGGTCACAGGTTTGAATCCCCTCAAGTAATGCTGAGGGGGAGATTTTTGGGTAAAAGTACAAAGCTGTGTCACACTTTTATAAAGAAAAAAGTCAACAACACACAAAATTTTTAACTATAACAACATAAAAATGACATTTATGTTTAGAATTTGGAGATGATGTAAACTAATGAAATGTGTAAAAGTGGATGAAGTTTATGGCTATAATTTTTTATAAAAAAATTGAATAAGAATTCACATAGTTTTTAAATTTTTGAAGTCCATTTTTTACTTGCTGAAAAATGAGGGTCTTGTTCCCACCAAAAAAGTATATGAAAATAATCTTTTTTTTCCTTTGGTTTCAAAATATGTTATAGATGAGATGTAGAGCTAGTGTAGAAAAGAAGAAAAATTAGTTTTCAATGTATATTTTCTCTGTTATAACTACTCAAAGTCGAACATATCTGAAATCAACACTTTTCATCTCCCACCAAATTCCCCCTATCAAATCTACACCATTCAAAAAAAAAATTACACATTCTTGAAGAGAACTCTCTCCTCTAGTGTTAAATATAAAATTTCATTTTTTTGATAAGCTTTACTATTTTTTTCTATTTTTGAAGTAGCTTGTTCTCGAATGTTAAAATACCTACTTGCAGTATTTTGAAATTATAATATATTAGGTCTAATTAAAATACTATAGAAATTATATGATGATAATTTTGACTCTGTGCTCTAAACAAGGGTATTTTTATATTTGTAAAAAAATATCATTAAAAAAAGTAGGAGTTATTGAAACATCACTTTTCTGAAATAATTTTATTTCTTTAGTAATAGGTATAAAATATGCATTTAATAGATATTTCCAATTGGAAAAGTTGAGGCACTTATCTAACTTAGCTAGAATGAATATAGCTAGACCATATGTTTGACAAAAAATAGTTTTAGTTAGAAATACTCAAATACAGCTGTGCCGATAAGTTTGCCTGAAACGTGTAATAGATTTGTGCTTTTACCTTGTTGGAAAAATGGTTAGTGCTCCCCTCAGGATTCGTGACATGGATTAACTACCTCCTATGTCTTCTATAAGTCTAGTGGTTGTATTGAGCATTAACAAGTCAATCTTTTGGTGCAACGGCAACCACTACTTGTAATAACCTTTCCCCAGATTGTCCTCATTCATTGTGCACCATGATATAAAGGATCATGGTGACTTTGAGTAGAGGACAACAAGAATCCATAAAAGATTAACAAGATCCAAAGGACAAAATCCAAGATCAAAATGATAATTCCAAAAGACATCCTTTTCCAAGGAGAGAGATTGAGCTAATTGATGGGGGGAGATTAGGTCTAAACATGGTGAAGCATACATCATCATGGACCCAGTTTGATTGTAGGTGGAGGATTAGGTTAAATAGGAGGAAGGATACATCCTCAAGGACCTATTTGATGAGGAGAATGTTGTGTTGCTGATTGGAAAATGATGGATCGAGGATAATCAAGTGATCAAGGATAGTCGACAAAAGATGTTGCTAAATTACAAGGCTGGTTGAAACAAGTTATTCGATCGAATATTGTTGCAGGATCGATGAGGATGTGTACAAAGGACAACAATATAGTACAGGGAGGACCCAAAAGATAAACAAAAGATCCAAGGAAACAAAATGACATACCAAGTATCTCACAAACCTTTTTCCAAAGGTAGGATGGTGGAGGATGGTGTTGATTAGATTGAGGATTAAATGTGGAGGATTACTAAGTGTCAAGAATGAGTTGTTGATTCCTGATGTAGGATCAGATAGGATTAGATCTGTCAACCTAAGACAGACTATTGATATTTTAAAGACAAGATTCTTGCTAGTGTATGCCAATCTCTTTCTCAAGATGATGAGGCCTACAAAGACAAGTACAAGATACCCTAGAAAATGCTTAGTCAAAGGGTAGTGCTGGGATAATTCTGATTTAGGATAAGGATTGAGCAGCTCAAAGGATATAACACTAAGTAGATGGTGGATAATTAGATAAGGATTCATTTGACAAGAGATAGGTAAGACACTTGAACCTCAAAGGGACCAAGGGATGATTGTTAGAGTGCTTAGCTGGATAGGTCAGGATGACACAAGGGCTAATTGGCATAGAAGATAAGACCTAAAGACACATATGTACAAGTGAGATTAGGTGGAGACATGACTGACACTAGGGTACAAGACTCAGGATAGGATGTAAATGGGACTGGGGATGAAGTCGAAGATACAAAGATATGCAAGATGATGCCCCAGTTGGGTTGGAAAACCAAGATGGATGGATGGTGGATAGGCTTGATGATGGATGATGTGCCTTGAAATGACATAGATTTGGGAAGGACGCATCCCAACAATGATGATAGTATTAAGATCAAGGCTTGCTAGGAAAGGGACTAAGGATGTAATTGGATGGCTTGGCTTGATGTTGGACTTTGGATAGCTAGAGGATATGGATAGGATTTGCAAATGTTGAAAGATTGTGGGGAGAAATAAGATATGGATGAATGGTATTAGATTGCATGGGGGTAGCCTATAGCTAGATACCCAATATAAGGGAAGTGCTAGGTGATGGAAAGATGGAGGAAATTCTTAGGGATTGGATAGAGGAACTTCTGAGGGATTTGGATAGAGGAACTATTGAGGAGATTTGGATAGATGAATGTTGAGGGATGAATGTTGGAGGAACCACTGGGGGATTTGGACAGAGGAATATTGAGGGATTTGGATTGAGGAATGCTGAGGATTTGGAAAGAGGAATGTTGAGGGATTTGGATTGAGGAATGCTGAGGATTGGGATAGAGGAAATGCTTAGGATGAGGATGGAAGCCTGAGTTGGGAAAGGATTTGACAGATTTGAAGGATATGGATGGGAGGATTGGTGGAAGGTAAGAATTGGGAGATGAAAGATGTGGATGGAAGAAGGTCTCCAAGGAATATTTCACCAAGGAATAAGATGTCCCTTCTTAGGATAGTTCATGCATTCAAAGGCATTAGGAGGGGGTATGATAGGATGGAAGATATGACAACAAGAGGATGAGGAAGGCAGATGGAAGATAGGATAGTTGGTGGATGAAGATTGGAAATGGATGCAAAAAGGTGCCAAAAAGAATGTATACTGGGTGGTCTTTGTTGATGTATCAAGATCTAAAGGAGGATGGTAGAGGTGAAGGGACAAGTGTGATGGAGGAGATGTTGTTAGAATAATTGAGAGGGGGGTGAATCAGTTATCCAAGTCCCAAAACAAAAATGAGTAATCCAAAGTATTGTTTCTCTAATTTTTGTTAGTCGGTGAACATATATATGATTCACTATCAGTGTTTTTACCGATCTTCAGTTAAAGCTCTTTAGTAGTTACCGATCAAATAAAATAGCTAAAATGTAAAGTATGATAATAAACAATCATCACAATAAACACATAACACAATGATTTAACATGGAAACCCTGTTAAGGGAAAAACTACCTGGGAACTGGCAACCCAAAAATTTCACTCTTCTGAAGTGAGGCCTGTGAGGACCCAACCCTATTAAAGGTTACAATACACATTGTTAGGTGTGACCTGGTTAGAGGATTTTGCACTAGAAGTTATCTTTCAATCTTATGTCACTCACTATGCTGATTTATAGGATAACAATGTTTCACTTGTCAGAATGAAACACAAATAAGATTTAAAAGTCCACTCAGTTAAGAGATTTTCACTGTTTATAATTATTAGAAAGTAACAGTAGGTTGATCTGCCTTAATACAACAAATTGCAGTTGCAAATCAGAGTTATGCTCAATCAATGTTTTTTGACCAATATATCACTTCAGATCTAATATCAATATCACTTACAAATAATCAGTTCTGTGCTCTGTGTAGCTCAGTTTGTTCATTGTGCAACTCAATTTCTGCAGCTCGGTTCAGTAACCTATTTTGTTAGAAATGCATGAATGCTAGTTCACGCTTAGCTTCTGTAGTATCTCCTCCCTTTTTTCTTTCTTTGATTTTTTTTCTTTAAATAAACATGTAAGTCATTTTATTTTCATCCATAAGATTTTTCCGCTTAATCATATCCACTGATTTTGCCACTTTAAACTTCCTCGGCTGATGTGTTATTAACATGTTTCAATCTCCTTCGTCAAATCTTCCTTGAATTTTGTTAGTCGTAGTTCCTTGTAACAAACTTTGACTTTTCACCTTGAAATCATGTGAATCCAGCTCATCAATTTTGTCGTCAAATTGTCTAGTCGACAATATCATTAAATATTTTTTTGTTCTCCTCAATTAGCAAAGAAACATGTCGGTAAACCTTCATTAGTTTAAACTTGTGCTCGGTATACAGCACATTGTATCGGTGTATACTTTCGGCAGTGTTTACACTGAGGATCTTGGTAAACATTAAACTATTCTCTTTTACCGACCATCACTGCTTTGTGTCTTTTAGTTCCTTTCTCCATAATAGATGAATACAACATACTAAAGTCAATATAATGAGATCAAAGACTCATCAATAAGTTATCCAATGCATTCCTTATCCTTATCTATTGTGACCTTCTTTCACCATTCTTTAAATGTCTCAGTAATGATAACTTACAAGATAATTACTGTCAAACTAATAAGAAACTAGTTGACATCAATGACAACATAATACTGATTTAACATATTGTATACCTATACAACTACTTTTCATGTGATCTCCAATCATTGTTTCAACAACCAGTTGTAAGTCAGTTGTAGGCTCAACAATCTCTCCCTTTGGCATTGATGGCAACTCAAATAATATGAATGTACCAAACACATACCAAACATATACTCTACAACTCTATCTGTCATAAGCTCTCCCTTAGATAGTTCATCCTTAACTCTTCTTTATATAGTTCATCCTTAACTCTTCTTTTCTATTTCTTCAGCATTCATCATATTCTCTCCCTTTTTCCAAGATTCATTCATATTTCCTATTCTCTCCCTTTGACAAAAATGCCAAATGAACAAAATAACAAAGTATGAGTATACTAACATCACCATTGTATCTGAAATACTAATATCTCCATCCTTTTTTTTTAAAACTTAATCACAACCTTGAACTTAATCAAAGTGCGATCTATGCTAGCATCAACATGAGTGATCTTTTGATATAATAGGCTGATGCAACATTCCAGATCACCTTAGTGACTGATAGACAGGGGACAGACCCCAAGTCTATTCCTCAAGTATTCAAAAGTGTCTTTCGGCAGAGGCTTTGTAAAAATGTCTGCAAGTTGTTCTTTTGATGTAACAAACTCCAGTTTAACTTGCTTTTCCTACACTTGTTCCCTTCAGTAATGATACTTAATTGATATATGCTTTGTTTTTTAGTGCATTACCGGATTCTTTGATATGTTTATAGCACTAGTGTTGTCGCAATATATAGTCACCGGATCAGTGATCACCTCATTCATACCTTCCAACACTTGCTTGATATAGGCTATATTGGAGCAGTTTGTTGCAACAACAACATATTCAACTTCAGTTGTTGACTAAGAAATACAACTTTGCTTCTTGCTTGTCCAAGTTACAAGTCTGTCTCCAAAGAAAAATGCTCCTCCAATTGTACTTTTTCTATCATCCACATTACCAGCCCAGTCAGCATCGGTATACACTTTTAGTTCAAACTTTCCATCTCTTGAATACCATAAACCATAATCTTCTGTCTTCTTAAGATATCTCAATATCCTTTTTGTTGCTATCATATGTGATTCTCTGGGATTTTCAAAAAATCCTGCAACTATTCCAATAGCATGAGCTATATCCGGTCTACTATGAACTACATACATCAGCTTACCAATCATGGATCGGTATAGTGTCTGATTTACCTCGGTAGTCTCATCTTCCTTTGTCAGCTTACATCTAGTAGCCATCAGTGTTCCCACTAGTTTTGCATCTTCCATGCCGAATGTCTTCAATACCTCCTTTATTTATTTTGATTGAGTGATGAAGATTCCATCACTATGTTGAATCACCTGTAGTCCTAGAAAGAACTTAATCTCTCCGAACATAAACATTTCAAATTCCTTTTGCATCTCATCAACAAATGCTTTACATACAATATCTCTACCTCCAAAAATTATATCATCAACAAATATTTTAGCTATGATAATAGTATAATCATTGTGACCTTTCATATACAAATTACTATTATCACTTGTTCTGATAAAGCCAATACTTAACAGATAGGTGTGCAACCTTTCATACCATGCTCTCAGTGCTTGTTTCAGTCCATACAGTGCTTTATGTAGTCTACAAACCATATCTCAGTTGTTTGGATCTTCAAATCCTTCAGGCTGTTCAATGTAGACCTCCTCTTCAAGTATTCCATTCAAGAAAGCAGACTTGACATCCATTTGGTATACCTTAAATTTCTTATGTGCAACATATGCTAGTAACATTCTAACACCCTCAAGTCTTGCAACAGGTGCAAATGTTTCACCATAGTCAATTCCTTCTTCTTGCGTATATCTTTTACATACAAGTCTTGCTTTATTTCTTGTCACTTCTCCATTTTCATTCAGCTTATTTCTAAAAATCCATTTAGTACCAATAACATTTTTATCTTTAGGTCAGGGTACTAAGGTCCAAGTCTTATTCTTTTCTATTTGCTCATCAGTCATTGCTTTGACCCATTCTTCATTATCCAAAGCAACTTGTACATTCTTAGGTTCAAATTCAAAAACTAAGCAATTACCTTGTCTTGTTTTTCTTCTTGTTTGCATTCCAGCATCTTTGTTTCCAATAATCTATCCTTCAGGATGATGTCTTCTGACAAATCTTGCCAATATCCTAGATCTTCTATCTTGTGCATCCTGCTGTGTATTCTGATGTGCATTCTATTCTGGTTCATTAGCTTGCTTAGGAGCTCCTCCTTGATCATCAATATGTTTAGTCAGTTCTGTCGGTTGTGGTACATTGTTTATCGGTTGGTCAATTGCAGCAGTCTGTGGTGTCCTCGGTTGAAACTAAGGAAACTCATAGTAAGTGAACTATCTATAATCGTCTAGTTCCTTCATCTGCTCATATGTGATCTTATCATCATATTTATCAACACAAACATTCACACTTTCAACAATTTTATTAGTCACCTTGTTCAGACATTTGTAAGCTTTGCTTTGGGTAGAATATCCTAAAAATATTCCTTCATCTCCTTTGGAATCAAACTTACCATTCCTATCATTTTTTAGAATAAAATGCTTACTTCCAAAGATTCTAAAGTAACTTACATTGGGCTTGTGTCCAAACCAAATTTCATATGGTGTTTAGTTGGTGTCTTTCTTCAACTATACTCAGTTAAGCATATAGACTGTAGTGCTCACAACTTCTCTCCAAAATTTTTGAGTGACATTCTTTTGTATCATCAGTGTCCTAGCACAATCAATTATTGATCTGCTTCTTCTCTCAACAATACCAATCTGTTGTGGGCTTCTCAGTGCTGACACCTGCCTTTGGATTCCATGCTCATTACAGAAGTTAGTAAATTCACAATATATAAATTCACCACCTCTATTTGATCTAAGACATTTGATTTCCTTTAACAAGATCAGATTTCCACAATCCATTATGATGAACTTACATTTGATTTCCTTTCCAGTTTCCTTTTCAACTTTAGCCTTATACCATTTAAACAGTTTGAAACCTTTAGACTTTTCTTTCAAAAATGTCATAGTCATCAATCTAGTGTAATCATCAACAAAGAGAATAAAGTATCTATCACCATAGTAGCTTTGAGTTCTCATAGGTCCACATAAGTCGGTATGAACCAACTCAAGAATCTTCTTTGTTGAGAAGTCCTTGCTCTTAAAACTAGATTTGGTCATTTTCCCTTTCTGACATTCTTGGCATAAAGTATGATCAAGCTTAGATAAGTTAGGTAAACCTCTAACTCTCTTCTTTTTACTGATTTTGATCATATTATCAAAGTTTACATGACATAATCTCTTGTGCCATAGCCAAGCATCTTCATCTTTCATAAGTAGGTAAGAAGACTCATCAATATCAAGTTGAAAAATATTACCTCTGGTTTGAGTACCAGTCCCAACAAGTCTTCCATCATTTTCATAGATTTTCACCTTTTTATTTTCAAACACCAGTTTGTGTCCTAAATTGTTTAGTTGTGCCACACTCAATAGATTGTAATTCAGTCCATATACCTAGTAAGCATTCTCACATTTTATTTTACCATTAATTACAAGGGTACCTTTACCTTTCACAGTGCATGGGGCATCATTTTCCATTCTTACAGATCCACCATTATATTCAACTAATTCATCAAATTTATCTACATCACCTGTCATATGATGTGTGCAGCCATTGTCAATGATCCATGTTTCATTCTTGCTTATCCATGAGATCAGGGTAGATTCATCTTGGTTTTCATCTTCTTTTGAATCTTCCTTCATTGCAACAAACACTACCTCTTCATCATCAGAATCAGACTCAGAGTTAGTAGTTTTAGCTATATAACAAGCCTTTTTACCTTTGTCCTTTCGGTCATTTCAATTACTATGTCGGTAGCTTCTATTAACTCTCCTCCCATAACTTCCTTCAGATTTATCTCTTGGTTCATCATCATCATTTCCTTTTTGAGGACATCTAGCAGCAACATGACCTACTTCCTTACAATTAAAGCATGCCAAGGGTAACTTACCTCTATATCTCCCTTTACCTTTTGGTAATCTTCTAGCCATTAATCCTTCAAGCTCATCAAGGTCATCATCAGTGTCACTGTCATTATTATTTCTATTTTTCTTGCTAGATTTCCCAATCTTTAGAGAAGACATGAAAGAAGACTCAACAGAAGGTACAACACTGTTATCAAAATTGTTCAACTCAAAAGTAGTCAGCTTACCGACCAAAGTATCAAGTGTAAGATTGGATGTGTCTCGGTTCTCATGAATTGTCAATACTCTAATTGCATAGACAGGTAGCAAGGTTCTGAGGATTTTTCTGATTATAGTCTCTTCTTCAATTACTCCATCAAAAGCTCATATAGCATAAACAACCTCTTTAATTCTGTTTGAATATTCAGCAATATTTTCTCCTTCTTTCATTCTCATTTCATTGAATTTACCTCTTAAGCTTTCTACTCTAGCTCTTTTGATAGATGTGTTACCACTGTATACTTGCTCTAATCTATCCCACATTGCCTTAGCAGTAGTCAATCCTTTGATTTCTTCAAATTCAGTGTTGGTACAGGCAGCAGCAAGTTCCATCATTACTACATTGTGATCATGCTTGTCTTTTGGTTGTTCCACAGTCAGAGGACCAGTTGGTTCGTTGTAGCTAGTTTTCATAAAATGTAGTGCATCTCCACCAATTCTAGCTATATGCAATTTCATTCTCTATTGCCATACTGAAAAGTTGTCTTTGTTCAGTCTAGGCACTTCCCTCTTACTCATTTTGTGATGTTTATGCTCAAGTCCTTAAAACTCTATTTCAAGCAACCAAACAGCTCTGATACCAATTGTTAGAATAACTGAGAGGGGGGTGAATCAGTTATCCAAGTCCCAAAACAAAAATGAGTAATACAAAGTATTTTTTCTCTAATTTTTGTCAGTTGGTGAACATATATATGATTCACTATCAGTGTTTTTACCGATCTTCAGTTAAAGCTCTTTAGTAGTTACTGATCAAATCAAATAGCTAAAATGTAATGTATGATAATAAATAATCATCACAATAAACACATAACACAATGATTTAACGTGGAAACCCCTGTTAAGGGAAAAACCACCTGAGAACTAGCAACCCAAAAATTTCACTCTTCTGAAGTGAGGCCTGTGAGGACCCAACCCTGTTAAAGGTTACAATACACACTATTAGGTGTGACCTGGTTAGAGGATTTTGCACTAGAAGTTATCTTTCAATCTTATGTCACTCATTGTTCTGATTTATAGGATAACAATGTTTCACTTGTCAGAATGAAACACAAATAAGACTTAAAAGTCCACTTGGTTAAGAGATTTTCACTATTTACAATTATTAGAAAGTAACAGTAGGTTGATCTGCCTTAATACAACAAATTGCAGTTGCAGATCAGAGTTATGATCAATCAATGTTTTCTGACCAATATATCACTTCAAATCTAATATCAATATCACTTACAAACAATCAGTTCTATGCTCTGTGTAGCTCGGTTCATTCATTATGCAGCTCGATTTCTGTAACTCGGTTCAGTAACCTATTTGATTAGAAATGCATGAATGCTAGTTCATGCTCAGCTTCTGCAGTATCTCCTCCCTTTTTTCTTTCTTTGATTTTTTTTCTTTAAATAAACATGTAAGCTATTTTATTTTCATCCATCAGATTTTGCCGCTTAATCATATCCACTGATTTTGCCACTTTAAACTTCCTCGGCTGATGTGTTATTAACATGTTTCAATCTCCTTCGTCAAATCTTCCTTGAATTTTGTTAGCCGTAGTTCCTTGTAACAAACTTTGACTTTTCACCTTGAAATCATGTGAATCCAGCTCATCAATTTTGTCGTCAAATTGTCTAGTCGACAATATCATTAAATATTTTTTTGTTCTCCTCAATTAGCAAAGAAACATGTCGGTAAACCTTCATTAGTTTAAACTTGTGCTCGGTATACAGCACATTGTATCGGTGTATACTTTCGGCAGTGTTTACACTGAGGATCTTGGTAAACATTAAACTATTCTCTTTTACCGACCATCACTGCTTTGTGTCTTTTAGTTCCTTTCTCCATAATAGATGAATACAACATACTAAAGTCAATATAATGAGATCAAAGACTCATCAATAAGTTATCCAATGCATTCCTTATCCTTATCTATTGTGACCTTCTTTCACCATTCTTTAGATGTCTCGGTAATGATAACTTACAAGATAAGTACTGTCAAACTAATAAGAAACTAGTTGACATCAATGACAACATAATACTGATTTAACATATTGTATATCTATACAACTACTTTTCATGTGATCTTCAATCACTGTTTCAACAATCATTTGTAAGTCAGTTGTAGGTTCAACAGATGCTGGATAGAGGATGTACTAAAAGGGAATTTCCTCCAGTTGCAGAGATGAATCAGATGGAGGGATTATGCATGATGCCTGTTCGCCAGGTTTTCACCATGGTACTTGTCCAAGGTACTTGAATTGCCAAGTTTTCACCATTTCAATAAAAAAATTTCTCTTTTCTTTTCTTTTTTGATATTTTTCTTGATTTTTTGACTTTTTTGATTTGCTGCTAACTTTCTATAACTAGATGCTAGATTTCGGATTTGGTGCTAACTTTCTAATTTGTTGTTGACCTTCTAATTTTTCTAGATGTTGGTATAGCCTTATTAGGATGGATGGATTATGCAAAGGCATGGATTGGATGGGGGAGATGGGAGATATGCATGGGATGAGAGAGATGGTGGTAGAAAGTTCTTGGATGGAATGATGGAAAGTGATCATGATAAGGGGGATGCTGTCAAGACCAACATTGGCACATGTTGTGATGGGGGTGGATAAAGTGGATGCGAGATGGATAGTAGATGTAGAAATGATGGAGGAGTTATGATAGGAGATCTTGGGTTATAAGGACCCAAAATGGATTTAGAAGATGGAGGAGGGGAATGAGTAGTTGTTGGATTAGCAACTTTGGATGCCATTATGGATGTTTCTGTTAGATGCATTGCATATTTTTGCTTTGGGATCCACATAGTTTTTTCTTTTTCTTTGGTGGGCCTTTGTGGCCATTTGGATGCAATAGATTTTTCTTTTTCTTTGATGGGCCTTTGTGGCCATTGGGATGTATTGGATTTCTTGATTGGATTTTTCTTTTCTTGAGCATGTCTTTTAGAATGGACATGGAAATCCTTAGATTTTTGTGGATAGTTTCCTTTATGCATTTTTTATATGGCATCCAAATTATGAGGAGCATTGGAAAGAATATGTAGAGATGTGTAGGATGGAGGTGCTGGCAAGTTGACTATACTGATGTATATGACTTAATATAGTGTTGTCATTATGGTAACAAAATCATATAGTGTTTTGGAGTCAGCGCACATGATGAGAAGATCAGAAATTGGCTAAGTTTAGAAGATGGAGAAGCTGACATATGCATTATGTGCCCATCTCCAAATAGTCAATGCACTGATTGCATTCTCGAAACAAGAGATCAACAAATTACAGATAGCATATCTAGATGTACTTTCCCTATAAGTACTTGAAGAGATTCATTTTTTCAGCACCTTTGTCATTATTGTTAAAGGGGGAGTATGTATAAAATATGGAGTTATAGATATGTAAAGAAGATGTATAATAATAAGACTAAGGGAGATATAAGTTAGTACTTTTGTATAAGAGGACAGATAGTAACTTTTCCATATTCCTTTGTTGCCATCAATGACAAACGGGGAGATTTTTGGCAAGTTAACTATACTATTTTATATGACTTAATATAGAGTTTTCATTATGGAAACAAAGTCATATAGTTTTTTTCAGTCAGCACACATGATGAGAAGATCAGAAATTGGCTAAGTGTAGAAGACTAGACAGTTAGCAGAGCACCAGTAGTTCAGAGCATCCGTGCACGTGCATATGAATAAATTATGGTATGCACCCTAGAAGATAAGTTTATAAGAGTGTATTCATGTATGTCTAAGAGAGCATGATTAGATGTGTAAGTATGGTGAAGATACAGATAGTTGAAGTTACGCAGATAGCGAATGCCAGAACAAAACAGAGTATGCAGTCGACTATTAGTATTTTGTATTGTGGTTATAATATTATTTTGTAAAGGTTATGCACCTAGTGTAATTAGGTTGTAGACATGTAATTAACTTTTTTTGTAAACACGCTTGAGCCAATTCACTTGGAAGCATTGTATGTAATTGGTTATACGCCAACCTAGTTAATTGTTTTGATGCGCGCATATAAATATGAGATGCACCCTTTGTAATAGGTATGGAAGTAGTTATTGAGTTGATTCAAGAAGAGAAGAAGTGTGCAAAGAGTTGTTAAGATGTATTAGAGCTTTGCAAGAGGTCAAAGCATCAACAAATCAAAGGAATTGATTTGACAAGCAGTGTCACAACACCAGTTCATCCAACAGATATAGTGTGTATCTGAGATCAGAAGGTTGTAGCCTTCACCACTTGAGTAGTGAGCTCTAGGATAGTGTGTCCCCACCCCTAACAGGGTTATTTTAAGAGACTCCTAATAGGGTCTGACCCTTCACCAAGTCTACTATACTAAATGTAATGTAAAGACAACTCCTAACAGGGCTAAGGATCTTCTAACAAAGATCACAATACACTAGTGTAGAATATTAGTGGGTATTAATTCCCATTGGGGTTTAACCTATTTGAGTTTCCCCATAATCATATTGGTGTTATGTGTTATGTTTATGCATCTTGCTTTAGTTGATGTTCATTTGAGTACTTAAGCATTTAAGTTAAAGTTAAAGAGCAAACATAAAAGATTAAAATACAGTAAACATTGATTCACCCCCCCTCTCAATGTTCCTATTCCTAGCAATTTGTATTAGAGATCTGGTCCTCAGCAAAGAAGTTTAACCACTTGAGGAGATCATGGACAAGATAGAAATGAAAAATCTGAAAAAGAATCTTGAAGCTGCTCTTGAAGACCTTGACATATCTAAAAAAGAAATTGAAGAACTAAAAGAAAAATTCATTGATGCTCAAGCAGACATCAAAAGACTAAGGAAAGACTTTAAAAAATGTTCTACCAATGATTTAGGGATCATGGTCAAAAAGTTAAATGAAGAGAACACATCTCTGAAAGATCATATTGAAGAATTGGATGACAAGCTAACTAACAATCAGGAAGTTTATGATGAATAGATCAAAGAGAACCTTCAACTAAATGAAGAATTGAGGCAAGACAACATGGAAATCCTGGAGATAAGAAATAGCAAAGAAAGTTTGGAATCTAAACTGAAAGAAGCTAAGAATCACATTGACAAATTACACATGACCATTTCTGATTTGATAGAGTCCTAGTTATATGCACAAAAGCTTAAAGGAGATACCAGATGTATTGGATACAATGAAGCACATACTCATATTGACAACATGTGAGCAAGGATGAAAGCACCAAAAGACACCACAGATGCTAAGGAGACTCAAGGTCAGACCAAAGATAATCATGAACCATCCAAGGATGAGCGCAAACCAGTAGACTAAACTTGTTATGCTTGTAACAAGCATGGACACATTGCAAGGAATTCTAAAGAGGTAAGACCTTTCAATGGTTACTGTTATTCATGCAATAAATTTGGTCATAGAGCTATGAATTGTAAAACAAGTCATAGCAACAAGACTCAAAATAATCAAAGAAATCAGAATCAATCAAATGCAAGAAGTTCCCAGAATGTTACATGTCAGATATGTAACTATAATGGTCACTCACCTAGAGAGTGTAAAATGGTAACCCATGTCAATGCGCTAAGGAATATAAGGCCTCTAGTTATTTGTCACTCTTGTAACAAGGCTAGACATATCTCAAAGTTTTGTAGATCAAGGATGCAAAGTCAAGAAAGCCCTAAAAAGATAGAGGAATCAATACTAGATACCAAAGGAGAAGTCAAGTTTGTGAAAGCTTCTAAAGATGTGAGCTTGATTTGGTTAGAGGAAAAGAAGGATAAGGTTGATAAGAATGTATTGGATGCATCCGCAGTGGATGCACCCTCTACATCTGGATGAATGGCCCTCAGGATCATAGGGGGAGCTAATTTAGCTCTAAACCCCTATGCAGCTGGTATACTCACCCTTAGAGTATGCACCTTTGGATTTAACCTTTTGGAGACTTGAATAATCTATGTGCAAGACCGCACTAGCTGATTGATAACATAATGAAAGCTGGAGATTTTCAATGAAAGTCCGGTTTACCTCACAAACATTAATGGTGGAATTTTTGCTTTAAAGTGTTAGGGATAGTCCCAAGAGATAACTGAGAGGGGGGGGTGAATCAGTTATCTACAAGTTTCAATTCTTTATCCAATTAAGTATACTTAAACATAAGCATAAACACAATGAAAGAACACATTAACACAACACCACTATTTTGGTTACGAGAAAACCCAAATAGGTAAAAACCCCGGTGGGAATTGACACCCACTAATATTCGGTACTAGTGTATTATAATCCTTGTTAGAAGATCCTTAACCCTGTTAGGAGTTGCTTTACTATATATTTAGTATAGTAGACCTGGTCAAGGGTCAGACCTTGTTAGGAGTTTTAGGAATGGGAACACTAAGAGGGGGGGTGAATCAGTGTTCACTGTATTTTACTTTTTACTTTAATCTTTATACTGAACTTTAAATGCTTAAGTACTGAATTAAACATTCACATAACATGAAACATGAAATCAACACAAGACACCAATATGACTCTGAGGAAACACAAATAGGTAAAAACCCCGGTGGGAATTGACACCCACTAATATTCTGTAGTAATGTTTAGTGATCCTTGCTAGAAGATCCTTTACCCTGTTAGGAGTAGCTTTACAATGCTTTTAGTATAGTAGACCTGGTTAAGGGTCAGACCCTATTAGGAGTCTTTTACAATGATCCCTATTAGGAGAGTGGACTCACTATCCTAGAGCTCACTTCTCAATTGATGAAGGCTACAACCTTCCGAGATCAGATACACACTATATATGTTGGGTGAACTATCACTGTGACATTGCTTGTTAGATCAGTTCCTTTGATGCACTGATGTCTTGACCTCTAGCCAAGCTCTATTTCATCTTATACTGACTTTTCATACCTTTTTTCTGCTTCTCATAACTCTATCTTCATTTTCCATACCTAATACAATGGGCACATCTTATATTTATATGCTCATACAAAATAAACAACTAGGTCGGCCCTTAGACCTATTACAATTAATGCTTCCAAATGAATTGACTTAAGAACTCTTACAATTAAACATATACATATGTCATCAACCTAAATATAATGGGTGCATGGCCTTTACAACTTTACATTACAATTGCAAAAAAAAATGTTGACTGTTGGCTCCATGCTCTATTCTCTGCTGGCACACACTGGTTGTGCAACTTCAACTGACTGTAACTTTCATACTACTACATATCTTCTTATGCACTCTTAGACTAAGCATGAGTATAGTTTAAAAAACTTATCTTCTATGGTGCATACCATAATTCATTCATATGCATGGGCGCAGATGCTTTGAGCTATCGAAACTCTATACACTGTCCATTCTCCAATACTTAGCCGAATTCTGATCTTTACACTTAGTGCGCTAACTTCAAACTACTATATGACTTTTTTGCAATAATGAAAACACTATATATAGTCATATACTTTAGTATAGACAACTTTCCAACGATCTCCCCCTTTGTCATTAATGGGAACAAAGGAATATGGCCAAGTTGCTAACTGTTCCTTAACAAAAAACTTTTGTCTACTTATGTCTTCTATACATAAACTTATATCTCCCTATGTATACTCCATATTATATACACAACTCCACCTTTGACATTAATGACAAAGGTGCATAAAAAAATTGTATGTACATACACTTACGAAGGGAACACATCTAGATATTCTATCTTGAGGTTCTGGATCTCCTTCTTCCAAAAGGTTATCAAAGAGTTGACTATCTGTAGATGGGCGCATAATGTATATCGAAGCTTCTTCATCTTCTCCAATTCTTAGCTTGGACATTGATCATAGGTTATCATGGTCGCATCAATCTCTTTTATGTTTTGACTAAGAATGTCTAGTGAGGGTGCAAGAGCGTTCCTAAATTGAGTCTATCTAGACCTTATCTTCTCCATTTCTTTTTTTGCTTTCTCAATTATGTCCAACTAACCTTGATAGATATTGTTACACATGTTCACATCGGTGGATGTATCTAACACTAAATTCTTTACCTACTCAATCATTGCCTCTACATCTTTGATCTTCTTAAGATGGCTATCAGTGAACTTATCCCGATCCATGAATTTTGCAATGATTTTCCTTCCTTGATCTATAAATTCCTTCAAGGATGCCTAACCAGACTTAAGTGAACTTAAGTCAAGTTTGAAGTTTCTCATTAGTTCATTGAGTCTCTTCTTCAAGTATTTCTCTTCTACCACTATGGCTGTAGATTCTTTTAGGCTAGAAAAATTGACTTTGAACTGTGAGATGAATGTGCTCACATCATCAACCAAGTGTACCTTTAACATTTTCTTATCCTCTGGAAGAAAACTATTCAAGATATTCATAGATTCTATCAGGAGAGGATTTCTCATGAATTGCTTCTCCTTTGCCTTCTCCATATCTAGGACACTAAACTTAATCAGGTCTTCTTCTTTCCAAGAATCCAAACTACTTGTGTCTAGTGTCAAACTTGACAACAATGTAGAGGTAGGAGTGAAGGGAGTGCTCATCATTTATTGTTTCACTAGTTCAACACTAGATTCCTCTTTTCTTTCTTTCTTCTCTCCTTCTTTCTCATCAGAGACATCTTCTATGAGTACTTCTTGTTGAGTGGGAGGTGTACTGCTACATAGGATTTCAGCTCCCTCAGTACTAACAAATGCTTCCAAAAACTTGTCCAAATCCTTATCAGTAGATGCCATGGCTATCTCCACATTATCTATGATAATAGTGTTGTCTTTTTGTGATTATATTATGGGCGTTGACTAGTCTTCCTCTATTTGAGTTCCTTCTATGGGTGCTAAGACCTAAGGACCTGTCATTGGTTCATTGGTGGGCTCTGCCACTTTATCTTCCTTATTGGGTGTATGAGTGATGGGCCTAGTAGGTGGACTTATGTTTTGTTCCAAGAGTACCTTCTCAAAGGCTTTCTCTATCTCTTGAGTTATCAAATCATAGTCTTTCTTCATAATGTGAAGAGTTCTCATCTTTGTCCTTAGGTGTGGCTTCACCAAATTTAATATTACTACCTCTTCTTCTTTGGAACATATAGGAAGAGTATCTTGTAATACTTTTTCTCTGATCCTTTGATCTTCTTCATTTGCTTGTCTCTTTAGATGTTCTAGAATGTCCCATAATTTATCTAGAATTTTTTTCTTTAATTCAAGAATTGTCTTCTTGAATTTTATCATATGTTTGATAATCATTCCATGAATTTTTGACTTATCAATTTCACTGGAAGTCTCATAGAACTTTCTCACCTGATCAATTCTACCCTCTTCAACAATTCTTGTGCTCAAGGTTTTGAGACTTGGTATAAATCCTACCTTAGGAGGTGCTTGTCTTGGTTTCCTGCTCCTTAATGCTTGTGAGGATGGATGACTAGTGCTTACTCCTTTCTTCCTCTTTGCTATAGGCATATACTCTAGAGGGCCAATAGGATCACTAGTTTCTTTGGGCATAGAAGGAGTATTGTCTTCTTTACCCTTCTAACTATCATCTTTTTCAACTTTTATTTTCTTCATCTTGGGATCTTCTTGTTCTTCTGTTGCGCTCTTCAATTATATGGAAATTCTTTCATCCCTTGCTTTATCAAGATCTACTTGTGATACAACATGTATTCTTAAGATCTCAGATGTGACCTTAGCAACTTTTCTCTTAGTTGCAGCACTGTTTATCTTAGCATCAACTTCTCTAATCTTTTCTTCATATGTTCCCCATCTAGGTTCATTATCATCTTTAGGGGCTGATAGCAATACCTGTGCATAGGATTCAAGAACTTGTTCCTCAACCTCATACCCAAGTGGATGAATCCACTTAGTTCTAGGCTCAATGGCTTCCATACATGTAGTGTATGTCTCCACCATGAAACATATTATGTCCTTGAACTTATCCACAATTCTCTCTAGAATCATGTACCTCATTTGCATTTTGACCCTAAAGGTATTCAATTCCAATGTGATATAAACTCTTAAAGTGCTCTTAGTGGATGCTTAGAGTGATATTTGAGGCATTGTTGGAATGGACTTGTCCAAGTACAAATCTGAAACTTTACCAACTATATGAAGGTACATATAGATGATTAGGGACCCAAACTTGAATATCTTTGTTTTGTCATGTTTGATAGCCTTGATGTTGTCTATCAACTATGCATGCAAGATCTCACACAAATTGAACTCTCCATCTTCTTGCACAAGTTGGATGGCTTCTAGAATAGTGCATGTAGACACACTATTCACCTTGCTGGTGTGATGAAATCTATAGCCCAGTATCATTAACATCAGTTTAATGTCTGGTTGCTCAATTGGCTCAATAGTCATCCTGCACCTATCACTTCTTGATTTAAAAACTTTCTCTATCATTTTCCTGACATCCTTACCCATTGAAAGTAGGGCACCTTTCCTAGAGAGGCCTATCATCTCATGAATTGGTCACTTTTGATTCTTACTAGAACATCTCTGATCCAAAATAGATCATCATGGATTCTGCTCAATAAGATCTTTATCCATTCAATCTCATAGAATTCATATGTCATGGCATATTCAATGATAGGATGATCATTCCATTTGTTGTATTCATCCATGAATGTTTTTTCCTATTTCAACATGGTATCTATGTGTGCCCTTAACCTATCTAGTCCAACAGGTTCCTTTTTACAATAGATGTAAGCCCTTATGTCTTCTACATGCATAACGCCCATTGACATGTTGGAGAAAGCTCCCTCTAAATCATCTAGGGTTGATTTAAATGGGTGCCTCTTAAAAACATATATTTTCTTCTTAGTGACATCAAAAAAAATGGGAGTGGCCATAACTTACTTGAGAATGTTTTCCAACTGAACTTAGAGATGATCTGATGGCTTCTGAATTGGCGCAATCAAGCTAGGGTTTCTGTAACAGATCAAGTGCACTGATAACTACAGCAAATCTTTGATAGATTTAATCTCCAAGACTTCAATGATATCCAAGGCTCTTTCTACTCTCTTATCACTTTGAATTTGAATGCAATGAGCAATCAAATGACTTTTGTGTACTTTAAAGTGAAAATTCTGCCATTAATGCTCGACGCATAAACCAAGCTCTCACTTTAAAGTTTCAAACTTGAGCTCTGCCAACAATCAGCATGTGTGCTCTTTCATGAAGTTTCCTATACACTTCAATAGCTTAAGTCCAAAGGCACATACTCTAAAAGTAAGTATGTCATCTGCGCAGGGGTCTAGAGCTAAGATAGCTCCCCCTATGACCCTGAGGGCCATTCATCTAGATGTAGAGGGTGTGCCCACTACGGATGCATCCAATACATCCATATCAACTTTATCCTTCTTTTCCTCTATCCAAATCATGCTCGCATCCTCTAACACCTTGACAAAATTAATTTCTCCTTTTGGATCCAAAACTAGTTCTTCAGCCTTTTTAGGGCTTTTCTAACCTTGCACCCATGATTTATAGAACCTAGAGATATGTCCTACCTTGTTACAAGTGTGACAAATGATTGGAGGTCTTGTATTCCTTGGCTCATTGACATTAGACATCATTTTACATTGTTTTGTTGAGTGACCATTATAGTTGCATATCTGGCATGTAACACTCTGATAGCTTCTTACATATTTTTTATTTTGATTTCTTTGATTATGCTAAGTCTTGTTCTTCTTACTAGTCTTGCAATTCATAGCTTTATGACCAAACTTGTTGAATGAATAATAGTAACCATTAAAAGGTCTTACCTCTGTATAGTACTTGGCAATGTATCCATGCTTATTACAAGAAAAGCAAGTGTAATCCATAGGCTTGTGCTCATTCTTAAGTGGTTCAACCTTATCTTTGGTTTTATCTTTAGTCTTCTTGGCATCAGTAGTTTCTTTTTTTTAATCCATTCTTGCTTGCATGTTGTCAATCTAATTTTGTGCTTCATTGTAACCAATACAGCTAGTGTCTCCTTTGGATCTTCTTGCATACAGTTGAGATTCTACTAAATCAGAACTGCTGTGTAATTTGTCAATATGATTCTTTACTTCCTTTAATTGAGATTCCAAGTTTTATTTGCTATTTATTAGCTCCAAGATTTCCATGTTAGCCTGTCTCAGTTCTTCATTGAGTTGAAGGTTCTCCTTGACTTGTTCATTAAAGACATCCTGATTTTTTGTCAACTTTTCATCAAGTTCTTCAATCTGATCTTTTAAGGATGTATTTTCTTCATTCAACTTCTTAACCATTATTCCCAAATCACTGGTGGAACATTCTTTTAGATCCTTTCTTAGTTTTTTGATAACTAATTGAGCATCACTGACCTTTTCTTTTAGTTCTTCAATTTCTCTTTCTGAACTATCTAGTTCTTCAAGAGCAGCTTCAGGATTTCTTTTTAGATGTTTCATTTCTACTTTTTCCATGATCTCCTCAAGTGGTTAAACCTATATGCTGAGGACCAGAGCTCTGATACCAATTGTTAGGAATGGGAACACTGAGAGGGGGGGTGAATCAGTGTTCACTGTATTTTACTTTTTACTTTAATCTTTATACCGAACTTTAAATGCTTAAGTACTGAATTAAACATTCACATAAAATGAAACATGAAATCAACACAAGACACAAATATGATTATGGTGAAACCCAAATAGGTAAAAACCCCAGCGGGAATTGACATCCACTAATATTCTGTACTAGTGTTTAGTGATCCTTGCTAGAAGATCCTTTATCTTGTTAGGAGTAGATTTACAATGCTTTTAGTATAGTAGACCTGGTTAAGGGATGAAACCTATTAGGAGTATTTTACAATGATCCATGTTAGGAGAGTGGACTCACTATCCTAGAGCTCACTACTCAATTGATGAAGGCTACAACCTTCTGAGATCAGATACACACTATATCTGCCAGGTGAACTATCACTATGACACTGCTTATCAAATCAGTTCCTTTGATGCATTGATGTCTACACCTCTAGCCAAGCTCTATTTCATCTTATACTGACTTCTCAAACCTTTATTCTACTTATCATAACTCTATCTTCATTTTTCATACCTAATACAATGGGCGCATCTTATATTTATATGCTCATACAAAATAAACAACTTGGTCAGCCCGTAGACCTATTCCAATTAATGCTTCCAAATGAATTGGCTTAAGCACTCTTACAATTAAACATATACATATGTAAGCAACCTATATATAATGGGTGCATGGCCTTTATAACTTTACATTACAACTGCAAACCAAAATGTTGATTGTTGGCTCCATGCTCTGTTCTCTACTGGCACACACTGGCTGTGTAACTTCAACTAACTGTAACTTTCATACTACTGCATATCCTCTTATGTGCTCTTAGAATAAGCATTAGTATAGTCTAAAAACCTTATCTTCTAGGGTGCATACCATATTTCATCCGTACACATGGGCGCAGATGCTCTGAGCTGTCGGAACTCTATACACTGTCCAATCTCCAATACTTAGCCAAATTTTGATCTTTACACTTAGTGTGCTGACTTCAAACTACTATATGACTTTGTTGCCATATTGAAAACACTATATATAGTCATATACTTCAGTATAGACAACTTTCCAACTGTTCGAGAGCACACTGCTCAATGGGGTGAAGGCTGCAACCTTCTATTTAATAGATACACACTATATCTGGATCTTGGTTTGACCTATTGTCTAGATTAGTTCCAATGTATAGAAAAAATACTCTACTAATTCACATAGACCTTCTTTTGATGGCTCAACACTTTGCACACTCTGCTCTGCTCTTACTGTCAGCCATGAGCCACATCCTAGCAATCACAAATGATTACCTATAAATATCTTTCCTCTAAATAATATAATCAATTCGGCCTATTAGAACAACCTTGAAATCATATTAGAGAAACCATAAGAAACTCCAATAACAATTTAGTCGACTCTACTAAGCACACAACACATTCTGGGACCTGTCTAATAAGATAATTATAGACGCATGCTACACACTGTTAGCTCTACCAAAACAACTGGATCTTTCTCCTTAAGATGAATTACTTCATGTTCTCTTAACTAAACATCACTAACTCTTGTCTAAGCTTAAATCCAAGGGTGCATACCAAAATGATAGGTGCAACTCGAGAACCAATAAAATCTCTGTCGGCTCTTCTGAATAAACATAGGAAACTGCTATTGGTGAATAGCAACTATATAACTTCACTTATAATAATCATCAAACTCTATTTCCATGCATGTAACATTAATAACATGTCTCCATCACATATCCAAAGGTGCAAGGCTCCATGATAACTATACGGACAACCATACATAGAACATTGCATGTTACTCTGTCAGGAACACTACTGACACAAGTTGCTATATAACTGTCTGTACTAACAATTAACCACTCCATCCATGATATCATGTTGATAAAATTTCCATGCTATATATGCTTTAAGCTTACTACATAAGTCATCCATGCATGCTACTTACCATATGTTGTCATTAATGACAAACATACAGTCAGTACTAGCCTACTGGCAAATATCCAACAATCTCCCCCTTTGGCATTGATGGCAACATATGGAATGAAAAAAATCCACCAATCCAAATGAATATTTCTTTTATAACATTCTCCATTTCCTCTTCAAAGCTCCCCCAAATATGAGTCCTCATTTTGTTGCAATATTCTTCAACATTCTCCATTTCCTCAACTGAACTACTTCCATGACTTAATACTAATCCCCCTTAGTATGTTACTCTTTCTTTTACTATTGTTTTGTATTACTATATATTACTCCCCCTTTGACATCAATGGAAATGGGCACCAATAATTTTAAGCACCAGTACTAATCCTAAAGTAGAGTAGTCAACCATCCATCAGTCCCTGAGGACTAATGCTCTTTCTTCTTTCTTCTAAGCAGAATCAGGGAAGGGAATTACTCCCAACTTTTCCCTAAGATACTGAAAAGTATCCTTAGGCAAGGGCTTTGTGAATATATCTTCCAACTGATCTTTAGTACTCACATAGTCCAACTTGACTTCTTTTTTTGCCACTTTCTCTCTTACGAAGTGATACTTGATCTCAACCTGCTTTGTCTTTGCATGCATCACAAGGTTCTTAGACATATTGATTGTGCTAGTGTTATCATAGTGAATAACAATAGGATAATCAATCTGAATTCCAAAATATTTTATCATTTTCTTGATCCAAAAAATTGTAGAACAATTCAGGGCTACTGCAACATACTCCACTTTTTTTGTTGACTAAGAAATACAATTTTGTTTCTTTCTTGTCCAAGTGACAAGTCTATCACCAAGAAACACTGCTCCATCTGATGTACTCTTTCTATCATCAATGCATCCTACCCAATCAGCACCAGTATATACATTAAGTTCAACATTTTCTAAATTAGGATACCATAGACCATAATCTATGGTGCCCTACAAATATGTGAATATTCTTTTAACTGCCATGAGGTGACTTTGTTTAGGCTCTGCTGCAAATCTTCCAACTATGCCAACTGCATTAGAAATATCAGGTCTAGTTTGAGTAAGATATATGAGTTTACCAATCATAGACTTGTACAATGTTGTATCTACTACTGGTGAGTCATCTTCTTTTGTAAGCTTGCATCCAATTATCATGGGTGTTACTACTGGCTTGCAATCATCCATCTTGAATTTCTTCAGTATCTCTTTCACATATTCAAACTGATTAATAAAAATTCCTTTTTCTGTCTACTACACATTTAGTCCCAAGAAATATTTGATAGGACCAATCATACTCATCTCAAATTCATTCTTCATTTCTTTGGAAAATTTTGCACTCAATTTGTCATCACCCCCAAAGATGATGTCATCAACAAATATAGCTACAAGTAGTAGACCTTCAGATGTCTCTCTTATAAATAGGTTGCAATTTTCTGCTCCTTTCTTGAATCCAGTCTTTCTTAGATATCCATCAAGTCTCTCATACTAGGCTCTAGGGGTTTGCTTAAGTCCATAAAGGGATTTCTTCAATCTACATACCATATCAGGTTTTTCTGATAGGGTGAATCCTTCTAGCTACTCAATGTATACTTCTTCCTTTACTTCTCCATTCAAGAATGCTGAATTAACATCCATCTGATAAACTTTGAATTTTTTGAATGTTGCAAAAGCTAGAAACAACTTAATAGCTTCTAACCTTCTTACTGGAGCAAAAGTGTCTGAATAGTCAATACCTTCTCTTTGCACATATCCCTTACATACCAATCTTGCTTTGTTCCTTACTATTGTACCATCTTCATTCATCTTGTTTCTGAATATCCACTTTATTCTGATTACATTCTTATCACTAGGTCTTGGGACCAATTCCCAAGTATCATTCTTGATAATCTGATCTAGTTCTTCTTTCATAGCATCATGCCAATCTAAATCTTTGCATGCATCTTCAACACCCAAGGGTTCAATCTGAGATAGTAAACATACCACTTCACTGCTAGCTAAGTTCTTTGATTTTGATCTTGCTAAAAAATTTCCGCTCTGATCTCCAATGATGTCTTTCTTTGAATGATTTCTAGATGTAAACTTTGGAACCTTAGGTGATGTTGACTCATTAGCCTTAGGAATTTCTTCTTCACTTGTCTCAGGGTCATTGAATAACACATCAATACTGTCAAAAATTTCTTCAATAACTGACTCACCAGTGGAGGGTCTGGGTTCTTCTTCAATCATGGGTGAGTAATCATGATATCTTTCTTGAACCATAAAATTTTCATCAATCTTAACATGAGCACTTTCAATGATCTTCTTTAACCTTAAATTGTAACATCTATAAGATTTTCTTTTAGTAGAGTAACCAAGAAAAATACCTTCATTGCTTCTTGCATCAAACTTGCATATTGCTTCATCCTCTTGATGTAGCACTTGCTTCCAAAGATTCTAAAGTATTTTATTATGGGAACATTACAAACCATATCTTATAAGGTGTCTTGTATGGGCCTGGTCTCAATTGTATTCTATCGATGGTATAGACTACTGTATTGACTACATCTCTCTAATAGGTGTGTCAAACTTTTCCTTCAATTATGATGGTGTGCACTATATCAAGGATGATCTTGTTTCTTCTCTCTATAATTCCAATCTATTGAGGGGTTCTAGGTGCACTTAACTATCTCTTTATGCCATGTTCTTTTCAATACTCATAGAATCTGTTAGAGGTGAATTCTCCTCCTCTATCTGATCTCAAACATTTTATCTTTAGTCTAGATTCATTCTCAACCTTAGCTTTGAATATTTTGAACTTCTCAAATGCTTCTGACTTATCTTTTAAGAATGCAACCCACATCATCCTAGTATAATCATCAACAAAAAAGATGAAATACCTTTCACCATAGTATGATCTTGTTTGAGTAGGACCACATAGGTCTATATGAATCAGATCCAACTTATTCTCAGTTCAATTGTGCTTACTCCTATATGAGTTTCTCACATGATTTCCTGTCACACATTCCCTGCATATAGTATCAACTGGTTTTTCTATGATAGGTAGATCTCTTACTACCTTTACATTTCTATATTTACTATGTTATCAAAATTGATATGACATAGTCTTTTATGCCACAACCAACTGTCATCAATTTTAACAATGAAACAACTTGCTTCTGAATTAAGTTGGAAAAAATTACCTTTAGTCTTTGAGCCTGATGCAATCATAACACCATCCTTGTTGTTAATGATGCATTTTCTGTCTTTGAACTCTAACTAATAGCCTTTTTCAAGTAACCACCCAACACTAAGAAGGTAATGTTTCAAACCATCAACATAGAGAACATCATCAATATTGTTCTTTCCATCTAATGTAATAGGTCCTCTGCCAATGATAGGTTTAGTAGTGTTATCTCCAAACCTAACCATGCCACCATTTTATTTGTCCAGATGAACAAATCTATCCTTATCACCTGTCATGTGATGTGAACAACCACTATCTATAATCTAGTCTGTCCTTATGTCATCTTGTGAAATCAAAGCTAGCTCTTGTTCTTCTTTCTTATCTTGATGATCTATCTTATTATTCATTTTCTCTATAATAGAAATGAATCCAATTTCTTATTTAGTTGATTCATCACCTAAGACTCCATCTTCAACATAGTGACATTCCTTAGAGTACTTAGGTTTGTAGTCATTTTTTAATTTTCTAGTTCTTGTAGGAAACTTAGATGCAAAATGACCAATCTTATTACATGAAAAGCACTTGAATGGTAATTGACCTTCACATTTTTCTTTTCCTTTCTTCTCTCTTTTGGCAATCATAGCAATGAAATCATCTAGTGTTTTCTCAACATTAATATAATCAAAATTACCAAAAGTGTTTGCAGATTTCTTACCATGGACTGTTGCTTTGAAGGTTGTCTCACTTTTGGGTTTTGTCTTCAATCTTAAAATCTCAAAAGCTAAGATTTTACTGATCAAGGTCTCTCTCTTGAAATTTGATGCAAGTTGCATGGTCTCATCAAGGATGTTGATCTTCCTTTCATATTCTGGAGTGAGATTATTCATCAACTTGTCCATAATGTCTTCCTCTAAAATTTGTCAACCATTGTTCCTGATTCTGGCAACTGCTTCATTGATCCTTTGATTGTAGGCTCTAATGTTTTCTTCAGGTAACATCTCTAATGCATTGAATCTTTTCTTCCATGTCTTTCTATGTGCATCCTTTACTTTTTTATCTCCTTCAAACATGTCTTCAAGGTGCTTCCATATCTTGTGGGTGGTGTCTACTTTCTTTATTTCTAAAAACTACTATCAGAGAGGGCACTGATAAGGGCTTCTTTGGCTATTTCATTTTGATGAAACAATTCCTTTTTCCTTTTAGTAGCATTATCCTTTGCAAGGTCTTCTAAGGTAGGGATCTTGGCCGCTTTGATAGTTACATTAAACACTTCAAAAGAAATGCATTGAAAATGGGTCACCATCTTGTTCTTCCAATCAAGATAATTCTCTCCATCAAACTTAGGACTTTATTTTCTGAAGAATGCCATCTGATCAACCTCAATCTATTAAACTTTCTCTTTGAGGCACTTAGCTTTGATACCAATTGTTAGAAATAGTCCCAAGAGATAACTGAGAAGGGGGGTGCATCAGTTATCTACAAGTTTCAATTCTTTATCCAATTAAGTATACTTAAACATAAGCATAAAAATAATGAAAGAACACATGAACACAACACCAATATTTTGGTTACGGAGAAACCCTAATAGGTAAAACCCCAATGGGAATTGACACCCACTAATATTTTGTACTAGTGAATTTGTTAGGAATAGTTCCAAGAGATAACTGAGAGGGGGGGTGAATTAGTTATCTACAAGTTTCAATTCTTTATCCAATTAAGTATACTTAAACATGAAGCATAAACACAATGAAAGAACACATAAACACAAAACCAATATTTTGGTTATGGGGAAACCCAAATAGGTACAAACCCCAGTGGGAATTGACACCCACTAATATTCTGTACTAGTATATTATGATCCTTGTTAGAAGATCCTTTACCCTATTAGGACTAACTTTACAATCTAGTAAGTATAGTAGACCTAGTCAAGGGTTGGACCCTATTAGGAGTCTTTTACAATAGTCCTTGTTAGGGGAGAGGACACACTATCCAAGAGCTCACTACTCAAAGGGGTGAAGGCTACAACCTTCTGAATAAAAGATACACACTATATCTAGATCTTGGTGAACTAGGCTTTGACCTATTGTCTGGATCAGTTCCAATGTATAGCACAAATACTTTACCTGGTCACATAGACCTTATCATGATGGCTCAACACTTTGCACACTCTATTTTTCTCTTCTTCATCAGCCATGAGCCACACTCAAGCAATCACAAATGACTGCCTATAAATATCTTTTCTCTAAATGATATAATTAGGTCAACCTGCTAGAACCACCTTGGAATCATATTAGAGAAACAATAAAAAACTCCAATAATCATTATGTTGTCTCTACTATGCATGCAACACATTCTGGGACCTATTTACTAAGGTAATTTGTAGACGCACACTACACACTGTCGGCACTACCAAAAAAACTGGATCTTTCTCCTCAAGCTAAATTAACTTATGCACTCTTAAACAAACATCAATAACTCATCTCTAAGCTTAACTCCAAGGGTGCATACCCCAAAGATGGATGCAACTCAAGAACCAATAAAATCTCTATTGGCTCTCCTGAACAAACACCAGAAATTGCTACTGGCGAATAGCAACTACATAACTTCACTTCTATTGGATATCAAACTATGTATCCATAACTAAAACATCACTAACATGTCTTCAACATATATCTAAGCGCACAAGGCTCCATGATAACTATATGGACAACCATACATAGAACACTTCATGTTACTCTATCAGGAACACTATTGACACAAGCTGCTATATAACTATATGTACTAATAGTTAACCTCTATGCCCATGATATCATTTTGATATCATGTCCATGCTTCATCTAATAAAAGCTTATTGCATAAGACTTCCACGCATGCTACTTTCCATATGTTGTCATCAATGATAAACATATAGTCAGTACTGACCTGCTGGCAAATCTCCAACAATCTCCCCCTTTGGCATTGATGGCAACATGTGGAATGAAAAACTACCACCAACCCAAGTGAACATTTATTTTTATAAAATTCTCCATTTCCTCATCAAAACTCCCCTAAAGATGAATCCTCTACCTACTGCAATATTTTTCTAACATTCCCCATTTGCTCAACTGAACTGTTGTCATAACTGAATATTGTTCCCCCTTTGTATATTACTCTTCCTTTTTACTTCTATTTTTCATGACTCTTTATATTACTCCCCCTTTGACATCAATGGAAAAGGGCACCATTCATTTTAAGCACTGGTACTACTCCTGAGGTAGAGTAGTCAACCTTCCATTAGTCCTCAGGGACTGATGCCTTTCCTTCTTTCTTCTAAGCAGAATAAGGAAAGGGAATTACTCCCAACTTCTCCCTAAGATACTCAAAATTATCCTTAGGCAAGGGCTTTGTGAATATATCTACCAACTAATCTTTGGTACTCACATAGTCCAGCTTGACTTCTTTCACTGCCACTTTCTCTCTTAGGAAGTGATACTTGATCTCAACGTTCTTTTTTTTTGCATGCATCACAGGGTTCTTTGACATATTGATAGTTCTACTGTTATCCTAGTAAATAAAAATAGGATAATCAATCTGAATTCCAAAATCCTTTATCATCTACTTGATCCAAATAGTTGTAGAATAATTCAAGGCTACTGCAACATACTCTGCTTCTACTGTTGATTGAGAAATAAAATTTTGTTTCTTGCTTGTCCAAGTGACAAGTCTATCACCAAGAAACACTGCTCCACCTAATGTACTCTTTCTGTCATCAACACATCCTATCCAATCTGCATCAGTGTACACATGAAGTTCAACATTTTCTAAATTAGGATACCATAGACCATAATCTATAGTGCCCTACAACTATCTAAATATCCTCTTCACTACCATGAGGTGACTTTTCTTAGGTTCATTGCAAATATTCCAACTGTGCCAACTACATTAGAAATATCAGGTCTAGTTTGGGTGAGGTATATGAGTTTACCAAGCATAGACTTGTACAATGTTATATCTACTACTGGAGAGTCATCTTCTTTTGTAAGCTTACATCCAATGATCATAGGAGTTCCTACTGGCTTGCAATCATCCATCTTGAATTTCTTTAGTATCTCTTTCACATACTTGGACTGATTAATGAAAATACCTTTCTCTATCTATTGCACATTCAATCCCAAAAAGTACTTGATAGGACCAATCATACTCATCTCAAATTCATTCTGCATTTCTTTGGCAAATTCTGCACTTAGTTTGTCATTACCTCCAAAGATAATATCATCAACAAATATAGCTACAAGTAGTAGACCTTCAAATGTCTCTCTAAAGAATAGATTACAATTTGTTGCTCCTTTCTCGAATCCAATCTTTGTTAGATATACATCTAGTCTTTCATACCATGCTCTAGGAGCTTGCTTAAGTCCATAGAGGGCCTTCTTCAATCTACATACCATATCAGGTATGTCTGATAGGGTGAATCCTTCTAGCTACTCAATGTATACTTCTTCTTTCAAATCCCCATTCAGGAATGCTGACTTGACATCCATCTGATATACTTTGAAGTTTTTGATTGTAGCATAAGCTAGAAACAACTTAATAGCCTCTAATCTTCTCACAGGTGCAAATGTGTCTGAATAATCAATGTCTTCTATTTGTGTGTATCCCTTACATACTAATCTTGCTTTATTTCTTACTACTGTACCATTTTCATTCATCTTGTTTCTAAATATCCACTTTGTTCCAATTACATTCTTATTACTAGGTCTTGGGACCAGTTCCCAAGTGTCATTCTTAATAATCTGATCAAGTTCTTCTTTCATAGCATCATGCCAATCTGAATCATTACAAGCATCTTCAACACTTAAGGGTTCAATCTGAGATAGTAAACATACCTTATCACTGCTAGCTGAGTTCTTTGCTTGTGATCTTGTCAAGAATTTTCCGCTCTTATCTCCAATGATGTCTTTCTTGGAATGATTTCTAGATGTATACTTTGGAACTTTAGGTGATGTTGATTCATCAACCTTAGGAGTATCTTCTTCACTTGTTTCATGGTCATTGAATAGCACATCAATACTATCAAACATTTCCTCAATAACTTCATCACTTCTTGCATCAAACTTGCCTACTGCTTCATCCCTCTTACTGTAGCACTTGCTTCCAAAGATTCTAAACTATTTTACTATGGAAACATTACCAACCCATAGCTCATATGGTGTTTTTTATGTATGTGGAGCCTAATCAGACTCAGGTTCTTTTGGTGTAGTTTCCCCCCTGACTTATCTACAGGGTCAAGGGGCAGAGCCCCTGATGGGGTCAAGGGGCCAACAATGACTTAATAATATTGCAAAGGGTCAGCCATCAATTTTCTATTAGTCAGAGTATTTTTGCCCTAATTTTGTTATGTCAAAAATACTTGTAAAAAGGGCTTAGGGTTCAAGATTTATGTATGAGGGATTTTGTAGCTTCCTGTGGTGGTATTGAGTTGTAGGTTTCATATTATAATCACTGGATAATAATAAATATATTGGACTCACTGTTGGTGGACGTAGCCCAAGGATTGGGTGAACCACATTAAACTTTGTGTTATTGTGTTCTCTTCTATTTTTTAATATTTGCATTTTTCTGCTTATTATTCTAACAGTGTTTTGTCAGCGCCTGGCCTCAATTGAATTCTATTGATGGTATAGACTGTGGTATTGACCGCATCTCTCCATTAGGTGTGTGCAACTTTTCCTTCTATCATAATGGTGCACCCTATATCAAGAATGATCCTATTCCTTCTCTCTACATTTTCATTATGCTAAGGGGTTCTAGGTGCACTCAACTATCTCTTTATGCCATGTTATTCGTAGTACTCATAGAATTTTTTAGAGGGGAGTTCTCCTCCTCTATCCGATCTCAAACATTTTATCTTTACTCCAGATTCATTCTCAACTTTAGCTTTGTATTTTGAACTTCTCAAAATCTTCTGACTTATCTTTCAAGAATGCAACCCACCTCATCCTAGTGTAATCATCAACAAACAAAATGAAATATCTTTCACCATAGTATGATCTTGTTTGAGTTGGACCACATAGGTCTGTATGAATCAGATCCAACTTATTCTCTACTGATTTGAGCTTGCTCCTAAATGAATTTTTCACATGCTTTCCCATCACACATTCCCTGCATATAGTATCAATTGGCTTTACTATGCTAGGTAGATCTCTTACTGCTTTTACATTGCTTATCTTTACTATGTTATCAAAATTGATATGACATAGTCTTTTATGCCACAACCAAGTGTCATCAACTTTGGCAACAAAATAAATTTCTTTTGAATTGAGTTGGAAAACATTACCTTTAGTCTTTGAGCTTGATGCAATCATAACACCATTCTTGTTGTTAATGATGTATTTGTCATATTTGAACTCCAACTGATAGCCTTTTTCAAGTAACTTCCTAACACTAAGAAGGTTATGTTTCAAACCATCAACATAGAGAACATCATCAGTACTATTCTTTCCATCCAAAGTGATGGCTGCTCTACCAACTATGGGTTTAGGAGTGTTGTCCTTGAATCTAACCATACCACCATTGTATTTTTCCAGATGAACAAATCTACCTTTATCACCTATCATGTGATGTGAGCAACCACTATCTATAATCTAGTCTATTCTTATATCTGCTTGGGAAATTAAAGATAACTTTTGTTCCTCTTTCTCATCCTTGTGATTTTTCTTGTCATTCATTATGTCTACCATAGCAATGAATCCAATTGCTTCTTCTCCTGATTCATCATCAGAAACTCCATCTCCAACATAGTAAAATTCCTTAGGTTTGTAATCCTTTTTTAACTTTCTAGCTCTAGTACGACACTTAGATGCAAAGTGACCGATCTTATTACATGAAAAGCACTTAAATGGTAATTGACCTTCATATTTTCATTTTCCTTTCTTTTCTCTTTTGGAAATCATAGAAATGAAATCATCTAATGTTTTCTCTTCATTATCATCATCAAAATTACCAAAGGTGTTTGCAAATTTCTTACCATGAACTATTTCTTTGAAGGTTGTCTCACTTTTTGGTTCTTTCTTCAATCTTGAAATCTCAAAATATGAGATTTTTTTGATCAAGGTCTCTCTCTTGAAATTAGATGTAATCTGCATGGTCTCATCAAAGATGTTGATCCTTCTTTCATATTCTGGAGTGAGAGTGGTTATTAACTTGTCCATAATGTCCTCTTCTAAAATCTCTCCACCATTGTTCCTGATTCCAGCAACTGCTTCATTTATCCTTTGATTGTAAGCTCTGATATTTTCTTTAGGCAGCATCTCTAATGCATTGAATGTTTTCTTCCATGTCTTTTTGCGTGCATCCTTTTCTTGTTTGTCTCCTTCAAATATGTCTTCTAGGTACTTCCATATTTTGTGGGCGGTATCCTCCTTCTTTATCTTCAAAAATTCACTATCAAATAGGGTGTTGATAAGGGCTTCTTTAGCTATAGCATTCTAATGAAACAATTCCTTTTGCCTTTCAGTAGCATCATCCTTTCCGAGATCTTCTAGGGTAGGAATCCTGACTGCTTTGATAGTTACATCAAAAACTTCAAAAGCAATGCACTGCAAATGGGTCACCATCTTGTTCTTCCAATCAAGATAATTCTCTCTATCAAACTTAGGACTTTCTTTTCTAAAGTATTCTATTTGATCAACCTCAAGCTATTAAACTTTATCTCTGAGGTACTTGGCTTTGATACCAATTGTTAGGAATAGTCCCAAGAGATAACTGAGAGGGGGGGTGAATCAGTTATCTACAAGTTTCAATTCTGTATCCAATTAAGTATACTTAAACATGAAGCATAAACAAAATGAAAGAACACATGAACACAACACCAATATTTTGGTTATGGGGAAACCCAAATAGGTAAAAACCCTGGTGGGAATTGACACCCACTAATATTCTATAGTAGTGTATTATGATCCTTATTAGAAGATCATTTACCTTGTTAGGACTAGCTTTACAATATAGTAAGTACAGTAGACCTGGTCAAGGGTTGGACCTTGTTAGGAGTCTTTTACAATAGTCCCTATTAGGGGAGAGGATGCACTATCCAAGAGCTCACTACTCAAAGGGGTGAAGGCTACAACCTTCTGAATAATAGATACACACTATATCTAGATCTTGATGAACTGGGCTTTGACCTGCTATCTGGATCAATTCCAATGTATAGCAAAAATACTTTACTTGGTCACATAGACCTTCTCATGATGGCTCAACACTTCACACACTCTTCTCTACTCTTCATCAACCATGAGCCACACTCAAGCAATCACAAATGACTGCCTATAAATATCTTTTCTCTAAATGATATAATCAAGTTAGCCTATTAGAACCACCTTGGAATCATATTAGAGAAACTATAACAAACTCCAATAATCATTCTATTGGCTCTACTATGCACGCAACACATTCTGGGACCTATTTACTAAGGTAATTTGTAGAGGCACGCTACACACTGTCGGCTGTACCAAAACAACTGGATCTTTCTCCTCAAGTTGAATTAACTCATGCACTCTTAACAAAAAATCAATAAGTCATCTCTAAGCTTAACTCCAAGGGAGCATACCCCAAAGATGGGTGCAACTCAAAAACCAATAAAATCTCTATCGGCTCTCCTAAACAAACACAAGAAACTGCTACTAGCGAATAGCAACTGCATAGCTTCACTTCTACTAGATATCAGACTATGCATCCATAAATAAAACATCACTAACATGTCTTCAACATATATCCAAGTGTGCAAGGCTCCATGATAATTGTATGGACAACCATAAATAGAACACTGTCTGTTACTCTGTCAGGAACACTGCTGACATAAGCTGCTATATAACTGTCTGTACTAACAATTAACCTCTACGCCCATGATATCATGTTGATATCATGTCCATGCTTCATATACTAAAATCTTACTACATAATACTTCCATGCATGCTACTTTCCATATGCTGTCATCAATGACAAACATACGGTCAGTATAGACCTGCTGACAAATCTCTAACAGTATTATGATCCTTGTTAGAAGATCCTTAACCCTGTTAGGAGTTGCTTTACAATATATTTAGTATAGTATACCTAGTCAAGGGTTGGACCCTATTAGGATTATTTTACAATAGTCCCTATTAGGGGAGAGGATGCACTGTCTGAGAGCACATTGCTCGAAGGGGTGAAGGCTACAACCTTTTGTTTAATAGATACACACTATATCTGGATCTTGGTGAACTATGCTTTGACCTGCTAGCTAGATCAGCTCCAATGTATATCAAAAATACTCTACTTGGTCACATAGACCTTCTTTTGATGGCTCAACACTTCACACACTCTGCTCTGCTCTTACTGTCAGCCATGAGCCACACCCTAGCAATCACAAATGACTTCCTATAAATATCTTTCCTTTAAATGATATAATCAAGTCAACTTGTTATAACTACCTTGAAATCATATTAGAGAAACCATAACAAACTCCAATAATAATTCAGTTGGCTCTACTAAGCACACAACACATTCTGGGACCTGTCCAATAAGATAATTGTAGACGCACGCTACACACTATTGGCTCTACCAAAACAACTGGATTTTTCTCCTCAAGCTGAATTACTTCATGCCCTCTTAACTAAACATCACTAACTCTTCTCTAAGCTTAAATCCAAGGGCACATACTGAACTAATAGGTGCAACTCTAGAACCAATAAAATCTTTGTCAGCTCTTCTAAAGAAACACAGGAAACTACTACTGGCGAATAGCGACTATATAACTTCACTTCTACTAATCATCAAACTCTGCATCCAAGAATGTAACATTACTAACATGTCTCCATCACATATCCAAAGGCACAAGGCTCCATGATAAATGTACAGACAATCATACATAGAACACTGCCTATTACTCTATCAGGAAAACTGTTGACACAAGCTGCTATATAACTGTCTATACTAACAATTAACCATTACATCCATGATATCATGCTGATAACATGTCCATGCTATATATACTTTAAGATTACTACATAAGTCATCCATGCATGCTACTTACCATATGTTGTCATTAATGACAAACATATAGTCAGTACTGGCCTACTGACAAATCTCCAACATAAAGTACACTGAATCTTGTAGATCACTCATTGCATTCGAGTTCAAAGTGATTAAAGAGCATATAAGCCTTAGCAGTTGATTGTGAAGGATTGTAGATTGAATCACCAATGAAGCAGTGTGTTTGATCAGTTACGGAAGCCCTAATCTGTCACATCGATTTAGAAGTTCTTTGAAACCATTAGGAAAGCAATATACAAGTAAGTAATGGCTACTCCCATTATATTTGATGTTGTAGAAAAGAAGAGATATGCATTTAAGAGGCACCCATTCAAATCTACATTGGATGACCTAGAAGGGGCATTCTCCTACACTCCTATGGGTGTTATGCATGTTGAAGACATCCGTGCATACATATATTGTAAGGAGCCAGTAGGACTTGACAAGATAAGAGCGCACTTAGAAACCATGATGAAACTAGATAAAACCTTCCTAGATGAGTATGCACAATTTGAAAACCACTCAATAATTGAATATGCTATAGCATATGAGTTCTATGAGTTTGAATGGATAAATATTCTACTTAGCAGAATTCATGATGACCTATTCTAGATAGGTGAAGTGTCAGTTAGAATAACAGGAGATGTAATACATGAGATGACAGGCCTCTCAAGGACAGGCATCATTCTTCCAGTAGGCAAGCATGTGAGAAAATGTGTTGAACAAATATGCAAATCAAGAAGTGATAGGCGTGGAATGACTACAAAACCTATAGAGGAAAATGACATCGAATTGATGTCTATGATACTAGGGTATAGGTTTCAACACACTGGCAGAGTGAACAGTGTGTCAACGGCCACAATTCTTGTAGCAATAAGACTTGTAAAATAAAATGGAGAGTTTAATCTATGTGAGATCCTGCGTGCACAACTGATAGACAATATCAAGGCTATTAAACATGACAAGACCAAAATATTTAGGTTTGGGTCTTTGATCATATACATGTACTTCCACATTCTTGGAAAGGTGTCAGATTTGTATTTGGACAAGAGTATGCCTACAATACCACAGATATCATTTAAGGCAACTATAGAAAGTTCACTAAGGGACTACATGACACTGGAATTGAAGACATTTAGGGCCAAAATGCAGATGAGATACATGATTCTAGAAAGCATTGCTGAAAAGTACAAAGATAACATTTTTTTTATGGTAGAAACTAATGTAACTTGTATGGAAGCTGTGGAGCCAAGAACAAAGTGGATCCATCCACTTGGATATGAGGTTGAGGTACAAGTCCTAGAAGAATATGCACAAGTATTTCTATTAGCCCCTAAGGACCCTAATGAACAAAGATGGGGGACTTATGAAGAGAAAACAAGAGAAGTTGATGTTGTTTTGAATAGAGCATCAACCAAAAGAAAAGTAGCTAAGGTTACTTCTGAGATCCTCAGAATACATGGAGTAACTCAAGCAAACCTAGAAAAAGAAAGACAAGAAAAGATTTCTTTGGGAATTGAGAGTGTGTCAGTAGTAGAAGCAAAAGAAGATGATCCCAAGTTAAAGAAGGTCAAGATTGAGAAAGCTAAAGATCCCAAGGATAAACAAGAAAAATTTGATGTTGCCCCTCCTGCGCCCACAAAATAATTGATCTTATTGCTCCTCCTAAGTATAAGACAATAGATAAAAGGAAGAAAGAGTTAGGAGAAAGTCATCCATCCTCATGAGAAACAAGAAGTAAGAAGAACACTCAAGCACCTCCACAAGTAGGTTTCAAACCTAGTCTTAGTGTGTTAAGTACAAGGATTATTGAGGAAGGAAGAATTGATCAAGTAGGAAAGTTCTATGAAAAATAAGTGAGATTGACAAATCAGAGATTTATGGAATGATTGTCAAACATATGTTGAAATTTAAAAAGGCAGTCCTAGAACTAAAGATAGTGATTCCAGAAAATGTATGGAACATTTTGGAATTCTTGAAGAGACAGGAAAATGAGGAAGATCTGAGAATAAGAGAGAAAATTCTAGATGAAAGTCTCTTGGTATGTTCTCTTGAAGAGAAAGCCTTGTTGTTAGATTTGGTGAAACTGCACCTTCGGACTAAGACAAGAACACTGCATATCATGGATAAAAATTATGAGTTGGTAGCTAAAGAAATAGAGAAAGCCTATGATAAGGTATTCTTGAACAAACACATGTATCCATCTACTACGCACACAACTCAAGTGCCTCCTAAGGAAGCCAAGTAGTTAGAGACCACAAAGGTATCAATGACAGGTCCTCAGGATTCAATGCCTGCAATAGAAACACATACAGAGGTAGAAAAGTTTGCGCCCATGATAGAGTCACTAAATGATAACACTATCATCATTGACAATGTAGAAATAGCCATGGCGGCCATATATAGAGACCTGGATAAGTTTGAGGAAGCTTTTGTGAGCACACAAGAAGCTGAAATCCTTTGTGGTAACAATTCACCCAAGCTACAAGAAGAAGTACACATTGAAGATATAACAGATGAAAAAGAAGAAGAGAAGGAAATGAAAAAAGAGGAAGAAGAGCAAGAAAAAGAGAAGAAAACAAAAAAAGAGGAAGAAAAGATGGAAGAGGAGAAAGGAAAATAAGAGGAAAAAGGAAATGAAACAACAAATAAGCCATCTATTGAAATGATAAGAAAAGTAAAGCAAGAAGTGATGGATAGCACTCCTATCACACCCTCAGCATCATTGTTGTCAAGCTTGACACTTGACACCACTAGTTTGGACTCATGGGGAGAGGAAGACTTGATAAAGATCAGTGTCTTAGCTATGGAGTTTAATATTGAGTGATTCACACATTATATTTTTTAATCTACGTAGTTTTAGATCAAACATACATGAATCATATATATTGTTCCCTCTTCGTCATGCTACATTACAAAACTTTTGAGACCCTTCAATGTACTAGATGGATCGAGATGGATTCAAACCACCAACTTCCTCCAACTATTTGTCATGTATTAACTTAAACACAAAATATGTATCTTTTGTCTCATAGTGTTTTATTTAAGGATACACCCTAGTTCACATCAAAATATCACTAAACATCCACAATAAGTAAAATCACAAAGTATGATTTAATTTATGCAAGTGTGGCTTTCAAGGACCGTCGATGTGTATTTTGTGTCGTACTAGTGAAGAAAACATCTCTCATCCCTTTTTCCAATGCTCCTTCACTAGACATATTTGGCACTCATGGTGGAATGTGTGGAACCAATCATGTTGGCATGTTTTCTCGTTGGCTATGATCTTTCACGATGGGGTAAGACTCCTATCAAGACTTATTTTCTTCAAGTTGCCTGGAATCTTGGACCTCCTTTATTATTTGGCATATCTGGTTGGAGAGGAACCATCATATTTTTCAGGATGAGTTTTTGGAGGTCCCTCACTTATGGTGGAAAATTATCCATTCTTTGGAGGAAACCGTTTCTGCAAAATGTGACACTAATGAGGCCATGGATCTTGGGGAGGCTATTTTCTATAATCTCTTGAATATCCATCTCTCACAAGGGAAACTTATGAGAAAGAAATGTACACAACCATTGTGAAAGTTAAATAGGGTAGGGAAGTGGAGTGCTCCTCTGTAGGGTGCTCTTAAAATCAACACGGATGGGTCTTCCAAGGGAAATCCAGGTCTTGCTAGCATTGGTGGAGTTGGCAAAGATAGTAAGGGGATGTTCAGTTTGTGTTTTCAATTTATAAATGCCATCACACTAACAACCTAATGGAGGCTATAACTATTATTTATGTTGTGAAATGTGCTTGTGACCTTGGTTAGAGTAGGCTTATCTATGAATTTGCCTCAAAAGTGGTGATTCACCTATTGAATCAACAATATTCTGAGGTTGTTAGTTGGAAGTTAGCTTTGATTATTGACCATATTCATAATTTGTGTGCTTCTTTGGAGCCTGTTACTTTCACTCATATTCCCAGAGAGTGGAATAGTGTTGCAGATTCTCTAACGAAGTGGGCTTCTGATCATATGCATAATTGGAGCATTTTTTATAAGACTCAACTACCTCTAGGCTTGTCCCATCATTAAGATCATTTGGTGGAACTTGATAGGGCTGGTTGACACCCTTGCTCTATATTTCTTTATGTTTGAATAAATTTTCATCCCCCTTTTATTTCAAAATAAAAAAATAAAAAAATCATAGAGTATGATTATCATAAGTCAACATCTTTAGCATAATTCATTAAATGTTTGCTTGTTAACTTCAACCATTTTAATTAAACTATTACATGGAAAGCAAGGTTTTGCCTAAAGGAGATCATTTGCCTAACAAACTCTCAAATAATATTTATCAACACCACCCCTTTAAAAATAGGTATCAAATAGTAAGGTGAATATATTCCAATAGGTATTAAAGAGTAAGGTGAATAGATTCTTAGAGTAACTTTTACCATAATCATTTTCACATGCACAATTCAAATCTACATGTAGGATTTATATATTCAAATTTGTTATTTGATTTAATTCATTATGACACACACAATTCAAATCCAAATGTCTGATTTGTATCTAAAAACAATATTATATGATTCAATTCATTGTCACACAATTCAAATCCATGTGTATGATTCATATGTACAATTTGTATATTTGATTCAATTCATTATAACGTTCAATTCAAATCTATGTATGAAAATCATATCCACAAGTCATATAATTGATTTAATCAATTATCACACACATTAAATTATTTCTAACTAAATTATAACAACTTAATCTAAAATTCATTATTATACTTTCAACACATTAAAAAATAAATAATTCAAAATTACTATTTAAAAAATTATTTTCAAAATGATAGAAACCTAAATTTTAAACATTAAAAATAGCTAAATACTTTCACCATTTTTAAATTTCAATTTTCTAAATTTTATAATATATTATGTGACACATCTAAATTAAATTATATTACTTATCACATTTATATAATTACCATTTTTCAATATCACAAAGGAATTTAATATTAAGAAGCGATTCACACATTATCATTTTTAATCTACATAGTTTTAGAAGGGAAATACATGAATCATATCTATTGTTCCCTCTTCGTATGCCATATTACAAAACTTCTGAGCCCCTTCAAACTCTCCCATGGATCCAAACCCCCAACTTAAACACAAAATATGTAACTTTTTTCTTAGAGTGTTTTATGTTTTTCATGGTGTAAATACAATATTTTTAACTTTATAAATTTTTAAAATTATTTCTTGAACATATGATTGGTCCATTTAGTTTGAGTCTTATTGAACTAGCAAAATATGATAAAAACATTTATTTTTTTAAAATTATTTTGTTAGGTTCTTATGAAATTTTTATTTCATATTTATTATATATCAATAAATTTATTGTTATTTCATATTTATTATATATCAATAAATCTATTGTATTCATAATGGTCTTGGGGAACCACTCAAAGACAGGGAGGAGATTAATGCTGAAGGTGTTGCCTTCTTTTCCAAAAGGAAAGAAGTGTCAAGGAACCATAACCTTTTATGTGAAGAGGTGCTAGGTGTCATTCAGTGTGTGGTTTTAGATGTACAAAATGGGGGCCAGATTAAACCTGTCTCTATGGAGGAAGTGAAAGCTTCCCTTTTTGGGTTAGGCAAGGATAAGGCCTCAGACCCGAATGGATTTCCAGTGATATTTTTTCAGAAGTTTTGGTATTTGGTTGGAAAGGACCTATGGGAGGTTGTGGAGGAATCTCGATGTGGTGATTTCATTCTAAAAGATCTCAATAACACTTTTATTGCTCTTGTTCCAAAAAGGGACTCCTTGCTCTCTTTTGAGGATTTGTGACCCATTGCTTTGTGCAACACGGTCTATAAGGTCATTTCCAAAATAGTAGAAAATAGGCTCAAATAGGTTCGAAACATGGTGGTCTCTGCTGCTCAAAGTGGTTTCTCCCCTGGGCATTTTATCTTTGAGGGTGTGGTGATTTCCCATGAGGCTATCCATTCTATTCAAGCAACAAAAAGCAAGAAAATGATGGTTAAGCTTGATATTAAGCAAGCCTATGATGAGGTGGATAGAAGTTTTATTTTGGCAGTCTTGAGTAAGTTTGGTTTTGCTGAAAGTTGGATCGGTTGGGTTCATAGTTGTATTACCACTCCAAGGTTCTTTATGTTGGTTAATGGAAGCCCTCAAGGTTTTTTTGAACAAGAAAAGGGGGTTCGACAAGGGGATCCACTATCTCCCTTTCTTTTTATTATTATGGCAGAGGTTCTTGGTAGACTGATCTCACAAAAACAATAGGTTGGTGATTGGAAGGGCATTCAAATTACTGAAGGTGTAGAGGCACTCTCTCATCTACAACTTGTGGATGACACTTTTTTGGGAGGTGAGGCTTCTATTCAGGAAGCCAAAGTTATGAAAGACACCTTGGAGTTGTATGGTAAAGTCTCAAGGCAGCTTATCAATTGGAGAAAATCAAACATCTTTTTCTTCAACACCCCACTGAAAGAACAAGTAAACATTAGCAAAATTTTGGGTATGAAATCAGGCATTCTGCCCAGTAAATATCTTGGCGTCCCTCTCTTCATGGGCAGTAATAAGGTGAAACTTTGGAAGGATTTAGTTAGTAAATGTTTGAAACAGATGGATGGGTGGAAAGGGAAATGGCTTTCATCTGCTACGAGGATTCTAATGCTGCAAATAGTGATCTCTGCTATCCCTATTTACTCAATGATGTGTATGGATATCCCAAAAAAAAATTTGAAGGTGGTGGAGGCTAAGATGAGGAAATTCTTTTGGTGTGGCTCAAAGGAGGAGGACAAGATCCCATTGGTCTCATGGGAGAAAATTTGCAAACCAAAAGCTAGTGGTGGGGTAGGTATTAGGAATTGGTAGCTTATGAACAAAGTGTTGGGGGCTAAAATGGTTTGGAGCATGTATATGTTGGCAATTTGGCTAATGTGGATGCATAGATGTTGTCATTATGGAAACATATGATCTCTATTGAGAGCATAGAATCTGGAATGCAAGTATGGCAAGTTGAAGAAAGAAATTATCTAAGTATGGATATAGTGATCCTGACAAAGCACCCGATGAAGATTTAGTTGGCGACGTCCACTGGAGCAATATTTTTGTTTGCGCAGTTAACTAAAGCTTCTACAGAGTATGAGGATACCCCATCTCAGTGTGCATAAAGTTTGGAGTAGTACAGATGAAGTTATTCAAAGTTTACCGAAGATAGTTTTGCAGACAAAATAGTTTTGGAGACAGTATTAGCGAAAGAGTTAAGGGATTATTTTTGTTTGTCAAAATAATGACTTAACATTATGAAGGGATGACATCCTAGATGTTAACTCTTGGATAAAGATTTTGGAAGCCGACCATGTAAAGTTATTAGCTTCAATAACTCATATATTAGGCATACTTGAAATGTAATGATAGAAGCAATATGATATGTAAAAAGAAAGAAAAGATAACTTGCGATAGTTGTATATTGTGATAGTAGCAAAGGCTATTAATGTGAAGTTGTAAGCATTACCATATTACAGTCAGAAAAATTTGTGTATTACCTGTTTGGGTAGTGAGCTTAGCTGGTGATCAAGTTTTGTAATCTAACTCCTAACAAAGTTAAGGCTTCTAACAAGGCCTAAAGTCCTTTAACTAGGACAGATCTACTATATATTGTAAATTGACTCCTAACAAAGTCCAATATCCCTAACAGGATACTTTTGATTAGTGATCTTTATGGGTACCATCCCCACCGGGGTTTTCCCTTGGCTAGGGTTTCCTCGAGAACATATCATGTGTTATGAGTTCTTTCTATTTACTACTATGTTTGTTGATCAGCTTGATAACCTTTGTATGCACTAAAGTAATCTATTATATCCATAACTAGGCAAAAGAAAAAGTTTATGAAATATTGATTCACCCCCCCCTCTCAGTATTTCCTATTTCTAACAATTGGTATCAGAGAACAGTTACTCGGAGAATGAACATTCAAGGAAAGCTTAGCAGCTTGAGTAAGATCTCTATGGATATGGATCAACTTCAGAAGAATCTTGAAGAAGCTCTTGAACAGATTGATATTCTTACTGATGAAAGAAACTCCTTAAGAAGAAAATATGAAGATGCAAAGAATACTATTGACAAATTAAAAGGTAAGATTGAAGATCTGAAATCTGAAAAGAAATCTAATATGCTTGTTGAGGATTGTGATGAATTAGAAAAATAAAATGAGATCCTTAAGCATGAGTTGAAGATAGTAAATCTGAAGCTTAGTATGAAAGATGGAAATTTGAGATCTAATAATGAAAAATTGAAAATTGAGAATGAAGATCTGAGGTCAAGACTTGAAAAGGAAACATCTGAATCTGAAAAAGTAAAAGTGCAGTATGTGGAACTTGAGAAGTATAATAAAATTGTGAAGGGTGAATTAACTCAATCTAAACAACAACTTGAAAGGCTATATTCAAAAAGTGATAAGACTGAAAAACAAATTTCTTTTGCAGAACCATTCTTTGATAGGACTGGATTTGGATATAGTATGTTTAGAACAAACCATGAAAGTAAGAAGCCATATCTGAAGACATCTGAAAGTGTGGAGGAAATAAAGCTAGATGAGAACACATTGGAAGATCCACCTAAAGAAGAACCACCTAGAGAGAAAGAAGAATAAAAACAGGAAGAATCATCCAAAGGAATGCAAAGAGAATACAAAGGTAGATGTTTTTCTTGTAATACTATTGGGCACATGAAGAGAGATTGCACAGGTAAGCAATTTAAACCTCTTAATGGACATTGTTATAATTGTCATAGTTTTGGACATAGAGCTAATGAATGTAGAAGACCTAAAGTAATTTTGAATAATTATGATAGAATGATTGGGAATACTAACAATGCAGATAAGAAATCTATTGAAGAAATGAATCAAAGAAAAGTGGTAGTATGTTTTAGATGCAACAAAGTAGGACACATTGCTAGAAATTGCAGGTCATAGATTAACCAGCAAGGACAGAGATTTGGAAACAATGGAATCATTTGTCAGATATGCAACAAGTTTGGACACTCAGCAAGATTTTGTAGAATGAACAATGCAGGTTATCATCATAACCCTAACCCTAGGAACAATGTAAGAAGGAATGAAAATGTAGGAAACAAAGAGAAAGGTTTCTGTAGCAATAAAGATGAAGTAAAATTTGATGAAGGCATAGATCAAGGAGGTATAGTCAGCACTAAAAGTAGTCAGGAAGGTAATGTAACTAATGGTAAGGATGAATCTCTACCTGACCCTTCTTTAAGTACTTAAATTATGTAAGTCTCTATAGTTTAGGACTTAGGATTATTGTAGATTAGGAATTTGAATGAGTTAAGTTTTGTACAAATAGATGTAGGTTTATTATGTTGTACTAATGCTATGGTTAAGTGCACAAAAGAAAATATTGTGTTTTGCGAGGTCGTAGAAAGTTTTATGGTTGCAGGTTTGTAGAATCAGCTTTTTGAGGTTTTAGCGGCAAAATGAATGAATGCGATGTCAGATCGAGTTAATGTGAAGTGTTATAAGGTTGAAATTGAAGTTATCATGATTACAAAGTGATTGAAAAGAGATTTCAAAGAAGAAAAGTGAGTTGAGGATGATTTGAAGAAGTTTGGAAGCAGTTTGCAGTGACGATCATACTGAAACCCTAGATTTGTAAAGTTGAGGTATTTATTGATTATTAATCAGTTGATGAGATGGATATTTCTATGGTTCATAATGTTAAGGATAAGAATAGACCTAAGATTAAGGAAGAACCAGTAGAACCAGCTAAAATTGATAACAGTCTAGCACTATCATCCGTACCAGACGGAGTATTGCACATTGAGAATGTGAAAGGATATTTAGGTTGCAAGTTTGAAACTTTGGGAGATGCGGATTTTAGTGATGATTACAGGAAATTGTACAATCAAGACATGTCAGTTAAACCAGCTTATGGGCACCTAGAGAACAATGAAATTATCAAATATTCCATGAAGTATGAATTCAATGATGAGGAATGTACCAAGATCATTTTAAGTAGAATCCACAATGGGAAATTCTGGATGGAGGATAGAGTTATTGATATAACTACCGACCTAATTCATGAAGTTACTGGATTATCTAAAGTTGGAGAGATTCCACTGAATGAAAAGAACATGAGAAAGATTGTTTTAGACAACACTGGATCTAGTTATAATGGTAGAGGAATTGTGATAAGTAAGATTAAGCAAGATGATGTTAGGTACCTTTGCAAGATCCTAACAACTAAATTCTGTGGTAGTTCAAGGGAAGATGACATGGCTATAGGAATGATTCATGTAGCTTATCTTATGTGTTTTGAGAAGAAACCAGTAGACCTATGTGAAATTTTGAAAATTCAATTATTTGAGAACTTAGAAAAGATTAAGAAGGCTAAGTACACACAGTTTAGGTTTTCATCTCTGATAACCTATATGTTTTTCCATATTTTGAGAAGATTTCCTTACACATTTGATTGGAGTGACAATGTGAACACAATGGAAAGAATAAACTCAATCTACACGAAGCACCTTTTTGATAAAGTTAATGACAGTGTGAAGCTTGTATTGAAGACTTTTCAGAATATTGTTAAGAACAAATCAAGGATTCCTCAATCCTTAGTTGAAAATCATAAAGATGACATTTGTTTTATTTTTGACACTGATTTCACCTACATTGAAGCAGTTGAGCCTAGAATGGAATTCATAGACCCTCTTGGCTATGAAATATCTGAAGCAGAAATAGTAGGATATGTGAATAGATTGTTAAAGTGTGAGTTGGATGGTCATGAAAATAGGTTTGGAACCTATGAAGAGAATTTCAACTCTGCAATAAGTTTGAGAGAAAAGAAGCAATCTAGTAAGAGAGTTGAATCTACTATGAAGAAAATATTGAAAGAATCTAGTATGTCAAGTCATGACTTTGACATAGCTAAGAAGACTACAGAAGCCTTGAAGCAAAGTGAAATCTTGTAATTTCACCTGAGACATCTAGTGCAGATCCTGTTGATCCTATTGCAGCAAAGGTAAAAGTTGAAGTACCTAAAAAAGATGAAGGAGATCAATCTTTTTCTCCTATTCCTAGCAAAAGAGTAAAAGTAAGTGCAACAGGACCTGGCAAGAGACAAAAAGTGATTGTACCACCCATACCTAGAAATGTAGCAGTAATTAAAGATGATGATGTAGTTTCAACCAAGAAGAAAACTTGGAAACCAAGAATTGAAAGAGTTAATGAAGATATATTGAAGCATGGAGACTTCACTAAGTTGAATAAATTCTATGATTTATATGGATCATTTGACAGATTGAACTTTGAAAATGCAATGGTTACACATATGATTGTGGCAGATAAGAAACTTAGCACTATTCATGGTAAGATCCTAGAAGATTTGTATAATAGACTTGTGAATAGAAAACAAAGAGGACATGAAGAGGACATGAAGATGAGAGAACGTGTAATAAGATAGTTCTGTGAAGTTGAGGATGAAGATCATTTGAAGAGATTCTTGAAGTCTCTTGGAACTTTATTGAGGACTAAGAGAAGAACAATCCTTATAATGGGAGGTAAAAAGGAGGAAGTATAGAAAGAGACAGAGCAAGCAGTAATGCAAGTTCTTGCAAATATAGTTGCAGAAAAGCATGTTGAATCAAACCCTCAATAGAAGCAATCAGAGGAACCGCATGCAAAGGAAGTTGATATTGAAGAAGTTCCATCTTCTTCACACATCAATATTGGCAAAGAATCAATGGATATTGAAGGCACCGAAGTGACTCTAGAATCAGATGATGTAGTATTCCATGGCTTAGGAAACATTGTTGACAATTTGGCTTTGGGAGAGAAAGAAAAGGTCACAGAATCAGAGAAGAATATAGAGGTAGAGGAAGCACCAACTGTATCAGAATCAGTTCCAACAGTTCAGATAGCTAAAGGTAAACAAATTTTGACAGAGGCCACTACCTCTAGTGCACCTTCTATACCAGTTGAAGACATTAGTGCACTTGACAATAAGAAGAGGCATATTGGTTCAATATTTGAAGACCATGGAAGAGAAGTTGAAGATGATGATCAGCTTGAGTTCATCACATCTCTGAATAAAATTATTGGAAAGAATAAGAAAGTGAAAGACCTTGAAGGCAAAATTAGATTTTTGACAGAGAAGCTTGAGAGTGTGATCAGCACTAAGGTATCTGAATCAGATCCACTTGAGAAAGCTAAAATGGTAATGAATTCTTTTGACTCTGAATTTTCCAACTTGAAGGATATTGCTAAGATAAAAGTTCAAGAAGACTATGAAGCAGAAATGAAACAAACTTTAAGTGTAAATATTCAAAATGATATTGGTAGCTTAGACGTGTGTATAAAGAATTTGAGGAGACAATTTGAGACAGGAAAGAATTTGTACATACAATGCACTAAATCAGAAATCCTAACAGTTGAAGAGGATAAGAAGATAAGAGAGAAGTTAGATGCTATTATAGCTGAGACAAACACCTTGACAAGCCCTAATGTCAAGATAAGTTCTGTAGAGAAGAACATAAGGAAGTTGAAAGATGAAATAAGAATGTTAGTAGAGGAGAAGAACAAAAAGATAATCAGGGTTAACATCTTGAGAGAGCATGTCTCAATCAAGATATCAATTGTTGAAGATCAAATTGAGCAGTGTCTTTCAGCAAAGACATCATTTCAAAAGTTTAGCTTCAATTCCCTGCAAGCTTGTCAGACAGTAGCATATAGATTGAGTACTCTACTCAATGTTGCTGAATCCATCAGGAAGATATGGGAGAAAGATTTTGAATCTTGGAAGTTAGAGTTTGGTGATTGTGTTGCAAGCCTACCGGCTTTGCAATAACTGATAATAAGGTATAAAGTTTTTGAAATTTTTGTACACCCTATCTTTGTCATTGTTGTCAAAGGGGGAGAGATAGCAGAAAATTGTATATGTTGACGAAGGATACTTGTAGGGGGAGCTATTCTATGTAGTATGATATTGTATACATTGTATAACTTTTGGCCACAATTTTGTATAAGTGTTTTTGAAGTTTTGTTTGCACACTTAGCCAATTTTCCCATATGTTTCCACCAATGACAAAGGGGGAGATTGTTGGCAATTTGGCTAATGTGGATGCATAGATGTTGTCATTATGGCAACATATGATCTCTATTGAGAGCGCAGAATCTGGAATGCAAGTATGGCAAGTTGAAGAAAGAAATTGTCTAAGTCTGGATACAGTGATCCTGACAGAGCACCCAATGAAGATTTAGTTGGCGACATCCACTGGAGAAATATTTTTGTTTGAGCAGTTAACTAAAGCTTCTACAGAGTATGAGGATACCCCATCTCAATGCGCATAAAGTTTGGAGCAGTACAGACGAAGTTATTCAAAGTTTACCGAAGATAGTTTTGCAGACAGAACAGTTTTGGAGATAGTATTAGCGAAAGAGTTAAGGGATTATTTTTGTTTGTCAAAATAATGACTTAACATTATGAAGGGATGACATCCTAGATGTTAACTCTTGGATAAAGATTTTGGAAGCTGACCATGTAAAGTTATTAGCTTTAATAACTCATATATTAGGCATACTTGAAATGTAATGATAGAAGCAGTATGATATGTAAAAAGAAAGAAAAGATAACTTGTGATAGTTGTATATTGTGATAGCAGCAAAGGCTATTGATACAAAGTTGTAAGCAGTACCATATTACAGTCAAAAAACTTTTTGTATTACCTGTTTGGGCAATGAGCTCAGCTGGTGATCAAGTTTTGTAATCTAACTCCTAACAGGGTTAAGGCTTCTAACAAGGCCTAAAGTCCTTTAACGAGGATAGATCTACTATATATTGTAAATTGACTCCTAACAGGGTCCAATATCCCTAACAAGATACTTTTGATTAGTGATCTTTGTGGGTACCATCCCCACCGGGGTTTTCCCTTGGCCAGGGTTTCCTCAAGAACATATCATTTGTTATGAGTTCTTTCTATTTATTGCTATGTTTGTTGATCAGCTTGATAATCTTTGTATGCACTAAAGTAATCTGTTATATCCATAAGTGGGCAAAAGAAAAAGTTTGTGAAATACTGATTCACCCCCCCTCTCAGTATTTCCTATTTCTAACAGTATAGAAATCTCTCATGCTATTGGGTAAGACTAATCCAAGCAAAGTACTTGGATTCCCCTGACAAGGCAAGGATTCTTACCATAAAAGACCCCCATTGTGGATCGACAATATGGAACATCTTGGTGGCCTGTAGACCGGTCATTTGTGATCATATTTCATGGCAGATCCATAGTGGTCATGAAGCCTTGTTTTGGGATGACTCATGGAATGGTCTCCTAGCTCTGAAGGATAACCATGAGTTATCCTAGTTGAAGAGCTTCTTTGAATCTCTTTGAGGAACCAAAGTAAGAGACTATTTGGAAATAGTCAATGATGTTGAAGGACAGTGTTGGAGATGGAAAAAATTAGTGAATGTGGATCTTTCTTTGCAACAGAAGGAGCTTATGAAAGGTATTTTCAATCTTAGATCAGTGGCTATTACTGGTCAGTGTGACAAGATTAGGTGGTGTGGCTCTCTCTCTGGAGAATATTCTATTAAATTGGGATATATGTTGTTGGATACATGTGATGCATCCCATTTCTCCTCACATGATCTATGCTGGAAAAAGGAATTATTACCAAAGGCTGGGGTTTTTGCATGGTTGGCTTATAATGGAAGAATCCTAACAATAGAGAGAAGGAGGTCATTAGGTCTTAGATGACCAACAAGATGTGCCCTCTATGAAAATGATGTGGAATCAGTAGGTCATTTGTTAGTTCAGTGTAGATTTGCAGACCAGTGTTGGAATTTTATATAGCAAAAATTGATGTGGCAAGGCTTGAGAGGAAACATTATTCAGAAGGTCTTTGATGGATGATTGCGGGTTGTTAGGAAATCTACCCTTTCAGGTATTTGGTCAATCACACCCTCCTTAGTGGTATGGGAACTATGGAAAGAACATAATAGGATGGTTTTTAGAGATGAACATGAATCTATTCAAAGATTCTTAATTAGGTTACAAGGTGCAATTGAGGAGGTGGTGAGCACATCAGCCACAAGAAGACAATTTTTGAAAATTCCTTATACAAAAGAGGATAGGGCTATTCAAGTGCAATGGTTAGGTATTATATTTTCCTCTCCTGTTGGTGCTCTAGTAACAAAGAGGAGCTTGAAGAGAAAAGATAGGATTACTTGGAATCTACCAAAGTCTAGATGGATAAAGGTGAATTTTGATGGGGCTGCAAAGAACAACCCTGGTAGAAGTGGTATAGGGGTGATTTTCTGAAATAGTGATGGAAACACCCTTCTGACAGCAACAAAAAGATGTGAGGATGGCACTAATAATATGGCTGAATGTAAAGCTGCACTTCTTGCATTAAGATTGGCTTTGAAGTATGGTTTTAGCAGATTACACCTCGAAGGGGATTCGTTGTTAGTTGTGCAAGCTATAACCAATTTATCTATTAATGTGTGGCACTTAGAAAATGAGATTTTTTTGATAAGGGAGTTTCTATCAAAATTGGAAAATTTTAAGGTCTCCCATATTAAAAGGGAGGGAAACGAAGAGGCAAATTTACTCTCTAAACAGGTTGTGAATTTCGATGAAATTGGTGACATTGTGATTAATGATTTAAACCAAAATCATGAATTGGTGATTTGAATGTTTGCTAATGTCACAAAAGCTTATGTCAGTGTGCTACAACAGTCGAGGGACTTCTTTTCATTATTTCGGTGGCAAGTTGTTGTTGTTGGCAGGTTCGCACACAAGAGAATTATGTTTGAAGATGGCGATGGCTTCAATTTAATGGTTTGTGGGATCTTTGGCACACTTTCGAGTGTTTCAGGTGTTCGGCAAAGCGGAAGCCTTTATATGCATGTCCGGTGGTTCTTCTTTTTACTGAAGATTAGTTTTGTTGTTGACACTAAGGAGTGTTTGGTTATTTGGTTGTTGGTGTTTCTATCAGAGCACTAATGGAGGCAACATTTACGTTTCACACTAAATGGAAATAGAAAGGAATTTATGCCCCAGTCGATGATCATAGGGTCAAGCTTTTAGTTAAATGTCCCTCTAAGGAGATTGTTAGAGCTTTTCAACAGACTTTGGGGCCTCTTTTTCATAATGGAGATTGGAAATGGAAGCTGCAAGTTGATAGTGCAGCTATGATTATGGCCTAGGGTTTGGAGTTGGACGTGCATGAGAATCGGGTAGCTTGGGTTATGCGGGCGTTGTTTGATGAGGAGCTAATAGTTGGGCTGGATTCGCTATTAGAATGGGCTCATCCTGGTTGGGCCTTCAATTATAGTGAATGTTTCTCTAATGAGGAGGAAGGCATGGAGATGGGCATCTTCCCCTTCATCTACTGGCTGATAAGGGTTGACATGGCTAGCTATTTGGCGGCTAGACGAGATGGTTGGAATAGCATGTCACAAGGCATTGAAAGGTATTTGGCTGACAGGAGGGTTGTGCAGGTGTCGACTCTCTTCCTCAGAAGAAGACACTTTCTGTGACGTAGAAATGGTGAAGGAGATATAAGGGTTGTTTAATAGGTTAGTGTGCGGGTTTTTTTGGTGAACAACTTTTTGATAGTAATGGTGACACGAAGCATAAAGGTTCTAACAAGGATGTGGATAACAGTGGGTGCTCCTTTTTTGACTGACTAGTGATGACAGGGCCTATGGCTGGATGGTAGATGATTTCCCTCTTTTGGCCAAATGTTCACCTAAGGCTGGTGTTGGTTCGGCGACAAGGAAAATTGCATGATAGACACTACTGGTGATTTTTTTTTTGTAATGTTGTGTTACTTGGTGATGCTTGAGGGAGTTTTTGTTTGTAGAAGGTGGAATGGCCTCTATAAGGCTTAGCTTTTTTTGTATACATATGGTTGTTAGGGACTTTCGAAAGCAAGCCTAAAGGCTACATATATTGTAATTATTATTATATTAATAAAATACATCTTATTATCGACCAAAACAAAAATTAAATTAAAAATTATATTTAATAAATTTATTTTAGTTTATACTATTTATTTTTACAAAATATTACAATTTAAATAAAAACTTATGATATTATAATATATATTATAATATAAATTAAAATATATTAAATTAATATTTAATTTTATTATCATGGTTTTATTTTTAAAAATTGATTTAAAAAATTATTATAAAATTAATAGTACAAATTAAAATATTATATTTTTTAATAAGATATAATATTTATATTAAAATATTTTGAATATATGTTAAGTATCAATTTTTTATTAAAAATAATGATCATAATATATACTAATTTAATATTAAATAGAATAATACTTTATAAAATATAATAAATTTATTAAAATTCTAATTATATATTTCACATTATAATTACACTTATTACTTAATTGAAAGGCAAGTACTAGCCACTACGTGACATTTGTTTAAGGATGCACCCTAGTTCACATCCAAATATCACTAAACATCCACAATAAGTAAAATCATGGAGCATGATTATCTTAAGTCAACATCTTTAGCCTAATTCATTAAATGTTTGCTTGTTATCTTCAACCATTTTAATTAAATTATTACATGGAAAACAAGGTTTTGTCTAAAGGACAACATCATTACTTAACAAACCCTTAAATAATATTTATCAACACTAAGGTGAATATATTCTAATAGTAATTTTTACCATAATCATTTCTGCATGTACAATTCAAATTCAGGTGTAGGATTTATACATACAAATTGATTGTTTGATTTAATTCATTATGACACACAATTCAAATCCATGTGTTTGATTTCTTTCTACAAATAGTATATATGATTCAATTCATTGTCACACGACACACACAATTCAAATTTGTGTATGATTCATATGTACAATTTGTATATTTGATTCAATTCATTATGACATGCAATTCAAATCTATGTTTAAAATTCATATCTACAAATCATATATTTGATTTAATCCATTGTTACACACATTATATTACCTCTAACCAAATTATAATAACTTAGTCTAAATTTCATTATTATACTTTCAATAGATCTAAAAATAAATAATTCAAAATTACAATTAAAAACTTATTTTTGAAATGTTAAAAACCTAAATGTTAAACATTAAAAATAGCTAAATACTTTTTTTAAAAAATTTCCAAATTTCTAAATTTTATAATATAATTTGTGACACATCTAAATTAAATTATATTACTTCTCACATTGATTTAATTACCAATTGTTTTCAATATAATCAAGAAATTTAATATTAAGAAGCAATTCACACATTATCATTTTTCATCTACATAGTTTTAGATCGGACATACATGAATGATATGTATTGTTCCATCTTCGTTATGCCACATCTCAAAACTCCCGAGCCCCATCAATCGTTCTGATGGATTAGTACTAAAAGCGTCATCTAAGAAGAAATATTTATCCCACATGCAACAGAAGGAATGTAAAGGGATAAAAATGAGGTATAAGTTAAGAGTTGCTTGTGACTTGCTGTTTAAAAGACTGACGAGTTTTTTCTTTTTAGTAATTGTGGAGAAAACTAGGAAATAAGGAAATTTTCTTGTTTTTGCCTCAAAATTTTCCGAGGCCTTCTTAGCAAATCCATTTGGATTTGGTTTCTTCTACATCGATTTTCCAATCTTCTGCTATCATTAAATACTATGGGACTCAGTGGCATCTCAAGGCCTGAGATCATACCTTGCACTTCTAAGCTATTTTGGACGCTTTGTCAGAGTTCAACTTTGGCCATCCTTAAAAGGTTTATAACCCACATTTCCTATGTTATCCTCTGTTCAACTTTAGGCTTGCTATTGTCATGAGGGATGGATTCTTGAAATCAACTAATCAAGAAATAAGAGCAAATTACATGTCAATGAATTTAACTTGAAAATTATGAGTAGAATTTTGATAACTTGAAAATTATAAATAGAATTTTGATAGCAATATTATAAGTTGGCTTGATGAGGAAAATATCTCCTACTTATCTTTTTTTTTCAAGTCAGGAATTGGTTGAGACAAATAATTCCTATTTGTATATTGTTAGCTTAAATTACTTAGCATAAAAAAAGCTTACTTTTAGACCAAACTTTGGATAACCAACTCTTTTGCCAAGGACCTAAGGGAGGGTCACCCTAAATAGTGTCTAAAAAATTAATGTAGATTATGTAGTCTGCACTCCATTCCTACCTAACCTAGGTGGTCCTTCACTTGTTGCGATTGAGCTTGAAGTTATGTAGCAAGTGTTGAATCACTTCTAGTTATTGTTTTCTAAGCTTTTGACAGGAAACATGCATACTCTTACTTTTGCCAATCATTTCTTTCTTAGATGCTCGCGTCTTGGTAAGGTGGTTGATTTATAGCTGCATCTTTCTAAAAATCTACTGTTTTGCCATTTTTGATAATCTTAAAAAATGAAGTTTTTGGAACATATCTCAAACCCCTTTTGTATTTTCTTACAAACAATCAAAACAGTGAAAGTTATCATAAGGAATTACCCTAGGTGTCTACACTAGGATGTATATCCTAGAATCCCATTCCAAGCCTTTGGACTATCTCATTTAAAGAGCCACATAAACTAGCAACAAAAACCTGTTATTATTAATATTTATGTTTCTACTACCCCAAACCCTATTGTCCATAGGTTTCCAAACTTCATTTGAAATTGATAATAGAAATTTTTGTGTCCAATGTGCTTTTTCAAACAAAGTTTCTTATAATTTTATTTAAAATAGTGAGAACTCTATTGTGAGTTTATAAGGAGAACCAATATATTAGAATAGGGGTTTGTGCAAGATCATGAGGGGCAAAAAAGTGGTGATATGAAAAACACACATTTTTCATTTGCCAAAAAATGGGAAAATCTATGTTGACTTTTTAGTAGAGGTCATGACAAATGCCTAACCATATCAGATATCTGACATGTATAAGATATTTGATATATATTGTATATCTGGTACATATCATATATAAAAAAAATTAAATAATAATATATATTATATTATATATATATATAATAATACATACAATATTACATTATAATATATATATATATATATTATAATATGTAATAATACATATTAATATGTATTAATAATACTATATATTAATATGTAATAAACATTAATATATGATTGTTATACATTGTAGTGGATAGCTTACTATTTAGTACAATGAAATATTGTATTTTTAGGATTAGATATCTGATACCTAAGACTATTTTAAAAACCCGATTGCAGAATAACTATGGGAAATTTTTACCCACAACTTCTGCATTTTCACATATGATATTTGAAGAATGTCATATATTTAATCCATAAAAGTGATAATCTAGCCCGAATCAACAATCAGGTATGAATCTTGTTGTATTTTTTTTCTATTTTAATTAGTTATTTGCATTTTTTAGTTTATTTTTTCATTTTTTTTTGTTTTAAACTAGTTTTTTTAATTTGAAATTATTTGTATTCTTTAAACTATATGTTAATTATATAAATTTGCAACTTAATCAAGTATGACAGACAGTATTGATAACCCTCACTCTGGAAACCCACAACCTGAAAACCCACAGCTTGTAGACTCATATGTGCCAAACCCTCCACCCCAAACTATTGACTTATAGAAGACCTAATAGCTAAAAAATTGAATCAATTGAGGGGTATTACATATGTTTATCATATGATCCCTAGACTAGTTGCATTGTTTAATACATTGAAATCAATAATAACAAATGTAGAAACCCATGTCACCTAGCATAATGCCACACTTCAGTGGCAACAAGCCATGTGGGCTCAATATGGAGATGGGTTGGATTATAACGAGGTAAAGGCCCTTGGAAAATAAAAAGACCAAATAGCTACCCTATTTTTCAATTCTTGTACTAGACAATCAATGGATCCTAAAAAACTGAAGTTGTCCATGAGATCATGTACACATGATCAAATGTGAGATAACTTTTGGGATAGTTAGTGGATAGTTTTTTATAGACCACCTGTAGACACGTAAAATTGGACAAGTGATTTTCAAAATGCAATAAATCAATAAATGGCAATAAATCAATAAAATGCATTAAAGGGATTAAATCAAGTAAAAATGGACATAATTAAATAAAGTTGAGCAAAATCAATTAAAACAAAGGAATTATTAAATAATGATGTTAAATAATTAAATTGAAGCTTAAAAGGGTCAAAAATAATATATAATTGATTTTAATCAATTAATTGTATAGTTGTTTTAATCAAAAAATCAAAATGAACCTATTACCCTTACCTGGCTAAATTTAATTAATTAATTGAATTAAATAATCTTAATTTCTTTCAACAAAGTGATCAACTAATGAAAATTGAGGACAAAAAGACATAAATCACTCAAACATTTAAATTGTCCAAAGATTTGAAACCATTTAAAGGCTTGTCCCCTCATTTGTCCCCCCATTTATGGACAATGCAAAGTTTTTGACTCAACCAAGGGATAACCATGATTACTTCACTCCACCCCCTACCCTTGGACATTTACTATAAATATGGAGCATTTTGGAGAGCATTTCCATCTTGGAATTCCATCTTGGAGAGGATTGTTATTATAGGCATTTGAATAGCATTCTAAGAGCAATTTGAGCATTTTAGAGCAATTATCATTGTAGTTTGTCAATTTGAGCTAGATTAAGCATGGAATCATTATAGAAGCATTGTAAAAGCATAATAGCAGCATAATTTCTCATTTTAGAAGTGTCACTAGTGAGGATTTAAGCTGAGAGCTTCATTTACCACTTCTTTCTAGAGAACCATGGGATAATATAGATTATAGTTTCATTTTAAAGTAGATTTGCGTTGTATTTAGTTTAATTTGATGCTATTAGATCTTAATTCCATGAAGGTGTTAAACTTGCACACACAAATGGCGCCCACCATGGGGCTCTAGGCCTCATTTTATCTTTTATCATCATTTTCATCTTCATTTGCATGCTTGTTTGTATATTTTTCATGTTTATTTTGTAGAAAACAGGTAAAGTCATGCCTACGAATGATTCAAACACACCTGTAGATAGTTTTATGTCACCTAACAGCTTTGAACTACTGCCTATTAACTGGAGACTTGTGCCTAAGCTCGTAAAGCGTTCAGACTTTGCTTCGTAAAGTCACACCTGTGACTCAGGGAGTATCGCCTAACCTTTATTTGCTATCACCTAAGTTTACGCTTTGCTTCGCATGTTATAGTTTTAGTCATGCTTTAGAAACAAAATTTATCGCTTTCTGCTATTAACATGTCACTTAGCGTGAGTTATTTTGCGCAATTTTAAGTCTTGTTTATGCCTCTGAATAAACTGTTCATGCCTGTGAAACTTTGAGTAATGCTTGAGCCGCTGCAAAGTGATGCTCGCTACTGTCAAAGTTACACTTGTCAGCAGTTTGTTCACGCCTATCAACTGGACAATGTCACCTGATGTCTGTTACATGTATTTGCTATTAATTTGACCCAATCAGTTGTCTAACTCTATTTTTCATGTTTTGACAGTAAATGAACAGGCATCCGAAAGTCCAGAAGCCAAAAACTTGATTCAATCAAGAAGAGAAGGTGCTTGCTAAAAAGATTAAAAGGGAGAATCAAGCACATATCAAAGCTGTCCTTGAATTAACACAAGAAGAAGACAATCTGGTATACCAAAGATACCTTGCTGTGATTGAAGCTTATAAACAGAAATATGTCTCTTTAAATTGGATTTTTAGTCCTTAATTTCAAGTTTTTGCATGGAAATTTGTAATTAGAGTGCTCAAATTCATTACATAAAGCTTGGCTTTGTCAATTTGATTTTGGTTTCCCCTCGCTTTGATTGTTAGTGTTGACTAACTTGTTGGAGGACAAGCACATTTGGAGGAGGTTATTGCCAAGGTGAGTTGATAAACAATGAAAAAATCTTTCAAAAATGTGCCTAGCCTATGCTAGCTACAAGGAAAGGTATTTTTCTAGTCATGCTTGCACTTGATTAAATTGTGGCATTTCTCTTTAAACATAGCATTAATTCAAGCAAAGAATTGAACCAAACATTTCCATTTCTAAGAATCTCTATGTAATGAGATTAAAAAAGAACCTTACTGCTTGAAGTGTTTGAGGAACTAAAGGGAAAGTTAGGGATATGCTCTTCATCTTTTAGGTGAAACAAATTCTCAAACACTTAACTTTAATTCCATTTTATTGCTTTCCATGAATATGTTAGTTACAATAGAGATTTAGTGGGCTCGCCTCCTGAGCTTTCCTTAACGAGGCTGGTGAGAGGAACAGCTCAAAGTGGGATACACTTGCTTTTGCCACGGGAATCCGACCCACTCTAAAATGAAACGCATGTATCCTTAATGGGGTGCATGACAAATAGATTTTGATTTTTCAACCTTCCTCTAGTAGTCTTAACGGATTGCGCAAAATCTTACTTTGGTGCATGTGGGAAGCCTCCTTGGAGGATTGAGAGATTGAAGTCTATTTGAATGGAATATTTATTAAAACCTAGTTAAAATAGAAAAGCCACCTTTTTAGAGCCATGTTTACAATCCAATTTGACTTTAGGTAGGCTGTTTTGAATCTATTCTTCTGCTATACTTGTGAAAACATTCGACAATATACACATTAGATTATTTTTAGAGACATTGATGTGTGTGTTGCGTTTGTTTTTAATTTTCAAACAAGAAATTTTCAAAAAATCTGATCTCAAACGTTTAAAAAATTCAAAATTTTACAACCTGGTCAGAGAAATGTTGCCTAGGAACAAAACAACCACACCTATCAGAGGTTTAGTCATGCTTGTGGCTAGTGTAAAAATGCGTAGACAGAGAAAAGTCATGCTCAAAACATTTTTAAACACGCCTGTGTAAACTGGAAACTTGCCTATCAACAGGAAAGTGCCGCCTGTACATCTATAGAGTGTCACCTTACAACAAACCAGTACATGCATATAAAACTTTCAGTCACACCTACACTTGGTTCAGTGATGCCCAGAAACCTAAAAGGGAAAATAGAGAGTACTTGCAGGGTGGGTCAAAAAATTTTACGAGCATATTCGAGTACCCTTTTCCGTGTTCTTACTGCTCAGGCTTTTAGTTTGGTCAAAAATCCTATTCTACACATTTTTCAAAATTTTGCAAAGGATTAGACCCCGAGTAATATCAACGCTTACTCTCCTAGGTTCATGCTGGCTTTCACTAGATCTTATTACATCAAGCAAACCTTGCAAAAGGATGGGACCTATTTGAGACAAGAGCTCCCTTACCCAGGAGACAAGTCTACTACCACTAGAGTACCCCAAAAATCACTCAAACAAGAAGTAGAAGACAACATGATGTATTATGGTGGTTTGGGTGGTAAAGATAATAGCGGTATTGATCTCACTAACCAAGGTGATGCCAATAATGGTGGAATTGGCATAAATAACCAAGGCAATACCAATAATGGAGGAGTAGATCAAAATGCTCAAGGTATAGACAACACTCACACTAGAACTAACACCGAAGCAATGACAGAAGATGCCATGGACGAAAAGGTTAGTGAGGCTATCCAATGTCCCTATTTTTGAAAGCTCATGGAAAAGGCATGGATAGAGATAGAGAAAAGTACTTCCTGGACTTAGCACAAAAAGGTCTCAAGCTTCCCCGTGACTACGATGTTAATCAACTCAAACTACCGAAAGTTGAGGAGAGTACCTTAGATATCATGAATAAGTAGTTCAAGATGTTTCAAATGCAATTGGATACCATTAAGTAAAGTGGGGCTCCCAAGCCTTTCTCCATCGAAGCATTGTGTCCATTCCCATTTGATAAAAGCTTGGTCATGGTGCCATTCCCAATCAATGTGGTGTTCCCCAAATATGACAAGTATGAGGGAACGTTGGATCCCCAAGACCACTTACATGAGTTTTGTGCATTGAGCCTAGAGTTCATGCATGATACAACATATTTAATGAGACTATTCCCGCGAAGCTTAGGAGGCATGGCTATGGAGTGGTTTTCTAAGTTACCCTCCAGCATTAAGACCTTCGAAGAGTTAGCTTCGAAATTCATGGCCCATTACTCATATAATATCAAGCATGAGGTCATGATGATAACATTATGCAACACTAAACAAAAGGATGGGGAGGCATTCCTCACTTTTCTACAAAGATGGAGGATAGTTTTTGCAAGATATCCTAGGAGTGTGCCTAAAAAAGAGAAGATGGATATCTTCATAAACAGTTTAAGAAATGAGTTGAACTACCGATTATGGATGCAATGTCCCAAGACCTTCCAAGATTTAATTGAAAATGGAGTCACAATAGAGGAAGTGTTGGTCAAAAGTGGAGAATTAAAATTGTATAAAGATAATAAGAACAACACCAACAACAATAACTCCAACAATGGCAACAATCAGAAGAATAACTGGTTCAATAGTAATAGTCAGTATAAGAACAAAAATAAGGGAATTGTTAATGATGGTGTGGTGGAGTCTAGCAACTTGAAGGTGGTTCCATTTTCTCTTACAAGGACACCTAATCAGGTGAATAATGCCAATCAGACATCCAATGCACCTTCCAATAACAACAATGCTAATAAGGGAAACCAAGGAAATAATGCAAGAAATAACAAATTTGATAAACATTTGGTGCCCACTCCTCAAAGGAACTTCACACCCTTGGGTGAACCCCTCAAAAGGGCATTAAAGACTCTCAAGGCTAATAATGTCATTACTCTACCCAGCATTTAGCCTTATGAGCCAAATAACAAACCTAGTTGGTGGAATGCCAATAACCATTGTGAGTACCATAGAATTTGAGGGCATACAACAAATGAATGTCTGCAACTAAAGAATGTAGTGCAAGACTTAATCAATAATGGCACGATCACCATTGATGGACCTCAAAACAATGAAGATCATACATCATTCAAACAACCTTTCTACAAACATGATAAAGGGGAGTCATCTAATGGTAAGAAACAAAGCACCAATAATCTTAACTTTGCACCACCTTATGATAATATTGTGAATGCTATAATAATTAATGAACAGCCATGAAAAGAGGCATAAAATGTCATTACAAGAGGGTAGAATTCTAGAATGACCCTACAAGGAGCTGCTCCTAAAGTTATTAGCACTCCACAGTCCAACGTCATGGTCAAACAACCTTCCACAATAGCAAAACCTTATAGGTTGGTTGATCAGTTGCAAAGAACTCCAGCGCAAATCTCTATCTTAGAATTGTTGAAGTTATCCCCGAATCATAAGGATATTTTGGAAAAAGCTCTAATAGAGACAAACATTCCTACTAACTTAGAAGAAGAAAAGTTCCAAAATATGGTAGGTCATCTTGTGGCACCTCATTGTCTCTCATTTTTTGATCAAGATGACATGTCTATAACCCATCCTCAAAATCTACCATTGCATATAGAGGTCCTAATAGAAAGGCATAGAGTCAAAAGAGCCCTCATTGATGGAGGAGCTGGCCTTAATATTTGTACATTAAGTCTTGTTAAATCCTTAGGTTTGTTCGAGTCTTGCATTGACCCTACGAAAAAAATCACTATCAACGCTTATGATGAAGCCGAAAGAGCCTCTAAAGGCATGATCGTATTGCCCATACAAGTGGGACCCGTCAAGAAGGACAGCGATTGCCAAGTATTGGACATGAAGTTAACTTATAATATTTTGTTGGGGAGACCATGGATTCATGAGATGCAAGCAGTCCCATCCACGTACCACCAATGCATCAAATTTCTGTACATGGGTGAAGAAATCACGGTTGGAGGGGACTCAAACCCATTCCAATGTTGCAATGCACTCAAACCCCTTCATGAGATATATATTCCACATAACTGGGAAGGAATCATTCAAAGAGTCACCATTGAAGATACCAAAATGGATGTTTCAGTCATAACATTAAAAGCTACTCAAATCCCTCCTCAAGCTAGCTCAACAACATCAACTAAGGGAAAGGAAAAGATGAGCTACGAGGGTCCAATTATTAATGAGGGTTCATATCAAACTCCCAAATCAGAGATAGTACCCTACAAACCTACTAGAGAAGAAAAAGATGAAGCTAAAAAGGAAAATTACAAGAAAATGGATAAGATGATGGAGGCATTTGACAAAAAGTGCAAAATTAGTTCCAAAGGAGTAGGGGAACACTCTGTTTCCCTATTTGACATGCCCACATCTCCAAGGACACATGGAAAACCATAAAAAGAAAACTTGCCTCACAAGTACAACTCTTACTTCGTAAGAGAAAGTGATAAAGCAGCATTTGACAAGGAGGAAAATGAAGTACTTCAATGGCTCTATCACGATGAAGAAGATACCTCAAACACTCCCATGGAACGAATTCAGCATGTTAATATACAAACTGAGAAATATGGGAAGGGTTTTGAGATTATGAAGAAGATGGGATACAAGGGAAGAGGACCCTTAGGCCAAAGGAATAGAGGGTTACTAGAACTCATTGAACCCACTTGGAGGGAAAAACAAGAAAATTTTGGAGTAGGCTACCAATGCAAAGGTGAAAGCTCCAGCTCAATGCAAGATTTTTATCCTCAAATAAATACCTTAGAATCTGATGGAGATAGTGATGACTCTTGAGATTATGAGTGGGATACCCTATCGGATGAATCATGTCAAGATAAGGAGGTGATTGCAATACATACTTATGCAAAAATCCCAAGGCAAGAAATTCAAATCAATGAAGAACCTAATATCCAAGGACTTAACATAGGGCACACACCTACCAATCAAACATGGATAGAGACATTTTGGATGCCTTTAGAGGAGGGAGATTCAAATGTTAGGTTTAATCCACTCGTGGCTTTTCCCATGTTGTTTCCCGTAGAAGTCAAAGAGGACTCAAGTGAAGGGGATTTTGACCCTTCTTCCATGGACCATCTTGAGGAAGCGCACATCATAGATCTAAAAAATACAATGTATGAACCCTCAAATGAAGTCATGTCCATAAACCCTATTGATGACATTTTACCCAATGACTCCTTACTTTTGATGCATCCGGATGTCATTGACTGGGACCAAACTGAGCGAAATGACTTACTTTATTTTCCAAACGACCAAGCAATGAGCCAATACCTTAATGCGGTTGAACCCTCTTTCACCAATGAATTCGATACGGACATGATGAGAATAGCGGGGGTCCATTCTCTTAGTCAAAAGAAAAAAATGAAAAAAAATAAGAAAATGAAAAGTTCTAGTGTTGAAAACCACTATGTGGCACCACTAGAACCAAAAAAAATGAAAATAAAAGATGTTTCCTTTGGTGAAAACCCAACTGTAGTACCAAAGGAAGAGAGATTGGATACCTTGCCTAAACACAAGGAAGAAAGGTCACCTATTCTTATAGAACCGATAGAAAAGGTCAACATTGGGATAGAATTGGATCCAAAGTTTATACACTTGGCAGCATCACTTACACCTCTTGAAAGAGAGGACTTCATCAAATTTTTCCAAGAGAAACAAGTAAACTTTGCATGGTCATATGCCGACATGCCTAGATTGGATCCTAATTTCATAATGCATCACTTGAATGTTAGACCCAGGGTTAAACCCGTGAAGCAAAAGCTACGAAAAAATGCACCCACATGTGGCTCTCCTAGTGAAGGCAGAATTGGAAAAATTGTTAAAGGTTGGATTTATAAGGGCAATAGCATATGCAAAATGGATCTCTAACATTTTACTAGTCACAAAACATGATAAATCTATTTGGGTGTGTATGGATTTTAGAGACTTGAATCTTGCACACCCTAAGGATGATTTCCCATTCCCTAGCATAGATGCCATAATGGATTTGACAGCAGGTCATTCCATGTACTCATTAATGGATGGTTTTAGTGGTTACAACTAGATCAAAATTGCACCTGAAGACCAAGAAAAGACATCTTTTACTTTCCCTTGGGGCACTTTTTGTTGGAATGTCATGCCCTTCGGTCTTAAAAATGTTAGAGCCACCTATCAAAGGGCCATGACAACTATCTTCCACGACATGATGCACACTTTTTTAGAGGATTATTTGGATGATATACTAGCAAAGTCTCACAAAAGAGAAGAACACTTGCAAATTCTAAAGAAGATATTCTTCCGGTCGGAACAATTCAAAGTTAGATTAAACCCAAAGAAATGTGCCTTTGGTGTCTAATCTGGCAAGCTATTAGGCTATATAGTTTCTGCAAAAGGAATTGAAGTGGACCCAAAGAAAGAACAAGCCATCATAGACATGAAGATACCTAAGAACATTAGTCAAATGAGATCCTTACAAGGAAAAATCCAATCCATAAGAAGGTTTTTTTCTCAATTGGCCGAAAAATGTCATTCCTTCACCAGATTGCTACATAAGGATACTATATTCATGTGGGATGAGGAATGTGATCAAGCTTTCACATTATTGAAGACCTATTTGATAAATCCACCTATTCTCATGCCACCAATCAAAGGCAAAGCATTGCTTTTATACATATCCGCTACCGAAAGATCACTAGGAGTACTTCTAGCACAAGAAGATGAACAAGGAAAGGAAAGAGCTATCTACTATTTGAGTAGGACTTTGATCAAATATGAGCTTAATTACACATTTATGGAAAGGGCTTGCCTAGTAGTGGTGTTTGCATCTCAAAATTTGAGACATTATATGTTGATGCATAAGGTCAAGTTAATTGCCAAAATTGACCCTCTCAAGTATTTGTTAAGCAAAACTGCCCTAACGGGTAGGATAGCCAAGTGGGTTATGATATTGAGTGAATTTGACATTGAGTATATCGATATAAAGGCAATAAAAGGGCAAGTGATAGTGGATCATTTAGCTGAGAATCCCATGACTTCTACACAAGCTATTCAAGTGGAATTTCCAAATTTTTCCATGGTCAACATAGAAGCAAAAACATGGAAGTTATTCTTTGATGTCTCTTATACTCAAGGAGGTTCCAGTGCTGGCATACTATTGGTCACTCCACAAGGTTGCACCATTCCAAAGTCCTACAAGCTTATGTTTTCATGCACAAATAATATAGCAGAATATGAGGCACTAGTCATAGGCATCAAAATGGCCTTAGAGTGGAACATCACGAAGTTACAAGTTTATGGAGATTCTCAACTCATCATCAATCAAGTCAACAATGAATATAACACCAAAGATGAAAAGTTGCTACAATATAAGACTATGATTGATGGATGGAAGAAATACTTTGCTTTGATCACTTTTGAGTAGATTCCTAGAGAGAAAAATAGAGTAGTTGATGCCATGGTCACCTTGGCTTCCTTGTTACAAAAACTAGATCAAAATGAGAAGTATGAGTTCTTGGTGGAAGAGTTGGTGAAACCAGCATTCAACCTTCTCGAAACCCAAATTGTTGCCCTATTACATGGACATGACTCCCCTTGGTATGAAGCTATATACACATAACTTAAAGACCATGTGCTACCCTTAGACCAAACCCGAGCCCAAAAATGCAATTTCATATGCCAATCAACCCGTTACATAATCCTTTCAGAAACATTGTATCGTAAGGGTCTTGATGGGATGTTACTTAGATGTCTAGAGGAAGAAGAGTCTAAGTTAGCTTTACAGGAGGTTCATGATGGCATTTGTGGGTCACACTCAAGCAGTCTAAACCTACCTAAGAAAATCCTTCGCTTAGGGTATTTCTGGAAGACATTAGAAAAGGATGTTTGCCATTTTGTGAAGAAATGCAGTAAATGTCAATATCATGGCGACATGATACATGCACCAGCATAGGAATTACACCCATTTTTCACACTATGGCCTTTCTACTAATGGAGGTTTGATCTAATTGGCGTCATTTACCCACCTTCTTAAAATGGGCACAAATACATCATAACTGCAACGGAATATTTCACAAAGTGGGTTGAAGCGGTTCCTTTGATAACAGCAATGGGTAAACAAATTTCCATGTTTATCTTGAATCACATCATTTGTCGATATGGCATTCCACATGCCATAATCATAGATAATGGAAAACAATTTAAAAACAAGGATGTGGATGAGCTTTGTGCAACATTTCATATCACGCACCACTCCTCATCGATCTATTACCCTCAGGGAAATGGGCAAGCTGAAGCCACAAATAAGAATATCTTGAAAATTTTAAAGAGGTCGGTCAATAAATCAAGAAGGGATTGGCATGTGCAAATTATTCCAGCATTGTGGGCCTATAGAACTAGCATAAGAACACCTATGGGAGCCACGCCATTCTCATTAGTCTATGAGGCCAAAGTAGTTCTACCATTAGAGGTTGAAATCCTATCTCTACGAGTGTCATTACAAGGATTGATCACAGATGAAGACTATAGAGTCACTAGACTTCAACAATTGGAGTTACTTGAAGAACATCAAACACAACCTTATGAGCACCTGAAAGTGTATCAAAATAGGATCTCAAGAAACTATAATAAACATATCAAACTGAGAGTCTTTCAAGTAGGAGACTTAGTGTTGTGAGAGAACCCAAAGAATTAGGTTGAAAGAGAGAAGAAAGGCAAATGGGAAGCTAATTGGCTTGGCCCATTCATCATAGTATCTTCATTTGGCATAGGTACCTATAAGTTATCAGAGTGTGAAGGAGAGGAACTCCAAGAACCCATTAATAGTATTCATCTCAAAAGGTTCTACACATGAGTCAGCTGAAAGAGTATAAAGAGTATCAGATGAGAGAGCATCATATTTATTGTACATAGTTCAAGAGAGATTCTAAAAATACCAAAAACATTGAAAAAGCACAAAAGATCAAAAACATTCAAAAAAGATGTTGTCTTGGTGAAAACCTAGCAAATAGGTGCCTTGATGATTAAAAAAAGAAAAGTACAAAAATACAAAAAAAATGGAAAAAGAAAAAAGTGCCTTGGTGAAAACCTAGCAAATAGGCACCTTGGTAGCAAAAAAAAGGAAAAAAGCTTTAAAAATAGAAAAAAGAGTTTGATCTATCCAAAGGGTGAAAACTTGGTAAACAAGCACCTTTGGTTTCCCTTAAGTTTGTCTTTCCTAGTCACATGTGTACATATTGCATTTCCAACATCCCATTTGTAAACCTTCATTGCATCTGTCATTTGTACATAGTCATAATAAAGTTTTTCAGTCACATTGTTGCATTGCCTACGACCCTAAGTTGTCACATGATCACATTTATCACTTGGGGGTAGGAAAGGATGGGAATTTTGGTACTATACGGATTCCATAAGTGCTACAATCAGTCATGTCAGAGAGAAATTTATCAGGACATTAGAGCGACCAATTTTCGTGGACTCACTTCACATTCACTTAAAGAGTTAAATGTTTCACTTTTGGACTCACTTCACATTCACTTAAAGAGTTAAATGTTCCACTTTTGGACTCACTTCACATTCACTTGAAGAGTTGAATGTTTCACTTTTAGACTCACTTCACATTCACTTGAAGGGTTAAGTGTTCCACCTTTAGTGCTTTAAATACTTTTTGATAGTGGATTTCTTGGAGCTAATTGAATTTTAGGATTGTTCTAACCATTGTGAAGCTAACAAGTTTCTTTGTAGGTACTCTTTCTTTAAAAAAAAATATAAAAAAATTGATATATTGCATGCTAAAAGGGCTACTAACAGTTTTTGTAGGGCTGCCCAAAGCATAAGAAAACAAATCAAGTGCTTGTTTAATTGCTTTTTTTATTGATTGAGTGCGGCATATACTAGTTGTTTCATTTCATAGGCACTTAATATCTTGTGGAAGGAATTTTGAGGTGGTAGGAGAAGTATGCTCTTCACCCTTGTGGTGAACCAAAAAATCTTGACCCATCTTAGAATTTTGGAAGCAAGAGGGTAATTGATCTTTGCTTGGTGTCTTTGGGAGAAGGCTTTGGGATAAGGGGAGTATGCTCTTCACCCTTGTGGTGAAACAAAAACCTTGAACCTCATAAATTGATCCATTTCTTTGTTTAGTTGATTCAGATCCTTTAGCGGGCCTGCTCTTGAGCAATCAAGAGGAATGACCCAAGTGGAGACAAGCTAATACCGAGATATTCCAACCCACTATAAACTCAAGGCTATCAAGGACACAAAACTTTGGTACACATAACACTTGTCTTTGCTTGATGTGAGTAGCTCATGGGATTGCGACCATGGGGAAAGCATTGAGCAAGAATGCTTAAGGTACTCTTGAGGCCGCGAGGTCCTAGTCCTTTATGAGGAGCAAGAGGGGTGTTGTGAATGGAAGCCCTTATTAAGAACCATTAGATAGAAGCCACCTTATTTAGTCACTTATCTTCTTAGTGCAAGATTGATCCAAGTGGAACAACCCAGATCACCTTAAGATACTCACCATATGTGTTCCTTTGGTTGTGTCTTCGGCACTTCCATGACAAAGCCAACATCTATTGTGGGTAACCACTTTGTGTGAGGTGAAGGGACATCAAGTTATGGGCCAAGTTGATAAGTAATGAGCCTTGACTTTCTAGGATAGATATTACTTGAAGTGTCTTCGATTGTGTAATACCAGTGCTAACGTTCTCACATTCAAACAATCGGTAGCATTCATAGGGTACTTTTTTAATTTTGATATCACAATTGTGTATCTTGGCAAGGTTGCTTTTTCCCTTGTTTCAAGTGCTTGAAGAATGTTTGATCCCATACTGTTTGCAAACCTGTCAATTTACTGCTATCATTGTGCTTAAAATTGAAAAAATTAACCCTCAAACTGAAAATTTTGAACAAACAGGCCTTAAAACTAAGATTTTAAACTTCACTGGTCAAAGAGTCACACGACACTGGAGGTCTGTCGTGCTCTATTTTGAGAATTGTCGCGCACCAGTTCGCCCTGCAAGTCTGTCACCCCGTTTGATGAAAAGTGACGTGCTGATAGCCTGGAAACTATCTCTTGGCTTAAGGTGAAGTGTCGCCTAAATATAAACAGATCCCTTGGCTATTTAGATCTTCCATATCTTAATACCAAAAATCCACTTGCAACATTGAATCCATTAACACCGGTATTCAAACTCTCATAGTTTGGTCATCCAACTAGTGAGGGTTGTACCAGTTTCAAAATGAGGTTACCAAAAAGCGATAACAAGCGGTCTTCATATCATCATGATGTGGTCAGTGATGATTGTACTAGCTTTCCAGTCCCAAAAATGCTCAATGATGAAAATTTATCCTCAAGGCATTTCTTTGCTAAAAACTGGTGACACTTAGGTTGCATTATCATGTTTAGATTAATTGCGTTGCATTATCATGTTAGATTAATTGCATGGAATTATCATGTTAGATTAATTGCATTGCATTATCATGGAAATTTAATTGCATTTATTTATGGTTAATTTCCAAGGACAAAAGGGGACACATCAATAAAACACTTGAGTTTTTTCAAACATCAAAGAAATGGGGGAGATTAACTTCAAACATTCATCATAATCCTTGATTTTTAGAAAATAACGCACGTGAGATTATCTTTGCATTCATGTAGAGCATTAATCGTTATTCATTACTCATATATCAAAAGACATGAAAAGAAATCATTTTTCATACATCATGCATTCATAAAAATAAAAGTTAGCATTGCATTCATCTCAATACTTGAAAAATCAAAAACATAGGAGCATACATATGCATTACCATAAAACATTTTGCATCCATACATTGCAAAAAAAAAAAGCATCTCATCAAAATCCATACATCATTACACTCATTTATCTATATCATAAAATAAGATAATTGCATCCATAGCATAAATCAAAAATGCATAACACATCATATAGCTGCATAAAAGATAATCTCATAAATCAACTCATCAAGATGATCCAAGGAGTATATCATCATATATCATCAAAAAAGTGTTCATCAATGATCCATCTCTTCAATACATCAAGTATCAAGGTACAATATCATCAAAAGGGGTACATCAAATGTGTTGATCAGTCAAATAACATGAAGTATGGAATAGAGGACATCAATGATGGATGAATCTGTCAGCAAACAATCATGATCCTGTGGCACCTGGATCTCTACCATTTGGTGGAGGAGGAGGAACCTGAGAAGTACTCACTCTATCCTGTCTCGGCACTACCATGACTAATACAAACTACTCTAATAAGGAAGCAACCTAATCCAATCACCCTACAATAGTGGACATATATGTCCTCAATATCTGCATATCTCAAGATAATGAATCAATGCGACCATCCTATCCACCCTATCCATGATCCTATGGCTGAGGGCCTGGTGGAGGCATCTGTGGAGCCTAATCTTGCTGTACCTGATCCTGAGGAGCACCATCATCCTACTGATCATCATCCTGATGTGCCAAAGCTACTTGCTGCAATTGCACTAACGGATCTAAACCTCCAGGAATCTATCTAGCAACATCAATATGAGCTTGTCTCTGAGCTCTCTAATGTATATGAGCTCTATCCTACCTAACTGCTGCTCTAGGATGAACTGTCGAGCCTGCATCAACCTGTATATCTCTAACATCACCCTGATCATGTCTATCACCATGAGGATCTCTACATCCTCATCCTCTCCTATGTCTATCACCACCACCAACAGCACAACCAACATCATGTCATCTAGGAATAGGCTCTTTTGGATCAGTAAAATGAATAAACATGTTCCAAGCCCACCAATCTGCATACTCATGTGACATCCTAACATCTGCAATACCTATCAGCATCTCCCATCTGCACATAGTCATGCCATAATTTGATCTAAGGCAAACTGGTAGTCAATGCAAGGACCCCACATAGATATCTCTTCCTGTACTCAAGCGTATAGTGCATTGCTCTGAGGCATAACCTGTATCCTACCATACTGTCTCAAAACTCTACCAAAACAAAAGCACTCAATAGTAGTGGTCGTGCGCCCAATCATCCAATGAGGGGAAAACATATAAGATAACTCATCCTCATCCTCTCTCCATCAATCACAGCTGATGTAGGGACGCCACTGAACCTGATCAATATCATCTATCTATCAGCGCCAGTAGTCCAGATGACCCAAATGATGCTGAGTAACCATGCCTATATATAGAAAAGCAAAAGGATAACCTCAGGGCCATCTCCTATTAGAAATGGGCCTAGTAATGGGAAGATGCTCCCACATCCATAACTGTAGAACAATAGCACCATCTGACAATGATGCACTTGCCCGATAAACCACCTCATGTAGATCATGATATAGTTGGGCTAAGATGCAAGAACCCCAATCGAACCATCGAGGATGTGCAAGCAAGTCCTCCAAAATCCTACCCCAACCAATAGAAAAGTTGCGACCATGTCGGTCAAGAAGAATCAAACCACCGATTAGAGCACCAAGAACAGTTGGTAACCATGGAAAAGAAGCAAACTGAGGCCATGTGATAGTATCCCCATCACCTATCATGTTGTCCCTGAACACTCATTAGTAGATAGTAGAATCATAAACAGATTCATAGTATACCAAATCTCCTCTGCAAGGAATTCGTAACAATCGATACACGTCCTTGGGCATGATCATCATCTCTCTGTATGGTAAATGAAAGGTGTTATGGTCGGAGTGCCATCGCTCCACCACTATAGTTAATAACCCATGGTTCAGCTGAAACCATGGGAGATCAAGTAAAAAACTCAACCCACATCGCTCAATAACGCGATACTCAGCAACTGTGAGTGACTGACCTAAGTCAATAACCCAAGATGCAATTGAATAGATGTATAAAGTAGGAAAGTGAGCTTGTTGGCAAAATAAAAAGGAATCATATCAGTATGTCATATCGAGGAATCATCTCAAGTCAATCTTGTCAAAAGTATCAAAGTAATCACACCCGAAACCATTTGTTGTGTCTCTATATCCTGAGGATGAACTAAGCAGTATCAAAATCATATCATTTTTCACACTGATTGATTTATCCTATCAGTAACTATCCTATCAAGATTAACCAATCATATTTCATGATATTACTATTCTGATATCTTAAATCAATTATTTTGTTAGAAATTAATAGACCTACTCTAATCATTTCAATCAGTTCTCTGAAGTTATCAAATTTGGCATCAAAAAGAAATCAGGTATACGCGCAAAAAATTTCAAAATTCACCAAGCATGATTTTCACCATGCCAGGTGATAGTATATCTTAGGTGATAACCAAAATGGGTTAAGCAACATTGTTATGGTGCTAGGTGACAGTTTAATTGCTAAGCGACAGTGAATCATGTAACACGATAGCATAACCTAGCCTAGGTGACAACAAATTTGTTAGGGTTCGTATATGCAATAACCTAAATGGAAAGGGACATTTTAACATAGCCTTAGGCGTGAGTATTTTGCTGATAGGCGAGAGTGAAAATTTCCTAGGTGGTAGTAAAACACACAGAGGCAACAGCTAAAAGCGTGGAGGCAACAGTAAAATAGTCTACGTGGCATTAAACAACTCCTAGGCAACATTTTACACATTCAACGCAACGATGAAACATGGAAATTGCCATAAATGCTAATAAATGCATCATAAATGTAAAGACAGAGTTGGGAATGACTTACTAGAGGTCCATACTCAGGCGGCCTCACATATCTCCAGCACCTCTCGAATCTATGCTCTCGAATCGGCACAACCATCTCAAAATTCACCAGAGGATCAGAGCAAAATTACCAAAGATGAAAAGTAAAAATGAATAGTAAAACAAGGTTTATCAACCTATTTAAGGTATTTTGACCTAATTTTGGAGATGGAAATGGAGGTGAACCTATATTGAGTAATCAAAACAAACTGGGGCATATTCTTAAAATCATGGCATGTAATCAAATATTCAGAAATGAAAACATATTCTAAATCAATCATCATAAATATTTTTCAAATCAAGAAATTAATATGTTTTAATTTCTAAGGGGGCATCAGGGTATTAAATTGAACTAGCAATCAAACATCAGGGAATCAGTGGGGCATCATAAAATTATTTTTTTCATCAGAGGCAGCAATCAATCAATATCAGTGGCATATCAGTGAATTAGCGAGTAGGACTTCAAGGAATATTTGAATCAATGTTCTTCATACATCAATTCAAAGAGGGGCATTTGTAGACACGTAAAATTGGACAAGTGATTTTCAAAATGCAATAAATCAATAAATGGCAATAAATCAATAAAATGCATTAAAGGGATTAAATCAAGTAAAAATGGACATAATTAAATAAAGTTGAGCAAAATCAATTAAAACAAAGGAATTATTAAATAATGATGTTAAATGATTAAATTGAAGCTTAAAAGGGTCAAAAACAATATATAATTGATTTTAATCAATTAATTGTATAGTTGTTTTAATCAAAAAATCAAAATGAACCTATTACCCTTACCTGGCTAAATTTAATTAATTAATTGAATTAAATAATCCTAATTTCTTTCAACAAAGTGATCAACTAATGAAAATTAAGGAAAAAAAGACATAAATCACTCAAACATTTAAATTGTCCAAAGATTTGAAACCATTTAAAGGCTTGTCCCCTCATTTGTCCCCCTATTTATGGACAATGCAAAGTTTTTGACTCAACCAAGGGATAACCATGATTACTTCACTCCACCCCCTACCCTTGGACATTTACTATAAATATGGAGCATTTTGGAGAGTATTTCCATCTTGGAATTCCATTTGCAAAGCATCGTTATTATAGGCATTTTTATAGCATTCTAAGAGCAATTTGAGCATTTTAGAGCAATTATCATTGTAGTTTGTCAATTTGAGCTAGATTAAGCATGGAATCATCATAGAAGCATTATAAAAGCATAATAGCGGCATAATTTCTCATTTTAGAAGTTTCACTAGTGAGGATTTAAGCTGAGAGCTTCATTTACCACTTCTTTCTAGAGAACCATGGGATAATATAGATTATAGTTTCATTTTAAAGTAGATTTGCATTGTATTTAGTTTAATTTGATGCTATTAGATCTTAATTCCATGAAGGTGTTAAACTTGCACACACACCACCCAAAAAAAATATGTTGAAATTATTTCTGGTTGAGGTGTTGACATTCATGTTTTGTCATTGATGTCAACATATGTTTCAGATGGTTTAATCAGAAGTCTCAAGCAGACTGGTTATGACAAGAACATGTAGGTTTGCCAGAATGGTACAAACATTGTATGACATTCTACGATATGTGAGATTAGATTTGTGATAAAGAATGTGTGTAGATATTATGTCTAAAATCACATATCATTATCTTCTTTTACATGAGTTATGGCTATTTCAGTGAAGATTGGTCACAGTATAGTAATAGAGGATTTTGACAGAGATGGTCTCTGATTTTTTAGGATAACTTAGATGTGAGAATGAATTCTAGTATGTGAGCTTGAGGCTTAATAGAATACACATGGGAGAAAATTATGTGAGATTCTTAGGTCATCAGGATCTAGGTGACGTCAGATGAAGTGTGTGGTCTTGTGAAGACTTCTTTGGGGCTAACCTAAGAAGATAACATGTTCATAAGGTTCCTAACATGGATTGTAGATCTTGGCATGCATTTGATAATTTGTATTTGTTGTATTTTTGTTCAAGATATTGTTTGTATCTTAGCAGGGGTCTATGTATTTATTTTTGCATTGGGGAAGTCCGAACAGGCCGACCTAATTGCTTGTTATAACTTGTATAAAGGAAAGTCATATCTTAGAGTAATGGAGAGAGATGATTGACAAGTGGTTATGAACTTGTTATTGGAAGGTTTGCTAGATGTAGAGAAGATGTTATTCATTAAGAACTTCATTGGAACTATTTGGGAAAAGCTAGTTCATGTAAGTCAGTTCATTACTGTTATTGTTTAGATAGTGGATCCAAAAGGTGAGTTTAACCCTTAGAAGGTGGATTTAACCTTCGCTTTGAGAACTGTGCTCAAACAGTGATCCTATCCTTGTAATCAACTCCTAACAGGGTTGGAAAGACTCCTAACAGGGTTTGTCCTTTAATAGAGACTTGTATTAAATATAATAATCAGCTCCTAATAGGGACACAACATCTTTAGTTCATTATTAGCGGGTTCCATCCCCATAGGGGTTATTCCCTTAACAAGGTTTTCCTCGACAACAATTATGTGTATTATGGTGTTAAGATTTTTTGATATTCTTTACATTAGTATTTAAGTTTTCTTTAATCAACTTAAAAGGAATTTAGAGTTTAGATTACACACACAACTGAGTCACCCCCCCTCTCAGTTGTGTTGGTGAACTGTTATTGCTAATAATTGGTATCAAAGCTTCCAGTCCTCAGAGATAGAAAGCTTAACCACTTGAGGAGATCCTAAGATGGCTTACTAAAGGAAGGATAACCCTATGTTTGATGCTGAAAACTTTTTACAGTTGGAAGGACAAGATGATAACTCATATGATCTACATGTGGGAATTGATTACTAGATGATTGTTAAAAGGAATGAAGAACTCAAGGTATCTAATCTAAGATAGTTGATGCTACTAAAGATGAGAAGAAATCATTTCATTGTAACATGGTCACAAGGGAAGCATTGATCAATGCACTATTAGAAGCATAATTCACAAAGGTTAAGGAAATTGATTCAACACACAAGATCTTTAAAAGGTTAGAAGCCTTATATGAAGGAGACAAATACACTAAAAGGGCAAAGTTGCAGAATTGAAAAGAAAAGACGGAGAACCTAAGAATGTGAGATGATGAGAATGTCAAAGCATATCTGCAAAGGGTAATTGAGGTTGTTATAGGAGTTCAAAATTTTGGAGGCACATACACTGAGGAAGAAGTGATCAAAAAGATTCTAAGATCTTTAACATCAGTTTATAAGACAAAAGTTTAGGTGATTGAGGATATAATTCCACTTACTACAAACTTCAACAGAGAGATGTTGATTGCTAAATTAACCACCTTTTAAATCACAGAGCTACAAGATGGATTACCTAAAGTGGAAAATGCATTTAAGGCCACTGTTCATAATGACAAGAGGACACTATCTAGCCTTGCAAGAACCAATAGAGGTAGAAAACACACAAAGATTGGAGAATATACTGATGATTGGGCTGAAATAGAAGCATAAGAGAGAAAGTTGGATGAGCTTGTGGCTTTGATTGCAAAGAGGAAAAGAGAAGTAAGGGAAAGTTTGAAGGCAAGTTGCCCCTAAATTTTTTTTCTTGCAATAAAATTGGTCACTTTGCATTGAGATATCCTACTAGAATCCTATAAGTACAATTCTAAGATTTCCAAAAAGGATAAGGAATGTTATTATGCTAGTGATGGTATATATGATGATTTTTCAAATGATGAAGATGAGATTGGATTTGTTGTAATTAAGGATGAAGAACCTATTCATGAAGAGAAATCTTTAGTGTCACATGTGGAAAATAAATCAGAATGGATTATAAATAGTGGTTGCTCTCATCATATGACTAGTGATAAATACACATTTGTTTAGCTAAACAAATATGATGGTGAAGTGGTTAGATTTGGTGATAACAATCCTAGATTGATCATTGGTAGAGGATCAATCTCTCTTGATGGAAAAACTAATATTGATGATTTTTTGTTTGTTCATGGCCTTAAACATAACTTGTTGAGTCTTGGACAAATTGTAGACAAGGGTTACCACCTTTAGTTCAAGGATGGTAAATTTACTATCAGAAGTGAGACACAAGACTTGATTGCATCAGGCACAAAGACAAGAGGTAATGTGTTTCAATTGACTATTGTAGAAGTTATTTTTTTTTTTGGCTAAGGTACATGATGCTTGTGGCATAGAAGATTTTTTCATATCAATTTTGATAAAACAATGAAGGTGTAATGCCCTACCAGGGAACCTAGGAGATATTAACCTAAAACTTGTTACTAAGTTTTTGGAATAATTTTTTTCTTAAGAGTTTACAAACAATAATGAATAATCAAGCAGAAGTAAAACATAAAGTCCATAAGTACTCGTAAACATAATCTCAATTCCAGATTACAAATCTCAAGGGTTCCTTGACGTAAAAACTATGCAAATAAAATTACATCTATTAATTACAATAATCATCTAAATCATCTACATATTACATCACAACTACATCTAAATAATAAAGTATACATAATCTCCAACATCCACAACACAAGTCCTAGGGTGTGTAATTAAAATTAAATAAAAAGTACAAATAAAGAAGGTACAAGAATAAGTCTCCAAGAAGATAGGATAGAAAATAACTACAACAAGAATCATCCAACACTGGTACATAAATATTGGATTTTCAAATGGTTAAAGAATCACTACCTCTCAACCTCGTAGAAACATGTGGTTCCACTCCCACCATGCTGAGGAGATAACATCAAATCCCACTCGTATAACAATACCAAACCAGTCAGGTAAAACTAAGCAAGGATCCTAGAAGCTCCTATCTCAAGGGTACATCTCAAAATCAAAGGTACACATACTAATCCAGAGGCAACCAACACATGTAGAAAACCTAAGGTGAAATCAAGGAAGTTTCATCACATATGTCAACCCCTTGGAATGATCTAATTGGACTCTGACTCCCAAGTGTTATCATATGCAGAACTTGAAATCCCCTCGTGTAGACAAGGATAACCAATCGTGTTAGACTCACCATCACTACTAGATGGGCAAGCATCTTCTCATGCTCTCATCGTTAGCCTAAACTAGCATTCAAGGCATGGGCGAGGAAACCATTATCTCATTAATTCATTTTAACCCCATTTAATTTATATTATCACTTGATTAAGTAACCTACTAAGGATACCCAGGTAACCACTTCCGGGCTCCAACACCTCCAAAGCAAGTCACTTCCTCTTTAACACCTAGATTACCTACCCTATGTTCAAAATCTCAAAATAATAACTCAAGGTCATCATAATATCCAAATCTAGTTCGAAAGAATAACAATTAGAACACACAATTTAACAATTTCCATCATAAAAATTAATTTGTATAAGGTTGGGTTACATAAAAATCAACTTCCCATAAAAGTATGCAAGACAAACAAAATAAAACACAACCCTAACCCTGCCTCTGGTAACAGTCCTAATAGGCTGACGTAAAGATTCCCTTCTAACCCAAACACAAAAGGAAGAAAATAAACACGTAATAAAATTTAATAAATAAACTAATTTGTAAAGTTCCATTACAAAAATTAATCTATTAAATAATCACTAACAAACTATAATTATAATTCTTAAATTAAATTCTAACACCTAATAAATTAATTTATAATATTATTAAAATAAATTGATCCTAGGTTTAAAATTACTAAAGACAATATAATTTCATCATAAGTTTAATTAAAGAAATCAACTTAATTACCCAATTCCATTTAATTAGAAATAGAAATATCCATCAAAATAACAATGTCATTAATAAATCATTTCCATATTAACAAAATTAAAAGCTAACGTAGTTAAATATTTAAATAAATTAACCAAACTATATATATATATATATATATATATATATATATATATATATATATATATATATATATATATATATATATATATATATATATATATATATATATATATATATATATATATATAAAATCCACCAACTATATATATAATTATATTTTATTATTATTATTTTATTTTATTTATTATATTATTTTTAGCTAATATTATATAATACATTATATTTATTTATTTATTATTATTATTTAAAAATATTTAAAATAATGCACAAATAAAAAGGGGAAGGCACCCCCCCCCCCCCCCCCGATTGCTGCACGACAGCCAAGCTTTGTCGTCTGACAAACTTGCTGCCTCGACAATTAAGGATTATCATCTATCAGCCTTAGTTGACATCTAGTTGCCTTGTTATCAGCAACATTAGCTGTCGTGGGTGGGGGTGGTGTTCCCAACCACAACACACACACACACACACATATTTATATTTATGATTAAAGATAATATAGGCTATATTTTTTTTTTATCAACCACAAAGACATACATATATTTTTGTTTTCTTTCACAAATAAATTGAGAGCCTAATTTATTTGATTTAATCTAGATTTTTCTACAATCAACTGTTAATTCATTTTCTAATATTTCTTTTAATAATTCCTCCAAACCCTTATCAGATCTAAATTTTCTAAAAGAATATTTTGTAGGTTTTCAACCTAGGGTTTACCAAGCACAATTTTTTCATAGAATTTAACAAAGAGGAATTCATATACAAACAATATTTTAAATTTTAACAATTCTATCAATTCAAAACCCTAATTGAATTTTAAAAAAAAAATTATGGAATTCATACAAACACCAAATTTTCTATAATTAATTTCAGAATTTCAACATGAAAGAAAAATCACAAAACAACCATAGTACCAAGATCTAATAGATGTATGCACCCAAAAATGGTCGCCTAGACTTTGGGCCCCATTTATTCGATTTATTTATCTCTGAATCAGTTTTATCAATAATCAATATTTTTCAACAATATCATTTTCCTTAATCAAATCCTATTCTATCATTTTTCAATTATTTGCCTTGGGCTAACCATTTTATCCTAAGTCTTTGTTTAATTAAAAGGAATATTTCCTCCCCTTTTAATAAATAAAAAGCCCCCACTTTTCTTCTTATCCTATGTTGCATAAATAAAGCATTATTCTTATTTTATAAAAAGAGAAAAAATACTTTTTGTCTCATATGGACACTAAAGTCAACTCCTATTTTCCTATTAGAGGATATTTGTGCACAAGGATCAAGCTTCCATTTTTCTCCACCGTTGATTAAGTCTTTTGCCTCTTAATCTCAATGGTTCATTTCACCTCATTTCTTATAAAAGGAGAGTTCTCTCCTTCATTTGTATATTCATCTTTTTTATGCTAATGTTATGCTGCAGGTTTTCTAGGGTATTTGGAGCTCTCTTTGAAGACACTTTTGCATCCAAGCTTTGAAGATCTTTGTTGCATTTCATCTAGTTCATATTTGCTTTCTTAGTTGCATAATCATGGCATATTAGCTTAGTTTCCTTTTATGCAATAGATTAGTTTCACATAGTTTAATTAGGGGAATTGTAATCCATTGCTATTTCTTTTCATAGTTGCATTGTACTTTCATTTTGATAGATTAATCTTGCATATTCATATTAGTTTGCATTGCATTTCATACCTTGATTCAATTTGGAGATATTGGCATTCTTACCCTTGTCTTCATTGTGAATCTCTTATTGTGTGGTTGACTAGCAAGGTCACTAGTTTGTAGCTCTAGCTGAGAGCAAATCTATCAAGTTCTTTGTAACTCCATGCATAGAGAGCTATGAGTCACTTTGTGAGGCCTCATTGTTGAGCAACCTTGCATGTAATGATTCATAGAAGTGTGGTCACTTTTTCATCATACATTTTTGGCACCCACCGTGGGGCAGAGTAGCTTAACTTTATCCTTTATTTTCTGCATTTCTGCAAAAAATTTCATCAATTTTCAGTCTCTAGTTTTTCTATCTCAGAGTGTCACGTGACATTTTTCCAGTGTCGTGCGACAATTCTCTATATATCGGCGTGACACTTTACCAGTTAAAAGTGTCACCCCGTGTGACAGGAAGTGTCGCCCTATTTGCTATGTTCTGTCGCCTACAGGTTTTGAAGTCTATCGCCCAGGAAAGAATTGTCACACCAGTATACAGAGAAGTGGCACACGACAGTTCTGGTGACTGTACTGTCACCTGTATCTGACAGTGATTTTTTTTAGCCCCTTTTAGCTGATTTTAGATTGATTTGTTTGTTAGTTTGATTTGTTGTAGCTAAATAGATTGCATTTCCAGATTTCAATTGGTTTACTTGCTTTCATAAGCACATCTCTTTTGGGTTAATAAAGAACATAGATTTGCTTTTGATAGTTTGTGAATGCTCTTTGGTTTCCAATATCAAACATCTCATTTAAGTGATTGAGGGCATGGATTCATTCCTTGTTTGCATAGGGGGTTAAATGTTCCACTTTTTGGACTCACCCTATGTTTGCTTGGAAAGTTAAATATTCCATTGATTCAACCCCTTTTTCATTTGTGGGTAGTGTTGATAAGCAACTTTAGATTACTTTTGATTGAGCTTGTTAGCTAAATTGGGTGTTGGACTCGCTTATTTCTAATCGCCCCTCGTTATTTGCCCTTTGGGTGCAAGGTCAACATTCATACATGGGGGAGGGGTCTACTTGAAAAAAGCGTTAAATGTTCCACAAAGTTCTCCCTTTTATGTTTTCTTGATCTCATTAGTTTTCTAAGGTGTGGACTCACTTTGAGTTTGTGTGAAGAGTTAAATGTTCCACTTTTGGACTCACTTTGAGTTTGTGTGAGGAGTTAAATGTTCCACTTTTGGACTCACTTTGAGTTTGTGTGAGGAGTTAAATGTTCCACCTTGTGGACTCACTTCACATTCACTTAAAGAGTTAAATGTTTCACTTTTGGACTCACTTCACATTCACTTAAAGAGTTAAATGTTCCACTTTTGGACTCACTTCACATTCACTTGAAGAGTTGAATGTTTCACTTTTAGACTCACTTCACATTCACTTGAAGGGTTAAGTGTTCCACCTTTAGTGCTTTAAATACTTTTTGATAGTGGATTTCTTGGAGCTAATTGAATTTTAGGATTGTTCTAACCATTGTGAAGCTAACAAGTTTCTTTGTAGGTACTCTTTCTTTTAAAAAAAATATAAAAAAATTGATATATTGCATGCTAAAAGGGCTACTAACAGTTTTTGTAGGGCTGCCCAAAGCATAAGAAAACAAATCAAGTGCTTGTTTAATTGCTTTTTTTATTGATTGAGTGCGGCATATACTAGTTGTTTCATTTCATAGGCACTTAATATCTTGTGGAAGGAATTTTGAGGTGGTAGGAGAAGTATGCTCTTCACCCTTGTGGTGAACCAAAAAATCTTGACCCATCTTAGAATTTTGGAAGCAAGAGGGTAATTGATCTTTGCTTGGTGTCTTTGGGAGAAGGCTTTGGGATAAGGGGAGTATGCTCTTCACCCTTGTGGTGAAACAAAAACCTTGAACCTCATAAATTGATCCATTTCTTTGTTTAGTTGATTCAGATCCTTTAGCGGGCCTGCTCTTGAGCAATCAAGAGGAATGACCCAAGTGGAGACAAGATAATACCGAGATATTCCAACCCACTATAAACTCAAGGCTATCAAGGACACAAAACTTTGGTACACATAACACTTGTCTTTGCTTGATGTGAGTAGCTCATGGGATTGCGACCATGGGGAAAGCATTGAGCAAGAATGCTTAAGGTACTCTTGAGGCCGCGAGGTCCTAGTCCTTTATGAGGAGCAAGAGGGGTGTTGTGAATGGAAGCCCTTATTAAGAACCATTATATAGAAGCCACCTTATTTAGTCACTTATCTTCTTAGTGCAAGATTGATCCAAGTGGAACAACCCAGATCACCTTAAGATACTCACCATATGTGTTCCTTTGGTTGTGTCTTCGGCACTTCCATGACAAAGCCAACATCTATTGTGGGTAACCACTTTGTGTGAGGTGAAGGGACATCAAGTTATGGGCCAAGTTGATAAGTAATGAGCCTTGACTTTCTAGGATAGATATTACTTGAAGTGTCTTCGATTGTGTAATACCAGTGCTAACGTTCTCACATTCAAACAATCGGTAGCATTCATAGGGTACTTTTTTAATTTTGATATCACAATTGTGTATCTTGGCAAGGTTGCTTTTTCCCTTGTTTCAAGTGCTTGAAGAATGTTTGATCCCATACTGTTTGCAAACCTGTCAATTTACTGCTATCATTGTGCTTAAAATTGAAAAAATTAACCCTCAAACTGAAAATTTTGAACAAACAGGCCTTAAAACTAAGATTTTAAACTTCACTGGTCAAAGAGTCACACGACACTGGAGGTCTGTCGTGCTCTATTTTGAGAATTGTCGCGCACCAGTTCGCCCTGCAAGTCTGTCACCCCGTTTGATGAAAAGTGACGTGCTGATAGCCTGGAAACTATCTCTTGGCTTAAGGTGAAGTGTCGCCTAAATATAAACTGTCATCTTTCTTGCCTGGAAAGTGTCGCCTGGGCAGTTTTTGTTATGCTTTTAGTTTCAGTCAGTTTCAGTCGCTACTAGTCAGATTAAGTCTTGGAGTAGGATTCTTGCTCTATTGTTAGAGACATGTTTTGGCTCTAAATCTCTGGTTTTTGCCCTCTAGGAATAGCATCAATTGATTTACAAGGTCACTTGGGAAATAATTGTCAGGTTAGAAGGTTATTCTTGGTAAAAAGGTTTATCTCTAGAATTGTTAGCTACATTCTTGGAAAATTTTAGTACTCTTATTGTGCAAATCATTTTCATTTAATCTCAATTTTAGTTATATTTTATCCTAGTCCAACCTCCTGATTCAAAAGTGCAAGGGTAGTCACCCTTTGATTTGAAGCACCTCTTTGACAGTGTTGGTAAAGCCCCTTTTTCTATCTTTTCATTTCATTTTGGACAATAGAGAACTTTGATTATCCTAGTTTGGTGTTGACATTTCGGGAGGTCATCTTATCATTAAGAATCTCTTTCTTTCATGTCAGTTACAACAAGGTACCAAATCAATCAAGGGAAGCAACCCCCTATTGTCTTTAGCCAGTTACCACTAGTTAAGACTCTTCAATAGCACAAGGGAAAAGAACCCCTTTTCAATCAATCTCCTAAAAGTGAATCTAAGGTTTTTTTTAATCCAAAAGGTAATCCTAGTGAAGTGAGCACCTCTTTAGCACCACTTTCATCAAGTATGGACATGAGTTACACTTTCACTCAACAACAAAGAGAAGCCATGAATCAAACTCTTGAGGATGTTTTCCAATGGCATAGGAGTACCAGAGGGTATGGTGGTTCTTCTCATGCTAGTCCACCTAGGTCAGCCCCCAACAACACAAGGTATTTTGATGCTCACCAACGAGTTGAGAGACATTATTGGCAAACTCACTCAAATTCAGGGTCACAACACGAGGACCAGAATGAGTCTAGTGACCACCACATCAATGCAGCCAACACAATAAGGCCTTCAAAACAATCTTCTTCACTTAAAGATACCTCTTGATACGCAAATATGAGATTGAAAAGCATTGAAAGGGAGAAGCAAGCCTATCTAGATGAACAAGTTACCAAAAAGGAGAAATTTAGACAACTAAAGGAAGAGGAACATGCATTATTAGACATAAGGAAAAGAGTCGCTCAAGAAGAAGAAGATAGACTCTATGCACAACAACTCCAAAACCAATTCAATAGGAGGGGTACTAATAGTGGGACCCACTCACCCCCGTCTACTCCCTCACCAAGTCCTAGAAGAAGGTCAAGGATGCCCTCAAGATCCCCAAGTCCTAGAGGAAGAAGGACTTCAAGATATGATCACCATAGGAGACAGTCACCTCCTAGACTTTCAAAGCAACCCTCCCACCGAGCACATCATGGCTCACAACATGGAGGAAGTTATGCCAACTTTGATCATATAGATTTTATGACTATGCAACAAGAACCATCCTTTCAAGCATATGTAGAAAGGTATGTGGAACAAAACAAGGATCAGTTCCTAGAAAGTCTCATCAACAAAGGTGGTAAGGTCTCATATAATTTTGATGTGGACCAGAAGGTAAAGAGGCAAGATCCATCAACTAATGAGGTGATCAAACAACTTCAAAAGGATATAGAAAGGATGAGAGCTCCTAAGAGAACATTTAATTTGGACTCCATATGTCCCAACCCAATTGACAAGAGTGTGGTGTTGGTTGAGTTTCCTAAGAAAGTTGAGTTTCCAACCTATGAAAAATATGATGGCATTGGTGACCCTCACGACCATGTTAGACAGTTCTATATAATGAGTTTTTCTTTTCACCATGAAGACTCCTACTTGATGAGATTATTCTCAAGGAGTCTCAAGGGTCAAGCCATGGAGTGGTTTACTAACCTTACTCCTCCAGTTAAGACGTTTAGAGAGCTTGTGGAAAGATTTATTCAACATTTTGCTTACAAATTATCAAGGTTGGTCACCATGCTTGGTTTGTGCAAACTCAAGCAGAATCAAGGGGAATCCTTTGTTACCTTTCTATAAAGATGGAGATGTTTGTGCTCAAAATATCCAAGGACAATTCTTGAGGAGGAAAGAATAGACATCATTGTGAGCAACTTGGTATCGGAATTAAGGTATGAAGTAAGGAAGATCCCATTTAATTCTTTTGATACCATGGTAGAAGTGGCATTTCGCATAGAGGATTTCTTGAAAGAACAAGGAATTTTGGCCAAAACAGCTAATAACAACAATGGCCAAAACAACAATAATAATGGTAATAAGCACAAAAAGAACTCCTATTAGAATAAGAATAAGCAAGTGGTCAATGATGGAGTTGTTGACTCATCACAACCTAAGAATGAAGGAGTTCTTAATCTCTCTAATGCAGTCCAAGCCATGAAGCTGCAAACATCTTTAGCACAACAAGAGAATAAACCCAAGTATCAAGCGAGACCTAAAATAGAAAAGATGCAATTTACCAAACTTGGGGACTCCTATGCAGACATTTTCAAGACATTAATTGCTCATAATCTGGTGCACCCCCAAGATCCTGCAAAGCACTGCATACCAGATCCTAAGCCTCATTGGTGGGATGAGAAGGCTTTTTGTATCTTTCACAATGGAATTGGACATGACATAGAAAAAAATTTTAAACTTAAGCATCTTGTCCAAGATCTTATTGAAAGTGGATGATTACAAGTTGATGGTTTAACCACTAATGCAGATCACAAAGCTTTTAAAGAACCCTTGCCCAAATATGGGAAAGGAGAGAATTCTAGCAATAAGAATGGCAAGGCTGCTATTAACTACACCTACACAAATGTGGAGAATGTTATTAACATGCTCGAAGTTGCTGATGATAATGTCAACATGATGAGAGGGAAAGACCCTTATGGATATGATGTGGATTCAACTCCTATGCCTGATGAAGGACCTATTGTGGTCCTAAGAGGTCCTAAATCATGAAAGATGTCTCAACCCCTCAATGTTGTCACTAGGAGTTAGTCTCAAGCTCCCATTGTTATTAGAGGTCCTAGCTCTAGTAAATCTAAGCAGCCCATGTCAAAAGGTGCTCTCCCTAAATCTGCCATTGGTCCTGATTCAAACTATAACCTTATTGATCAATTACAACGCACACTAGTGCAGATATCTATTTTTGAGCTTTTGGAATTGTCCCCCAGGCATAAGCGTGTCCTTGAGGATGCTTTGCGAGCGGCTAATGTCCCTAATGATATAGATGTAGATCAATTCTGGAATATAGTCAACCACTTGGCTAGCCCTCACTACCTTACATTCTCAGAAGAAGATGACAAGTCATTAAGCCACCCACACAATTTGGCCCTTCATATAGAGGTCATGATCCACAAGACCCATGTGAGGCACATATTGATAGATGGGGGTGCTAGGCTTAATATTTGTTCTTTGAGCTTATTGAAGGCCTTGTGTTATTGAGAAGAAGTCATTGATACAAGGAAGAAGATAACTATCAAGGCTTATGATGAAGTAGAATGTAGTTCTAAAGGATTGGTTGTTCTTCCTATCTGAATTGGTCCTATAGAGAAAGATATTTTGTTTCAGATTGTTGATGCCAGTCCTTTGGCTTACAATATTTTGTTAGGTAGACCATGGATACATGAGATGCAAGCGGTCCCATCTACTTATCATTAGTGTGTAAAGTTCCCTTACAATGGAATAGAAGTCTGCATACTCGAGGACACCACACTGTCAGTCAACACAATTTCAGTAGGGTCTCACATTCCTTTGAATAGGGAGGCTAACACTTTTGATACTACATTTGAACAATGCAAGAATAAATTCAAGACCATAGATCTTGGTATGGGGGATTACAAAATGGATTCATTCATGAAATTGCCAATTTCCCCTAGGTCTTATGGCAAACCTTCTCAAGAAATGAAGCCCTCATCTTCAACCATGACATTGTTCGATAAGTTTATAGAATCCTCAGTTCTGATTCAAGGGGAACAAGAAGAGGTTGCCATTAGGGACTGGATTTACCGAGAAGAGAAATACCTACATAATGAGAATTTTGCACCTTCCCCTAGAGCTTATGGGAGAGGGTATACGTTGGTCAAAAATATGGGTTATCCAAGACATGGTCCCCTTAGTCATAGGTTGGATGCTAAGGCTGAACCTCTTAACCATGCCCTTTTTGGACGAAGGAATAAGTCAACAATTGGCTTAGGTTTTGAAAATAAGAAACAAAAAAGTGTCCCTATCTCAGCTACGATGGATAGTGACAATGACTCAGAATACACACCCAATCTCTCTAATCAGCAAGACATGTCTGATGATTGGGTGCCTTCAACAAATCTCCTTTGGGAAGATTCAAAAGCTTTGACAACTGACAGTACTCCTAACCTAGTTGCGACGGATAGTAACAATGCTAGTGTTGGAGAAGGGGAAACTCTTCCCAATCTTGAGACTTCTACATCACAAGGCCCAAATAATGATTCAGAAATAGACTCACATGAGTTTGAATGGGACTCACTTTTAGATGCAACAGTTGATTTGGACATGGATGTTGTCCATACTTATAGTACTCAACCCGACGTGACCAACGAGCCTAGTGTAGGACTAGAGGATTGGACTCCTCGAATTGCCTTCATGGATGACGCTTTGTTTGGTAGGACAAATCCTGACTCGGGTATCTTAGGAGGGGACTTGATGAATCCTGATTGTATGGTCACCAGAGATAACACCTTCCACATAAACAATGTTGAACCAGTCATTGACTTACCCCTTGTTCACTACGACCTAACTAACTGGTCTTAGCGACATCAAGAGCCTAAACTCCTCACTTTTTAGAATGACTACGAAATTGCCTACTATCTGAATGCTCTTGAACCTGTAGTATCTTCCACCAGTGAACCAACAACAAGTATGACAGAGCCTGATATTAAATACCTCAATCTAAAAATAAAAGAAAATTAAAAAAAGAAAAATAGGCCTGATGGCGAAAACCACTTTGTGGCGGTGTCAGAACCAAAAATAGTAAAAAGAAAAGACGTATCCAAGGGTGAAAACTTCTTTGAGGCACCTAAGGATGGGGTACTTAATAACTTGCCAAGTTACTTCCAAGACAGGTCATCAATTCTCATTGAGCCCACACAACCAGTGAATTTGAATACAAAAGAGGCTCCCCAAATAGTGCACCTAGCTCAGTCTCTATCAATTTAAGAAAAAGAAGCATATACAAAGTTTTTGCAAAAGAAAAAAATCAACTTTGCTTGGACATATTTAGATATGCCAGGACTGGACACTAATCTTATTATGCATCATCTATCTATAGCTCCAGGAATAAAACCGGTTAAACAAAAGTTGAGGAAAATCCATCCTCACATAGCTCTTCTTGTTAAGGCTAAATTATAAAAACTCCTCAGTGTAGGATTTATTAGAGCTATCGATTATGCCGAATGGATCTCAAACATTGTTCCAGTTTCAAAGCACGATGGATCCATTTGTGTATGCACAGACTTCAGGGACCTTAACAAAGCATGCCCAAAGGATGACTTTCCACTCCCTAACATAGACATGATAGTGGATATGACTAAGCGCTATGAGATATACTCTTTAATGGATGGTTTTTCCGGTTATAACCAAATAAAAATAGCTCCCGAAGATCAAGAGAAAATAGCTTTCACATGTGCATGGGGAACCTATTATTGGAACGTCATGCCATTTGGCCTAAAGAATGCAGGAGCAACATACTAATGAGCTATGACCACAATTTTTCATGATATGATGCATAAGAACATGGAAGATTACATGGACGATACCTTGGCTAAATCTAGGAAACAGGATACACACCTCGATGATTTGGAAGTGATTCTAGATCACATGGAATAGTTTCAACTTAGATTGAATCCGAAGAAGTGTGCATTTAGAGTTACCTCAGGTAAACTTCTAGGATTCATAATTTCAGCAAAAGGAATAGAGGTTGATCCTGAAAAGGTCCAAGCTATCTTAGATATGCCACCTCCAAAGAACATAAGTCAAATGAGAAGTCTTCAAGGATGACTCCAATCTATACAGAGGTTTATTTCATAGCTTGCAGATAGAGCACAACCTTTTAATAAAACATTGCATAAGGGAGTCACATGTGTGTGGAATGAGGATTTCCAAAAGAGCCTTGATCAAATAAAATAGTATTTGGCTAATCCTCCAATTTTGATGCCTCCTATTCCAAGGAAACCATTGATTTTGTACATTTCAGCAATAGAGTCTTCCTTGGGGGCATTGTTGGCTCAATTAGATGACACTGGGAAAGAAAGGGCCATATACTATATCAGTCATACTCTAGTATCTTATGAGATCAATTATAATAACATTGAGAAGTCTTGTCTTGCAATAGTGTTTGCTTCCCAAAAGTTGTGACACTATATGCTTGCTCATACTATACATTTGGTTGCAAAAATTGATCCTCTTAAGTACTTGCTTAGTAAGGCTGTCCTCACAGGTAGTCTTGCTAAGTGGATGATGGTTTTATCTGAATTTGATATAGAGTACATTGAGAGAAAGGCCATAAAAGGGAAAGCTATTGCTGATCAATTAGCTAATTTTCCAGTTAAGGATAGTGTGCCTATTCAAGTAGAGTTCCCAGATGAACACATTCTATACATGACCACTCGCATTTGGAAGATGTTCTTTGATGGTTCCAACATGCAAAATGTATCAGGTGCGGGAGTATTGTTTGTTTCTCCTCATGGGTATAATATACCAAAATCCTACAAACTTTTATTCCCATGTACAAACAATATTGCAAAATATGAAGCATTAACCAATGGATTGAAACTAGCTATAGAATGGAACATAATAGAGTTGCGTGTCTTTGGGGATTCATAGTTAATTATCAACCAAGTCAATGAGGAGTATCAAACCAATGATGATAAATTGGTACCTTACAAAAAGATGGTTGAATCATTGAGACGTTATTTTACCTTAATGACATTCCAACATATCCCTAGACCAGAAAACAAAGTTGCAAATGCTATGGCCACATTAGCTTCACTCCTTCAGTTGGAACAACATGAATCAAGATTTGAATTCCTGGTGGAAGAGCTACACCACCCCATATTTGACTCATCTAAAAGCAATGTCATTTGTACCCTTGTCACACATGAGTCTTCCCGCTATGGTGCTATCTATTCATATCTACGCGATGGCATCATCCCTAACACTTTCAACCGTTCTGAATGCTGAAACCTCATCTGTAACACCTCTCGCCACACCCTTATCTCTGGTGATTTATATAGGAGGGGTTTAGATGGGACACTTCTTAGGTGCTTGGAAAAGGAGGAATCTGACCAATCGTTAGTTGACATTCATGAGGGCATTTGTGGTGGACACTCTAATGGTCTTGCCATGGCCTGAAGGTTGCTTAGGGTGGGGTATTATTGGCCCACAATGCAAACTAATGCAGTAGCTTTCTCTAAATCTTGTGAGAAATGTCAAAAACATGGAAACCCAATTCACGCTCCAGGGAGGGAGCTAATTCCTTCTATTTCTCATTGGCCATTTCAGTGCTAGGCCTTTGACCTTGTTGGGCAAATTCACCCCAACTCATTAGGTGGACATAAGTTTATCATCACAGCTACTGATTATTTCACAAAATGGGTAGAGGCAGTCCCTCTTTCTATTGCCTTAGGCAAAATAGTTTCCCTATTTATTCTGAATCATATTATTTTCTGATTTGGAGTGCCTTCTAAGATTATTACTGATAATGGAGGTCAATTCAAGAAGAAGGACCTCAAGATTTTATGCAAGAAGTTTAAAATTAAGCAACATTGGTCCTCCATCTATTTTCCATAGGGAAACGGACAGGCAGAAGCCTCTAATAAAACCATTCTTAAAATCCTTCATAGAACAGTACACAAGAATGGTAGGGATTGGCACTTACAAATCAATCTGGCACTATGGGCCTATAGAACTAGCATTCGTACACCTATAGGAGCTACTCCTTTTGCTCTTACCTATGGTGCTGAAGCAGTGTTGCCTTTAGAAGTAGAGATACCTTCACTTAGAGTCTCTCTCAAAGGTTTGATTACAGATGAGGATTACCACACCATGAGATTATAAGAACTAGAACTTCTAGATGAGAAGCGTAAGGCTTCCTTTGATCACATGAGAGTATATCAAAAGCGTATGTCCAAAGCATTCAACAAGAAGGTTCACCCTAGGGAATTTTAGATAGGTGATCTTGTTTTGAGAGAGAACCCTAAGAATCAACAGAATAGAGAACAAAAGAGCAAGTTTGAACCTAATTGGCTTGGACCATACATTATTACAGCCGCTTTTGGTACAAGTGCATATTTACTGTCGAATGAAGATGGAGAACAACTCCCTGAGCCCATCAACATTTTGCACCTAAAGAAGTTCTATCCTTGATGCCCATTTCTATCTGGGGGCATCCTTTGTACATATTTTATGATCCTAAAAAAATACCAAAAAAATTCATATATGATGCTGAAAAAATCCTAAAAAGCATATATAGTCCTGAAAAAATACAAAAAAATCAAAAAAATGCAAAAAGTTCAAAAAAATAGAAAAAGTGCCTTGGTGAAAACTTGGAAACAGGCGCCTTGGTAGCAAAAATACAAAAAAAGAAAAAAATGAAAAAATGAAAAAAGATTCCAAGTGGTGAAAACCTGGAAACAAGCGCTACTTGAGGCATTTGCACTCCTATTTTTTAGCATGCATCCTCGACACTGAACCTTTCTCCATCATGTCTTCACCTTATTTGGCGTGGTCTGGAATTGGTCTTTATTTTTATCTAGGGGGCATACCTGTTAGCATAGGTCCTTTAGGTGCGTTGGTCTCTTGGGGCATTTCACAAATAGGTGTTTTTCAACACCACCCCAAACTGTGTTTTTCAACACTACCCTAGCGTCGAGTGTTTCTCAACACTTATCAGATGTCTTACCCACCAGTCTAAGTATGATGCGATATCACTCATTAGCAAATTTGATCCTCAAAGTTTGACTCTATGACCAACACATGCACTTAAACAATCAACTCGCTTGAGATATGTTGACTTTATTTTTCTTTGTGTGCTGTCTATAAGGATTTCTTTGATGAGTGGTCTCTCCCTGAGAAGTTTTCGATGATGCACAGCTAGAAGACTGAGGGTATGAGAACATGTTTTATTTCTTTATCTTCTTGTGGGTATATTTTTTTGGTCCTAATTGTCATGAGCATTTATGCTGGTCTTACTTGACACTATGGATTGACAAGATATTATCCTTGACTGTTTTGCGAGTGCATGCTTCTAGTTATCCTGACTTTCATGTGTCTTGATACAAGCATAATCTCGCCATATCAAACTTAGGTAATCTCACTACATTAGTCATCTTGACCTCCATGTCTTTGATCCCTAGGTGGGATTTCCACATTTCTATCTGATAAAGATCATATTCATATCCACATAATTATGCTAGTGTGCATTGTATGATCTTACAATGCTACCAATAATGCTCAATGATGATAATTAGATGTCTATAGGCATTGTGACCTTGCAAGTCAACCACTTTCATAGTAGCTTGCATTCTTAGGTTCATCATAGTTTAATTTTTGCATCTTGCATATGGAGAGAGCTCTCCTTTTCATCATACGTGGACCTGTCGGTCAACTGGGCTCACCTTTCCTTTTCTCGATCATATCTTTTGCTTCTTGTTTTTCACATCATGACCTGTTCCTGTCATCACAAGGGGTTAATCATATCATCATATCTATATCAAAATTGTCATTTTCAAGAAACATGAGTCTACATCATACACATGAGAATCAAACATACATCTATAAGAGAGAACATACATGAGCATATATATAAATATTTTGAGCAAAATGACAAGACAATGTACAAACTGATACACCCATCACAAGTGAGACAAATACACATGATATATCAAACATCCAGTAATCTCATCTATAAATCAATATCATGATACAATATACAATATGAGATCCCCAAAAATCTAGATCAAAAGTCTCAGGATATGTCCAAAACACCTAAACCCTAAACCTAGGACTCACTAGCACCCTCACAAGGAGCTCGTGGTGGTGGAGGGGGCACTGCTCTCCTATCAGCTACCATATCTAATGCTCCTACCCTCTAAGAGTATGATGGTTCTCTCTGACCCTCTGGAATAGCCTGGAGGTAGAGTCTGTGATAATATGCAGCTCTCGCTGCCTCCTGTTGGATCTCTAAGGCATCTCCTTGTGTCGCTACCTTGCGACGTGCTATCTCTACCCTAAGATCGGCTATTTGTTGATCTCTCTCCATCCTCAAATCCAATAGCTATTGATCCCTCACTACTATCATGATCTGGAGCTGCTGCATCTCTACCTCCAGAGCCTGTATCTGGGTTCTCAGATCCTCTCCTCCTACAGGTGGATCTTGCCTGGCCTCCGCCTGTCGGCAAACTGGTCTCACCTCATCCTCTGGAGTAGCTGATCTTTGTCCCCGTGACCATTTCTGGCCACCTAATCTAGATCCCTCCCCTCTCTCCATCCCTCTCCCTCTCCCTCCATCTCCTCTATCTCCTTTGTCACCCCCGTCATACCCCTCATCCCCCTTGTGTTGCTGGTGGCTGTGCATCTGGGACTGTAAATCTAGGAAATGGAGTCTGACACCTCTCTACCCTATATGCTGCGTCTGCACCTGCATCCACCATATCTGGTAGGTACTCCCATGGCTCCTAGCATATAGCAACTATATCCTATACTACCTGCTGGTAGTCCAGCATCGGCAGCCAACCCTGTCCATCCTCATCTTGGAATCGTGCATGTGTCGTGGTCTCTATGGACACCCTCTGCTAGTGTCTGAACTACCTCCAGACTCGCATAATCACAAATCTCTCCATAATGTCTAGGTGACAGCCTACCAGTGGCTGACTGCACAGCATGTAATCCAACTCCCAATGGTCACCCCACTGCTCACATGACCTATACAGTCTCCATGTGAATGAGGCAAGCTCATCTAGTACCCTGCGATAGTAGGAAACATCCCCACTATGTGTATGTGGGATGAACCCTGTATACCTGTATATATAGGGATACCTACACTCCCTAGGATGTACTCATGGATGCACTACTGCAATATACTCCCATGCCCATATCTGAGCAAGTATAGCCCTGTACGCCCAAGTCCTGCCATCTCTATAGACAATCTCGTGAAGCTCGTAATACATATTGGCTAAGATAGCCAGGCCCCATGCCATCTGTCGTGGCTATGCCACCAGATCTGCTAGCAATCTCCCCCATCCCAGTGGGAAGCCCTTCTGACTCCTGTCAGGGATAAGGGCCTATCTAATAAATGATGCCACAATACATGACACTAGGAAGTCTCTGCCAAAGTCATCCATCAACCTATCCTGTTAGCTTGTGGTGACTAATCAAGAAAGTACTATCTAGGAAAGTACTGTACACTTTTCCTCCCGACCTCTTATAACTCATTCTAACCCTAAAGCGAAAAAAATATATATATTGTATAATATGGCTTAGGGTTAGGGATTTTCATTATGTATGATTTTAGTACTTGCGGCAGAATTGGGCTGTAAGGGATTACAGATTGTAATCAGGTTGTAATCACTGGATAATAATAATATTGGACTCGCTGTTGGTGGATGTAGCCCAGGGATTGGGTGAACCACGTTAAATCTGTGTGTCTTGTGTTCTATTTTGTGTAGTTTATTATTTTCTGATATTAGTTATATTTGCACATAATTGTTATTTCTGCCTTGTTAATCCTAACAAGTGGTATCAGAGCGAGGTTATTTCATTCGTTCTTTCATCTATTCTCTGAAGCCGGTCTCACGAGTTAGTGGGAGAGTCTCTCGGTTAAGTGGGAGAAATGGCAGACGATGGTAGGCTAAAGGTTGATAAGTTTAATGGGCAGAACTTCCAGTTATGGAAGATGCAAATGGAGAATTATCTCTATCAGAAGGATCTATGGCGGCCATTAGAGGGAGTAGCCAAGAAAGAGCAATCAACATCTCAAGAGGATTGGGATATTTTGGATAGGAAGACACTGGGGAGTATTCGTCTATGCCTGGCACAATCGGTGGCATTCAATATTACTGAAGCAAAGACAGCTAAAGATCTGATGGAAACCCTAGCGAAGTTGTATGAAAAGCCTTCAGCTTCAAACAAGGTATTTCTTATGAAGCGTTTATTTAATATGAAAATGGTAGAAGGTGGATCAGTTACAGATCATTTGAATGAGTTTAATACAGTTACAAGTCAATTAACCTCAGTTAAAATTACTTTTGATGAAGAGGTTTGGGCTCTCTTGATTTTGTGTTCTTTGCCAGAAAGCTAGAATGGCTTGGTAATGGCTGTTAGTAATTCTGTTTCTGGTTCTAATACCCTAAAGTATGATGATGTTATTGGTGTTATATTGAGTGAGGAAATTCATAGGAAAAGCTCAGGGGCATCCACATCGGGTAGTGTATTGAACACAGAAAGCAGAGGCAGAACAAGAGATAGAGGAAACAACTATAGAAATCGTGGGAAATCAAGAGGAAAATCAAAGGGAAAGAGGTCCGAATCTAAAGGGCCAAATGATTGCTGGTACTGTGGAAAACCAGGTCATAAGAAGAAAGATTGTTGGTCCCGGAAGAAAGATCAAGGAGACAAAAATGATGGAAACAAGGAGGCAAATGTGGTAAGTAACAAATCCGAGGAGGATGCTTTGCTCTTGTCCTTAGAAAGTATTGATGATTCATGGGTTTTAGATTCTGGGGCTTCATTTCATGCTACACCCCATAGAAGTTATTTTATTGATTATGTCCAAGGGGATTTTGGGCTAGTTTATTTGGGAGATAATGAACCCTGTCAGATTGTTGGAAAGGGAAAAATTAAGATTAAGTTGCAGAATGGGAATCATTGGCTACTACAAGAGGTAAGACATGTTCCAAGGCTGAGTAGGAATTTAATTTCAGCAGGGCAACTGGGTGATGAGGGTTGCACAGTTACTTTTAATGATAAAAATTGGAAGGTTTCAAAAGGTTCCTTAGTAGTAGCAAAAGGTGTGAAAGTAGGCACCTTATATCTTTGTACAGGTCATACTGTTCCTTCTACTTTAATTGTTTCAGAAGATAATGAATGTTCAGGAACAGTGGCTACAGTTGAGCAGGAAGAACATCAAACTATTGCTGTAGATTCTGACACAGCACTGTGGCACAACAGACTCGGGCACATGAGTGAAAAAGGTATGAAATTACTTCATTCAAAGAAAGTTTTACCTGGTCTGAAATGTGTCAATATGGATTTCTGTGAAAGTTGTGTTTATGGAAAACAAAAGAGAGTTAGTTTTGTGAAGAGTGGGAAGGAAAAGAAAAATGAGAGATTAGAGCTTGTGCATACAGATGTATGGGGACCAGCTCAGGTATCTTCCCTTGGTGGCTCTCTTTATTATGTTACATTTATAGATGATGCAACAAGAAAAGTATGGATTTATTTCCTTAGACAGAAATCTGATGTATTTCAAACTTTTAAGAAATGGAAATGCTTGGTTGAGAATGAGACTAGTAAAAAGTTAAAATGTCTCAGATCTGATAATGGTGGTGAGTATTGCAGCACAGAATTTGAAGAATATTGTTCCTCTAATGGTATTCGTAGGCAAAAAATTGTACCAAGGACTCCACAAGAAAATGGAGTGGCTGAACGCATGAACAGGACAATAATGGAGCGTGCAAGGAGTATGAGGTTGCATGCTAGGCTGCCCAAAAATATGTGGGCAGAGGCAGTGAACACTGCTGTTTATTTAATCAATAGAAGCCCCTCTACTCCTTTGGACTGTGGTATTCCAGAGGAAGCATGGAGTGGTAAGAAGGTGAGTTATTCTTTTCTCAAAACCTTTGGTTGTGAAGCTTTTGCACTTATAGATTCTGAAAATAGAACCAAGCTGGAAGATAAGTCAAAGAAATGTGTATTTGTTGGGTATGGCATTGATGAATTTGGTTATAGGCTTTGGGATTTTGAAAATCATAAAATTGTAAGAAGCAGGGATGTCATATTCAATGAGAAAGTATTGTACAAAGATCTGTTGCTGCAGCATGAGAAGAAAGAAAATGACTATGTAGTACTGGATGATACTCCACAAGTTCATGTTCCAGTAGTTCCTTATGCTCCGCAACAACAGCAACAACAAATACCACACACCCCAGTGAGTGTTAGACGGTCAACAAGGCTAAGTAGACCTCCAGAAAGATTTTCTCCATCTTTGTATTCTATTCTGTTAACAGATGCTGGTGAACCTGAATGTTATAATGAAGCTATGCAGGTGGATACAAAGCTTCAGTGGGAGTCTGCAATGACAGATGAAATGGACTCTTTGCTGAAAAATCAAACATGGGATTTATGTAAGTTACCTGCAGGTAAAAGGGCTTTACAGAATAAATGGGTTTACAAGATAAAAGAAGAGGAAGGAGGTATGAAAAGATTTAAAGCCAGATTAGTCGTAAAAGGATTTGCACAGAAATATGGTATTGATTTTGATGAGATATTTTCTCCAGTTGTTAAAATGACTTCTATTCGTACTGTTTTAAGTATTGTGGCTACTGAAGATTTGCATTTAGAGCAGCTTGATGTTAAAATAGCCTTTCTTCATGGTGATTTGGATGAAGAAATATATATGGTTCAGCCACAAGGATTTGAGGTCAAGGGTAAGGAGAATTTGGTGTGCAGATTGCAGAAAAGTTTATATGGCTTGAAGCAAGCACCTCGGCAATGGTATATTAAATTTGACACTTTTATGAATAGACATGGATATAGTCGATGTCATTCTAACCATTGTGTTTATTTTAAGAGGTTGGATGATGACAGCTACATTATTTTATGTTTATATGTTGATGACATGCTTGTAGCTGGGTCTAACATGGATCACATTAAGGGGTTGAAACAACAGTTAGCAAAATCTTTTGCTATGAAGGATTTGGGGGTAGCAAAACAAATCCTTGGTATGAAAATTTGTAGAGATAGGAAAAATAAGAAATTGTCTCTATCTCAGGCTGATTATATTGAGAAGGTGTTGCAACGTTTCTCTATGAAAAATGCCAAAGCAGTCAGCACACCTTTGCCTGGTCATTTGAAATTGACTAAGGATATGTGTCCCAAGACACTAGAAGAAGAGACTAAAATGTCTAAGGTACCTTATGCTTCAGCTGTAGGGAGCTTAATGTATGCTATGGTATGTACTAGGCCAGATATTGTACATGCAGTGGGAGTCATTAGCCGTTATATGAGTAACCCTGGTATTGAGCATTGGAATGCAGTCAAATGGATTCTCAGATATTTGAGAGGCACATCCAGTAAGTGTTTACACTTTGCGGGTTCTACTACTACTGTACAAGGCTATGTTGACTCAGATTTGGCAGGAGATATAGATAGCAGGCGAAGTACTACAAGTTATATATTTACTGTTGGTGGGACAGCAGTGAGTTGGATTTCTCGACTACAAAAGGTGGTTGCTTTATCCACTACAGAGGCAAAGTATGTTGCTGCTACAGAGGCAGCCAAGGAGATGATATGGCTTCAATTCTTCATGGAAGAATTGGGACATCGACAAAAGGATAATTTTCTACATACAGATAGCCAAAGTGCCATTCATCTTGCAAAGAATTCTGCTTTGCACTCAAAGACAAAACACATACAGTTGCGGTACCATTTCATTCGATCAGTTTTAGATGATGGACAGTTAAGGCTGGAAAAGATTCATACTGATGATAATCCAGCAGATATGTTTACAAAGGTAGTAACAAGGGAGAAGTTGAACTCATGTTCAGCTTCAGTTGGTCTTCTAGACTGAACAAAATAAAGGAACAGCTGAGTCCAAGGTGGTTCAATTTAGTGGGGGCCTCATGTGGGTAGCGATATTGCTACAGGATCAGTCTCCAAGTGGGAGGTTTTTTAGTATAGTGTGGATACTGATCAGTCACCAAGTGGGAGATTGTTAGCTTGTGGTGACTAATCAGGAAAGTACTATCCAAGAAAGTACTGTACACTTTTCCTCTTGACCTCTTATAACTCATTCTAACCCTAAAGCGAAAAAAAAAAATATATTGTATAATATGGCTTAGGGTTAGGGATTTTCATTATGTATGATTTTAGTACTTGCGGTAGAATTGGGCTGTAAGGGATTACAGATTGTAATCAGGTTGTAATCACTGGATAATAATAATATTGGACTCGCTGTTGGTGGACGTAGCCCAGGGATTGGGTGAACCATGTTAAATCTGTGTGTCTTGTGTTCTATTTTGTGTGGTTTATTATTTTCTGATATTAGTTATATTTGCACATAATTGTTATTTCTGCCTTGTTAATCCTAACATATCCCAGCTGACGTGTCGATCTAGGATGGTGACATCCTGGAACATCCTCTGGATAATCTATCGACCTATCATCGCATCTTAATCATAGTATACCTATGCCAACAAACAATCATGTCAGTTTCTATCGTATGAAAACTTTACAACTATGCTTATCTATAAACATGATTATACTTACAGGCTCTCCATGGCACGAAACCCGTAAGATCCGATAGACATCCTCCAGACTGATAGACGCCTCTCCCATCGGTAGGTGAAAGGTGTTGTGCTCACTATGCCATCTCTCGGAAAGAGCAGTCAACAACCCATGATCTGCTCAGATGTGAGGGAACTGCAATAGATAGTGGAATCCCATAGCTCTGATATCGGCCTTGCCCGGATCATCCAGATCTCGGACAAACCGCAATCCTATCACATGGGGCGCTCTAATCCAGAGCACAGGGAAGACCTCCTATACGTCATGAAACCATACCAGATATCAAAAAATATCATAAAGGATGTATTAGTACAAAGCATCTTAAAGTCAAACATTATCAGGACCCATGTCATTTTGGCTCAAAAAAAAATGTTAAAACATGTCAAAATTTTATCCTAGGTGACACTATTTTTTGACTAAGTGTCATGCGACACTTTCTCTTAAGCAGTGCGACATTCTTTGTTTAGGCGACACTTCGCATAGTGGCGTGCAACATTTCATCTTGTGTCATGCAACACTAGTTTCTATGTTCGTGCGACACTATTTTGACCCACGAAGTGTCGCACGACATTTCCCTTCAAAGGGCGCGACACTTGTAAAGTGTCACGCGACTTGTCGCCCTAGTCTAAAATTTGAAAAAAATTTAAAAACATATTTTAATGCATTAAATATTTGTTAAATGCTCAAACAGGGGCAAGTTTTCAAAAACATATCGGGACACCATAATGCGGAGGCCGGTTGTGCAACCGGGCATGCTCGAATCGGTGTCTATGGATAGGAACTCCTGCTTGTTGGGCCATCTTCTCTCTCTAAACTCTTAAGATTCTCAAATCACTAAAAGATAAATGATTTTGAAAATGACATTTTCACCCCTTATATAGCATTTTGACTTTTTTTTACCTCATTTTCAGAACACCTCGGAATTACACAAAAATTGCACTCTTGGCTAATTTCGACATCCTAGATCCATTTTCGGACTCGAAATCAAAATTCAAGGTCATCTTGATAGTCAAAATTGCATCTTCTCCCTCTTCTGTGCAGTTGACAAACCCTTTTGAGGCATAATTCTTCGATCTTTGATGGAATTTCTTCCTTTCCATGTCTCTCAATTTTCTAGTCTTTCATTCGCCCTACTTCTTTTCTTTTCTTTCATCACTGGGGCATGTTTCACCGCCTAATGGTTATCCTATTGACCTTCTTCTCGATTTTGATTTATTATGATTTGATCAAATCTTTATCAGTTTGTTGTTCCTCTCTACCTGATTTCGATTTCGATTCCGAGGGGGCAGTATTTATGGGATTCTCATCCCCGATTCCTTGATTTTCCTGATTCAGACATCTTTTGTGAGCTTTTGCTCAAATTTGAGATTCTTATCTTTTACTTTGAATGTGATCCCAAATCGACCTCATGTTCAAAGACCTTTGTTTATGCTTTGTCCGGATGTGATCCCAAATCGATCTCACATTTCAACTTCATTGTTTGATTACATGTGTTCCCAAATCGATCACACATTAGTCAAAGAGGGGCAAATGTATGCACCCAAAAATGGTCGCCTAGACTTTGGGCCCCATTTATTCGATTTATTTATCTCTGAATCAATTTTATCAATAATCAATATTTTTCAACAATATCATTTTCCTTAATCAAATCCTATTCTATCATTTTTTGATTATTTGCCTTGGGCTAACCATTTTATCCTAAGTCTTTGTTTAATTAAAAAGAATATTTCCTCCCCTTTTAATAAATAAAAAGCCCCCACTTTTCTTCTTATCCTATGTTGCATAAATAAAGTATTATTCTTATTTTATAAAAAGAGAAAAAATACTTTTTGTCTCATATGGACACTAAAGTCAACTCCTATTTTCCTATTAGAAGATATTTGTGCACAAGGATCAAGCTTCCATTTTTCTCCACCGTTGATTAAGTCTTTTGCCTCTTAATCTCAATGGTCCATTTCACCTCATTTCTTATAAAAGGAGAGCTCTCTCCTTCATTTGCATATTCATCTTTTTATGCTAATGTTATGCCGCAGGTTTTCTAGGGTATTTGGAGCTCTCTTTGAAGACACTTTTGCATCCAAGCTTTGAAGATCTTTGTTGCATTTCAACTAGTTCATATTTTCTATCTTAGTTGCATAATCATGGCATATTAGCTTAGTTTCCTTTTATGCAATAGATTAGTTTCACATAGTTTAATTAGGGAAATTGTAATCCATTGCTATTTCCTTTCATAGTTGCATTGTACTTTCATTTTGATAGATTAATCTTGCATATTCATATTAGTTTGCATTGCATTGCATACCTTGATTCAATTTGGAGATATCGGCATTCTTGCCCTTGTCTTCATTGTGAATCTCTCATTGTGTGGTTGACTAGCAAGGTCACTAGTTTGTAGCTCTAGCTGAGAGCAAATCTATAAAGTTCCTTGTAACTCCATGCATAGAGAGCTATGAATCGCTTTGTGAGGCCTCATTGTTGAGCAACCTTGCATGCAATGATTCATAGAAGTGTGGTCACTTTTTCACCATACAACAGACACTAAGAAGACAATATTTCATAAATAGTCTACGAGGGTTTTTGAATCCTACCTCAAACTATCAATTGAAGAAATATGACAAATACCAAAAATGTAGAAAAATCCAAGCTTTCACAAAAAAATTCTCCAATTCGATTCTTTCACCTAAATCTTTAAACATGTGTGTTAAGAATAATAGTCAAACCTTTCCAATATAGGAATTCAGACTCAACCATGCAATTTTGGAATTCAACTAACTCCACAACCTTGTTTTCATCAATTCCATAATTCCCTCAATTTCAATTTGTAACTCAAGTGTTTTGCCTTCCTTGTTTCTGTCAACTCTCTTAACTCTCGATTAATTAATTCTTTTATTTATTTATTCTAATTGATTTGTGCAACTAAATTGCATTTAAATTAAATTAAATTAATATAATTTAGTCTAATTTTATTTTCCTAATGATAATTTATTTTTAATTAATAAATTATCTTTTTTTTTTTAAATGAATTTTGATAATTAATTAAATCTTTAAGAGAATGTATTTAATTAATCTTTTCCATTAATTAAATACTTTTATTTCCATAAATAAGCTTTTAATTAAATCTTTAAATTTAATAAATGTATCTAATTAATTTCTATTAATTAAATACTTCCACATTTAAAATAACTATATATATCAAGATCTAATTTATTTAAATCACATAATTAATCTAAATAAATTATTTAATTATAACAAACATATCGACCAATTAGAAATCAACTGAACTAATAAAACCATAACCATGCTTAGGGAAAGACTACAAACTCATGTCACTTGGACGAATTTGGGAAGGGTAAAATATCAAAAACTTGTCCACTATTTCAGGATAATAGAATGACTTAGGTTGGGTTTTGGATCTGAACATTATCTCCCCTCTCTTACCATTGAGACTTGTTATAAGACATGCTTGTCCTGACAATTCAGGGAAGTCGATGTCCAGTACATGCAAACCTACATAAAAGACAAGCATGTACATATATATATATATATATATATATATATATATATATATATATATATATATATATATATATATATAACAAGAAATGGTAAGGATTGGGATATTGTGTGGATCCTGCAAGCAAGTAACGATGACTTCGTCCCTTGACCATAACAAACACGCCAAACATAATGTAAAAACATACATGATAACCATACACATGCAAGTATGGGGTAAGTAAATTCATAACCATAAACATCATTTTAAACATAAAAATAATCATCATCAAAGTAACTAACATAATCTAACTGCAAATATATAATATCCATAATTATCTAAATCATCAAATCACCATGTAATGTCATACATCCAAAACCACATAATAACTGAAATAATCAACATACACATAAAAGTAGGCTAAAAGAGTTTGACAATATAAAACTGAAAAGAAAACTATGGGTGGGCACTATAGAAGGCCAGTAACACAAATACAGTCAGAGATTTTCCAAGGATTATCAAGCCTACTAACACTATGTGCAAAGAGTGTGTAATGGGGAAACAAACAAAGAGAAAGTTTTAGAGAAAGTTTTCTACAAAGGGGAAGCTAGATCTGGTGCATACAGATCTATGTGGTCCTACAAAGACAAGGTCCTACTATGGTGAAAGGTATTTCATTTTTTCTGTTGATGATTATTCCAAAATTATGTGAGTTGCTTTCCTTAGAGAAAAGTTTGAAGCTTTTGATAAGTTCAAGATTTATAAGACAAAAGTTGAGAATGAGTTAGGTCTGAAGATAAAATGCTTGAGATCACACAGAGGTGGAAAATTTACATCTGATGCATTTAATTCATACTATGAAGAAAATGACATATATAGATAGACTTCTACACCAAGAACTCCACAATAGAATGAGATAGCAAAGAAATGGACCAAAACCAAGTATGTTAAGGAGTTTCTAAAGAAGTTTGGAATAGAGGACTGTACACTTGTTCGGACACCTATAGTGATTGGGTGTAATCTTTCAATTACAGATGAATCTAAAAGTGTCTTTCAAACAAAGTACAAGTCCATGATTGGAGGTTTGCACTACTTAACACACACCAAGCCAGACATAGCAAGTGCAGTTGGAATTGTTGCAAGATTCCAAGTTGATCCTAAGGAGATTCATCTTGTTGTTGTTAAAAGAATATTCAGATATCTAAAAGGAACAATAAAATATGGTTTATGGTACGATAAATCTGATGATTTCACATTGTGTGCTTATACTGATGCAAATTGGGCAGGAAGTGTAGATGATAGGAAGAGCATTGGTGGTGGAACCTTTTTACTTGGGAAAAGGTTGGTCTCTTGGTGGAGCAAAACAAAATTGTACAACTCAGTCTACCGCCGAGTCAGAATATGTGGCTGCTGTTATAAATTATACATAGATTGTGTGGATGAATAAAATGTTGAAGGACATAGGGGTAAGCTTTGAAGAGCCTGTTATAATTCATTGTGATAGTAAAAGCATAGTGCACATGTCAAAGAATCATGTTATGCATTCAAAAACTAAACATATTTCAATCAAATACCACTTTTGAGAGACAAGGTTGTAGAAAAGGAAACCAAATTGGAGTACATCAATACAAAGTATAAAATAATAGATATATTCACCAAACCTTTGCCAAAAGATACCTTTGAATATCTCAAAGGTATTCTGATGCAGGAGTATCCTGGGTGTAAGAGCAATCTTGCATCACCCAAAAATATTTCTATTTTTGTATTCAATAAGGGCTATCTTGTGCAGAGCTGCTATTTATGGAAACTTGCTATTTTTAGTAAGTTGGTTATACGATCTCAGAATGTTTTGACTTTACATGTGGAGATTCATCTCAGTCATATCAGTCTGCCAGTAAAGTTTCATGGCTAGATCAGGTCTAGTTTCGAAGATATTGAAGATTTTTGATATTGGCAATAGGGCACAGAAACTTTGAACTCAGTTTTGAAGGCTTTAGAGGCCCCGGATGAGGTCAAAAATTTGGGTGACAAGTGCTTGCACTAGCTAAGCATGTAGAGCACTTCGTGGCCTTTCCAAAATGGGGTTATAATAGTCAATCGAGTCAACTGGTGATGACTTATGGTCTCTGGAAGTCGAGTCACCTGAAATGGAGAAAAATAATTTTTCCTTCAAAATTTTTGTTCGGGTTTCAAAAGTTATTTTCAGCCGACTTTGATGTAATAAATTGAAAAATAAAATAATTCTAAGTTTGGTCGGCCCTAAGGGCTAAATTTCAGGAACCTTCTCAGGCAATGAAAAATGCCTATATAAAGAAGGTCTGTAGTGTTGTCTAGGGTAGTTCTGGGTAAAGATCTGGGTATTGATTCGAGACTTTGTCCTACAGAATATTGTAAAGGAATGCCCATGTGGCTTTGCATATTGTAATTTTGAAAGTTTGTAATTCCACATTTGTGGAGATAATAAGAAGCCAATTTTTTGTTCTTGCATATTGTTGTTGTTTCTCTATTTATGTTATGTGTTTGTGGTATTAAGGGGAGCACCCTTTATCATATTCTTGGGGTGATAACCCCTCCTTGTATGTACTAGATGATGTAGGAATGCACTAGTCTAGTAGTTATCAGAGCTATATCATTCCCTAGACTTAATGCTTGGATGCACTCCTTAGGGGGAGTGATTGCAGAACATAACATAGCACATTTGAGTGATCAAACACCTAGTTTTTTGCAGACATGAAGATTTGAAAAAGATACACCTTGCAGAGGTGGGATGTGCAGAGATGGAGAAAAAGAAGAAACTTAACACCCTTTTCCATTGATGTCAAAGGGGGAGTGTTATAGATGAAAAACCTTACTATATTAGGGGAAGCACTGAAGAGGTCATTGAAAATATCTTTGGTCATTAAGAAGATCTTTTAGGTTGATGGTTTTCACATGTGTTGCCATCAATCCCAAAGCGGGAGATTGTTGGAATTGTTTCTGGTTGAAGTGTTGACATTCATGTTTTGTCATTGATGTCAACATATGTTTTAGTTTGTTTAATTAGAAGTCTCAGACAAACTGGTTATGACAGGAACATACGGGTCTGACAAAATGGTACAGACATTGTACGACATTTCAGGATATACAAGATTAGATTTGTGATGGAATAAAAGTTGTACGTAAAAGAATAAAGGGCATGATGCAATACTACTTATTTTCAAAAATTCTAACTCCATATAGTCAAAATAATATAGCGGTAAATTGTGATTATATATCGAGATTCTTGTTGTAAGTCAAAGATACAAGGGTTTGCAAATTACAATTAGAAAATACCATGTTTGAAGCTCAAATAACTTACCTTCATACATGTATAAATCTACACAAAAATATGCTACCTTTCTTTTATGCAACCCTTGCAATAAATGATCTCCTTTAAATCTTCTCACTTTGCCTTTCAATGCCTTTCCACCCATGTCAACTCCAAAATTGCCTCTGTTTTGTATTTCAAGAGTCCCACAACAAGAAATCGACAAATACTAATGTAAGCCATGCACCATTATTTTTTTTATCTTCATCACCTTTCCTTTCCTTTTCTATGCATATTGAAATCTCAAAAACACCCCAAAATTGGGATGCCATGCATTTGTACTAGAAAGTCAGCCTTAGTCTTTTACTTTAGTTGTTCCTTCCATCCTTTCAAGTTTAATGTTCACAAAATAGGTCCATAATATAGATAGAATTGTCTATATAGGCATCAAAAGGCCCGCAATAAGACATTTAAATTAAATACAATAATTATATTAAAAAACTAAATATAGTGATATTATGATTTCTAATTTAATTATTGATTTTAAATGATTGTCTTTTCACATGCCTTTTGATGTTTGTATAGCTAGCTCCAACATAGACCATGCCTATCAATAATTTCATCTCTACTTGGCTCATTTCTTCTATGCCAATTGTGCAGTCCTCCCTCATGTTACATTTAATTGAAATGTCCTCTCAATTTATTAATCTCTTTTACCATGTGATGCCCAATAGTATATATTGGCATGTAGGGATGTGACACATCTCAACCCTTAACCCTTTTGTAAAACCAAAATATTGAACTGGATATGAACAACCACTAGCACCCTTGTCATTTTTTACCAAACCCCATACCATAATAATATAACCATTTTCTTAGAAAAACCAAATCTTTGTGCACCTATATGTGCATATATAACATTATAGTTATAATGATCATATAGCAATACATTTTCAAAAAGAATAAATGGCTATCATGGCCTTGACCCAACAAAAATGGAGCAAAAGCTGCATTTGTTAAAAAAAATAGCATCTCTTACTGCCCTTGACTTGAAGTTCCCACACCCCCCACTTCGAGCTTCTTTACTTTCATGCTTCCAAGGGGTGACTTTACCATACAATACCACCATGGGTTTTGATCTTGGAGAGAATAGTTGGTGAGCAATTTTTACTATTGTTGCAAACCCCTAAAGCCACCACCAAATAGAGCATAATTCACAAATGTCATTTGTGTTTCAAGAGGGATGTGACTAATGTCAGCTCCTCCAAAGTTTTATCCAACCCATCCCATACATACCAACCTTTCGCTAGGCTTTACATTTATTATATCTCATTAATGTTCTACATCACTTCCTATGTACAAGCCCTAAAACTCAACATACCAATTCACTAATGATCTTGAAGGTACTCACAAACCATGATGTCAATTTTGCCCACTTACTCAACTAGCAACTTGGAGACTCTATCAACATCCTTATTCCTTCTCTTTTTACATGTGAGAGTTTGAATTTTTTGAACGTTGAAAGGATGCTTTTGATTATTTTCACAATTTTATATATTCTCCAATTCTTCATATTACCTATGATGATGGCATTCATGATTATTTGGGAATCACCTTCTAAGTGGATATTTTTGCAAGCTTCACTTCGAGGAGCACTACCTTTACATTAGCTTCATTATTAGTGCTTGGAGCCAACTTTTGCATACTCCAAGCAAGGTTGTTTCCTTTCCACTCTTTTACAATACAACAAGCACCTGAAGGGCCTTGGCTCCCCTTTGAAGCTCCATTAAAGTTAATTTTAATGCAAGCTTCCTTTTGCATACTCCATTCCATCAAGCTTTCCCATGTGAAGATGGATTAACCCATTTTAGCCTAAAACATACTTAAAGTGGCTCAATTTATTTACATTGTACAATGTTGAAATATAATTTGTTGCTCACTAGGGGAGCAATAGTAACCGAACACATTCTAATAACTGCACACTCCACGCACACTTGACCCTCAATTACTAATCTTAAAGGAGAGCAAAAATGATAACAAGTGTACCAATAGTCAAACATTTTTTACCTTTTTTGGTTGATAATTGGCTCATTTGTGTACCACTATTGGGACATTTGTGTACAACTACTGAGACATTTGGCTACAAGTACTGACATTTTTGAGTGGATGACTATTGGTGCATCTTTGATCGGGTATTGAGTGACACTTTGAAATGACCACTTTTGACCCTTTGACAGTTGGCAATCTCTACAAGGAGTTCTGTTAATACTTAGAAGCCAAGAAATACTTTTTAAGGTTGTGATAGTTGTTTCTGGAAATGATTGTGTGATGTTTTTTTGCATCAACGGTTTGGATCACACTCAGTGATCCATCAACAGAAAGAAAGAGCAGAAATAGAAAAGAATTTAAGATGTCAACTCAGAAGACAACCCAAAAACAATCATCAAAATCCAACATATAATTTAGGCTTTACATATGTGTAAATACTTGTGCTCTTCCCCTAAATAAAACCAACACCTTAGACTAGGGTCCTATGACAAGGGCTTAAGCTCTATTTTTAAGGATTTTGGGTCCCATGAGAATTATTTTTTAAGGCTATAGGATTAATTGGAGTCCCTTGCTAGAAAATAGGAACCCCTACTTTTTAGATCTTAAAATTTGAGTGGGTGAACATGGAGTGGCGCTGTAAATTGTCCCCATCAGCTTAGGAGATTTTTCTGCCACATGTCAGATTTTGGAGTGAAATTAATTATTTTAACACAATTTTTTATTAGTACATAAATTTTAGAAAATAAAAGCTTCCTTAAATTTCGGAGCAAAACATTTAAGCTAAATTGAAAAATAAAATTTATGTGACTACTAGCTTTAAAATATTCCTAAAACTCTTCAAACAGCTTCAGCTCTATTTTTAACTCCTAACCCCAGCCTTATTAATTTATAAAACTTATGGCGGCTTTTTGAATCTTTGATTTTATTTTCTACCATCAACCGAATACTCCGCGTCTTGTTCTCTTCTAACAAAATTGCCTTCACATTTTCTTCTTTGCCATTTTCCTTCCCTCTGCAGATGTAGTTGAATAGGGGAATCCATCTGAAACAATTTTCGATGTCATAAAATCTTTGTGCATTTATCTAAAATAATAACGGTGACCCACAACAATCCAATGAGCTTTAATTTAGGAAAACTCCAATATGTTCCAACTGTGTGACAAGAACCCAGCGCCTACTTTTATCGAGGCATGCATTATCTCTGCCATCTGCAGATTGTACGCTGCAAATGAATAATCATTACAACAAATAAAATTGTCCGCTGCAGAATGTATATGTAGGGACAGAGAAGCCAGTGAATTGTGAATGCATAATTATCGAAATGGATCATACTTCTTCAAATGGATAATCATTAAAAAAAATATGGCCAGTTTCGCAGCACAGTAGCAAAAAATAACACTGAAATTCAAAATCCTGTTACTTCCATCAATGAATTATAGGAGACCTTTTTAATGGCTCAACCAAATTGTTGTTCCACATCTTGGATGCTATCTGGGTTCTTTTAAATAGACAAATTTAATGGTAAAGTTTATGTTGTAGGTATTAAGATAGTGTTGAGTTCAAGTTTTCTTAAAAAAATATATGCGGATCTACTAATTATTTAAGATAGATAAACTAAAAATAATCTATAAGACGTAATGATCTTCTTTATTTCAATTTCTCTATTTAAAAAAATCATAAGCCTCTCATCTTTTCCATTGTTTCCACACTGAATAAACTGTGCCATAGAAACAGTTGTCATTAGTTCATATACTTCTTTTGTACCTTTCTGATTCTATTATCTGATATTGCAAAAATGCACTCTTTCTTCACATATTTCTTTAGATCTTTTCACCTCTTTGTTTTTGGTTGAACTTGATGAAAGTTAATTCTTAATTAAAGAAAGATTTTAGCTCCTGCAAAATATTAGCTATTATATACCTTTTTATTAGTGGTACATTTAGGATTGAACTGGTGCTATGAAGTCAACTCAAAGGACCACCTACTCTTCTCTGAAACTGCTGCCATCCATAGTAACCTGATAGATGCCTAGCCCTTTTGTTTTCTCACATATGATTTTCAAAAATTGTCCTTTTGTCAACGAGCTTTTGGTTTGCTGGTGAAGTTGAATGGTTCTGAATGAGCCCACCAAGAATCAAGTCTTGCTAAGTGCAAAGATCCTTGACTTTTAGCCAAAGAACTTATATCTTCAACAAATTTTATTTTATTTTATTAAGCCATCAATTACCTTATATATTTGTAGTAATATTTTAATATAATATATAGCATCTGCTGATGATGGATCCACATACCTAAACTTTAAACTTTATTTTATAATCCATGACACCAGTCATATGTTTTTGGGTCTACATATGGTGACAGCGATATGGGACTACCTCGTACTCCTTGCGGGAGGATAAAGATCCCTTATTAAATGCTGTCTCCTGACCTCTTTTCCTATCGTGGTACCCATAACTATGCTAAAGTTGTTAGGCTTTGACTAGGCGGGATGTGACAAATTGCCCACAACAATTTCTATAAAAAATTATTGCAGACTTAAATTTATGATTATAATATTTTCAACTGGTTTGCAACAATTGGAAGACGGATTTGAACCAAGAAGCATAGATGCTAACGTTGGAGGAAGCTTATCATCACTACCCTGCATAATTTCATAACGCCTTGAAATTCTCTGTTACACGAACACACAACTAACAGAGTAACAAGAATGTGGGGATATTCCCAAATTCTGTTTTCATCGTTCTTCTCAGCTTTATTCCTACCTTACGCTTGTCAGGCTTTTGGATCAGGCTATACATTGAATTCCATCACAGAAGCACCAGATGGTAAATCCTTAACTGCCCAACTACAGCTCATCTCCAATAATTCGCTTTATGGCCCGGATATACAACACCTCAAACTGCAAGTCAGGTAGCTGTAACGAATCCTTAATGATTAAACAGATTTAATTTTTTTCCTCGGAGAAGTTTGTGCCTCATCTGAAAGTGATCACTAATGAATGACATGGACTTTTTCCAGGTATGAGTCCAATGAATGCTTAAGAGTTTATATCACTGATGCAGAAAAAAAGAGGTGGGAAGTCCCCAAAGAAGTAGTGGCCAGATATGAAAACCATCAAACTGCTATTCATAATAATAGTAATACTCATGATCCTGAATTGCAGTTTTCATACACCCAAAGCCCATTTGGATTTGCAGTTACAAGGAGGTCCAATGGAGAAGTCCTGTTCAATTCCAGTGCACAAGGTCAAGGAAATGATAATCTATTTGGAAGCATGGTGTTCAAAGACCAGTATTTGGAGATATCTACTGGCCTTCCCCCAACTGCTTCTCTATATGGATTGGGGGAGAGCACCAGGCCTGGATTTATGCTTAACAGGAATGGAAGCCAGTATACTCTCTGGAATCAGGACGTTCTGAGTTTGAATTTGTATCTGGATTTGTATGGGTCTCATCCATTTTATATGGATGTGAGAACAGGGGGTGTTGCTCATGGAGTATTGTTGCTTAATAGCAATGGGATGGATATTGAGTATGGGGGCAACTACTTGACATATAGAGTGATTGGGGGAGTTTTGGACTTCTATTTTTTCTCTGGTCCCTCTCCACTCTCTGTTGTTCAGCAATACACAGGCCTAGTGGGTAGACCTGCTCCAATGCCATACTGGTCTTTCGGTAAGATGTTTTTTCTTTCATGATTTTGCTTTATCTCCATAGGTTTTATCTTGGATTCTTTTGAGTGTAAAATCAACATGAAAGAATCAAAATAGTTTGTCGTAGAACCAGTATGCAGAGTGTGCGGTATAAAAATAATTTTCACCACATCCTAGACCATGTAACGCTTTGAACAAAGAGTGTGAGAAGCAATGACTTTAGAAATCATATTAATCATGAGAGAAGTTCGCACATGATTTTTGGTTCTCAGTTGTGATTTTGATCTAGTAAGGGTCATGGATCAAACGCTAACTTCCAGTTATATAGATGCCCAATTTTCAGTTGTGCCTAATCCCGTTCCACTATGGTTTGAGCTACCTCATTGAAAAGGCTAGCATTATGTCATATAATAATTACTATGCAAAGTGGCTAACCCTAGTAGTGAATCATTCCTTACAGTGAAAAATTTGGGGTTATATTGGGAAAGAAGTAGTCTCCAGAAAATTTTCCTTTTAAGATTGTGAAAATTGTTTAAGAGTTTCTTCTGTCCTGCTAGATTTTTTCTGGGGAAAATCAGGATCCTAAATTTATGGCTGCTTAACATACTAGAATTTAGGATTATATTTGTAAGTTGCTGTTTTTAAATTTGATTGTGTGAGTTTTTTATTGGATTTTGAATCACATTCTATGATCCATCATTAAGATGTGAGATAACTAAGGAAAAAAAAAGATTTAGTTACAGACACAAATGATAGATCAAACTCTGTGATCCAAAACATCCGTAAAAATATCTCACACAATCTAAACCATAAACATTATTAAACTCTAATATCTATTATGAAGCATTAGCTCATGTTGTACATGGCAACCTCTATTTAGGAGTTTCATTATAAACACTCTTAAGGTTCTTGTTCATTTTTAATAGGTAGTTGAATTAAGTCAGCCAAATAAAAGCAACTGCAACAACATGCTTTGGTTAATCCCTTTATTCATCCCTAAAACTTGCTCAATTTGTCGATTGGGTGTTCATTCTCTCCCCTTCAAGACACACTTTCTATGTAGTGGACATTGTAGGCGCTTTGTCCAAACACGGATAATCATTGATCTGTATTTACTTTTTTAATTTTACCTTTATCAATTCCACTCAAAAATAGCTTTTTCATGATTCTTGTGTTTATGAACGTAATTATAACTTATCATTAAACGTGACTGCTTATGGTTCTAAAAATTTAAATGATGAGGTTTTGAAACATAAAATACATATTAAAGACTATCAAATTAGATTTTCTGTTCATAGCCCTGCTTCTTCATATCCAAAATTAGTTCAATATAAAGCCATTTAATATGCATCCCTTCCTCCTCTGAGAATCCTACCCATATGCATGCAAGGAGATGGAAAGAGATTCCATTCTTGATCAATCAGTAATGTTTAAATGTCTATTCTACCCAATTATTCATCTGAGAATTAGACCCTTAATAACTGAGAAGGTTGAAGAATGATTCTTGTTAGGGTTTAGGCTAATCAAAGTAATAGACAATATTAAATAATAAACAATTTTTAACTTTGGCTTGCTACCTCATGCCTCAGTTAGAGACACTGCCCCAGCCCCCCACTGGGATTGTTGTTCCTAGACCTCTATTGTGAGCTCCGCCCTCATGTCCATGCTGGAGGATACTACCCTCCAGACTTTACAGGAGTTGGAGGGGCTCTGCCCCTGCACACCCATTAAATTCCACCCCATTAATTGATTTAAGGAAAACACAATTAACAAAGTCATCAAAGTTTAATCCGAACAGCATGATCAATCACTACATACCAACATTTCTTAAATTTTATATAAATCATCTTAAATTTTATATAAATCATGTTTTGGTTATGATAAGAAGGTTATGTTTCTGAAATAATTTTAGTATGAACCAAGAAGTTGCAACATCTTATGTGCAACCTTTCTAATATGTATTTAAATATATGGATTTAAATGTACAGGATTTCACCAATGCAGATATGGATATGAAAATATTTCAGACCTTAAATCAGTTGTAGCTGGATACGCAGAAGCAAAACTACCTCTTGAAGTTATATGGACAGACATTGATCATATGGATGGTTTCAAGGATTTCACTCTAGACCCTGTGAATTTCCCTGAGAAAGAAATGAGAGAATTTATTGCAGAAATTCATGCTAATGGGCAGAAATATGTTCTCATAGTTGATCCAGGTAAGCATAAATCTTATTTTCAGCATGAATCAACCCAATGTTCTGCTAAAATTATGTGTAGTTCAACTCTAAAAATGTTCGGAACTTCTAAGATGAGAATCACGCCCATTATCACTTTCTTAATGATTAATCTGTGCAGGAATTAACATAAACGAAACATACAAAACATTTCAGAGAGGAATACGAGATGACATTTTTGTGAAAAGAGCAGGTGCTCCTTACATTGCACAACTTTGGCCAGGTCCAGTATATTTTCCAGATTTTCTTAACCCAAAGAGCCTGCCTTTCTGGGAAAATGAGATCTCTGAATTTCACGATATGATTCCATTTGATGGCCTTTGGCTTGATATGAACGAGGGTACAAACGAGTGCAGTGGAACATGCTCCTTGCCAAAGGATGGAGATTGCCCAAGAAAATATGGACAAATAGCTTCAGATTGCTGTTTGATTTGCACTAATGCCAATAGCACCATTTGGGATGATCCTCCTTACAAAATCAATTCTTCTGGAATTCACAGACCTCTGGGTAATCAAACCATGCCAGCCAGTGCAGTTCACTATAATGATATATTGGAGTACAATGCACATAATCTTTTTGGGCTCACGGAGGCCATTGTGACCAACAAGGCTCTGAAATCGGTACTAAATAAGCGGCCATTCATATTGACTCGCTCTACCTATGTTGGATCTGGAAACCATGCTGCACATTGGACAGGAGATAATGCTGCAACCTGGGATGACCTCTGGTACTCTATACCAACAATTCTAAATTTTGGATTGTTTGGAATCCCCATGGTGGGTGCTGATATATGTGGTTTTGCACAAAACACAACAGAGGAACTGTGCAGTAGATGGATTCAACTTGGTGCATTTTATCCTTTTGCTAGAGATCATTCTGCAAAGGATACAATTCGTCAGGAGCTCTACTTATGGAAGTCCGTCACAGAGTCTGCAAGGAGGGCATTAGGTTTGAGATACCGTCTTCTTCCATACATATACACATTGTCTTTTGAAGCCCATACCAGAGGATCTCCAATTGCAAGGCCTCTGTTTTTCACATTCCCTGACGATACTAACACACTGGGGATCAGCACACAATATCTTTTAGGGAAAGGAGTTCTTGTCTCCCCTGTTTTGAAGGAAGGGGCAAGGAGTGTGAATGCTTATTTTCCAAAGGGTACATGGTACAATCTGTTCAATGTTTCAGATTCAATAACAGTGGAGAGTGGTGTATATGTAAAACTTCAAGCTCCTTTAGATACTATCAATGTTCATGTATATGAAGGGACCATATTGCCCATGCAAGAAATGGGTATGACAACAAGAGCAGCCAGAAAAAGCCCATTTAGTCTTCTAGTAGCTCTGGGGAATGGGATGGAAGCAACTGGGGAGCTATATTTGGATAATGGAGATGATTTAGAAATGCAAATAGAGTGTGGCAAATCAAGCTATGTGGAGTTTTATGCAAATATTGTAGGGGAAGAAGTTAGACTAAAGTCATTAGTCCAAATGGGGAAGTTTGCAATTAAAGAGGGATGGATCCTCCAGAGTGTTACAGTTTTGGGACTCAAGCTTTCTTCTGCTTATGTTGCAGATGACTCAATTCCTATTTTATCTTTCCATTGTGATGGCCTAGAGGAAAGAAAAACAAAGGTGGAAACTATTCTGGTTGGAAAATCTGCAAGGATTGATGATTATGATGGTCATATTTTTCGACTGATGATTTCAAATCTTTCCCTTCCAATTGGCAAGAACTTTGAGATCCGTATAACATGGAAGAAATAATTGAGTGGAAATCATGTGTTTCATGTGGTAGCAAAAGATATTTGCGTTGATTTTAGATTGATGGCGAAAAGATTACGAGGCAGCACGCCGTCTGTTGTTCACAAATACAAGATTGGCTTACAAAACAGTTAGAGAACACTAGTCTTATTTAAGAGTACAATCAATAATCAGGAATCTCCCAAGTTTTTCTTGAAGTGTCTGCATCCTCTCTTTTTCAGTGTAAGCAAGGTTAGCATTTTTCTCAAATTTGATGTCTTAAATTTGATCATACTCTATAGATGAAGAAAAGTACGGTATATGAGGCACAGGGTGCAATAAACATAGAAAGAGCTTTTCTTTCAGATAATATTGTTTTCAGATTTATTTTTTCCATATTCATTATAATATTTCTTCTTTTTAATTTATCTTTTTATGTTTAATTGATGTTTGGAATTAAGGTTTAAATTTGACTATTAATTTTATCTCTGAAGTAAATTCTTTGTACCATTATAAAGTGTTCTTCAAAGGTTAAGTCCTATCTTATTTAAGGGACTTATATTGTAAGATTTATATTTAATTCTACATAATCTTTAGTAAATATTTTCTTTTACATGATACAATTTTCCCAAAAATTTGTTTGAATTGTATAACAAAAATTCTTAAATTTGATCATATAATAATGAAAGTTAACTATGTTTGGAATAGTGCTTTATTATTGTAATTCATTATATCACATCTCTAATTTTTTTAATGACATATTTCCTATCATCTCCCACTAGTATGCATGCTAAGCACACATAAATAGATATTGGACATGTTGTGAATGATATTTTTCCTTATTTCAACTACCTCATTAGTAAGACTTGCTAGATAGAAAATCATGGTAATGATCAAGACTAAACATCTAAATAGAAAATCTTATCAATCAATATTACACACTCGTTTGCCATTTACTATTGAATCATCCTATATCAAGAAAACTTATTGCATGAACAAGGCCAATTCTAGATGTTTTGAAACTATTGATTTAATGCTCAAATGCTCCTTTACAAAGTTTCTCATATTACACCATGTAGAAGAATTTGTATGATCTCCTTTAGCATAATCTTGAATGTGTATTTAAATGAGAATGATGAAATGGATCATGTCTTTTAATTAAATTGTTGATGCTATCTAGAACTCACTTCCTACTTGATCACATTGTCCAATTGTCTACTTTACTATCTGTAAAACACACTCTATGCATTAATCATGAGTAAAACTTGCTCTATGCAATAAGTGTAAACTTTAATCCATATGAGAACTCATGAAAGATCACATGAGAGGATATATCATGATGGTGACATGAATCAAACCATTGTTTGATAAGTTATCTATTAGGAGTTAAGGTGTCTCAACATTAGCATTTCCTAACATTGATTTCTTTTATTTAATGTATTTATTTAAGAATATGTTTGTATTTTTCTTACATCCTATTTCATATTTTAGTGTGACTTAGTATGGTGAGTTGTCATCATTCTAGGAGGTGACATGGATGTTTATGTCCTCACCCGAGGAGGTAAGCATTCCACTTAGTGGTAGAGATTCTTTGCCATGTGTCAACATCTTAAGTAGCATGTAAGAGGTTATGACAACATATGACAAATGAAGAATTTTGATGTGTAAGAACCTAATTCTATGATAAAATGAATAAGTGACAAGACGCGTCTTTATATGGAGAAGGTGAATGCCCAAATTGGGTAATGCCATGTTGTAGGAGAACCAACTATTAATAGTTAGTTATGACATATTCTCTTATAGTTATAGGTGTTGTTAGTTATGAAAAAATATATGATGACTATAAGGTGTGTAAGAACATTTTCCATATCTATTTATGGAAAAAAATGGACACCCAATTTTGAATGTATGTAAGAGGGGCTAGAGAATCTTGTACAAGTGTTATTTACATGCTTATGTGTGGTTGAAAAATGTGCCACGTGGATTTGGATGCCCATCTCTTTGGCCTAGTCTACAAGCTTCCTCTTTTGTTATTTTCTCTATCTATTGGATGTCTTGGAGAGAACTTTTTGTATGTTGTAATTTGCAAGTATTGTTATGTTGCTACAATAGCTCCACATAATAACATTGTAAACTCATGTGAAAAAAGAATTTCTCTAGATGTGATTGTAAAATCATTGTTTATCCTAACACATTGAGTAGGATTTTGGATTGTGAGATATTCCTCTAGAAAGGGTTTTCCCCGTGTACATCTTGTGGTATGGTATTATTGTTTTGTTGCATGCTAATTTATTTGTATCATGTACATCTCTTTGATGGAATTGTTAAGAGTTTTTAAAAAAATGCACTATCTTCTCTCATTAAATTGGTGTAGTAAGTGTTTTTGTGTCCATTTCTTCCTTCAATTATCAATCAAGGTATCATCAAATATATATATATCAAAATATTATTAACATATAGTGTAGTGCATCATAATTAATAGACTACTTGTATGATATAGGAGTGTTCACTTAGCTATATGCAAGCCTTAGTTGAATCATCATTATTGAGAATTGATAGTACTCAACATCTTCAATTTTGATATCTTCTTTTGATACTCTCATATTACGTTCAATATTCATATTTATAGCATATACCTTTCTTATAGTTTATATATGAAAAGGTACAAGTGCATTTATGATGAAAAAGTGTGACATTTTCCTCAAAGTACAGTCATGCTTAATTTAACTTAGATGCATATACACTTTTAATACAAGAAAGACCAACATAATTAATGGCCTAGTACTTATTCTTCCACTAATTTAATGTCTTTATAATACACAAGATATTAGTATCAAATTAGTCACTCACTATAGCCCCTTAAGAGAATAGGTTGGTGTTGTGTAGGGAGAGGTGGAGTAAACCATTACAAGGTGAGTGAATCTAAAGATGGAATATGGATGAGGTATCAAAGACTTGAGGGAGCCTACTTATAGATTGGTGTGAAGTGTCCTATGACAAGAAAATCCTCATCCCCCTTAGGGTTGAGTTTAGGAGAGAAGTAAGGGACTTAAGTATGTCAATTGCCAAAGGCATTATGAATCATTCATTGTTTCTTAATTCAATATGATTTAAATGTATAGTGATGTATGCTAATAATTGAAAATTGATAGGCTTGTAGTATGGGTTATTACATAGATATTATTCAAACACATTGAATAATATTAAAACATAATAACAAATATTATCCAAGCACATCAAATATTATTAAAACGTGTCAGATATCATCTAAACGCATCAAATATTATTTAAATATATAATAACAATGGCACTTACATAAGAAAAAATACAATGATTCCATAAACTATACATGATTAATACATCTAGCTCACATGAGAAAAAAATATATCAAAACAACTTCTACACATCAAATTGTCTAATAAGTATGTATGTCCATATACAAATATGACATAAACACCAATTCAAATAAAGTTATACAAAATGCGGCATATGTCATCTCAAAATCTCTACAAAATATACATGTGACAACTATAAGTCTCTATGATGTCCTAGACTATTGATGAATCATCAAAATGGAGCCACTTTGAAGTAGTCTTTGGCTTTGAAGAATCTTGCACCAAAAAAAAAATCAAACCATAATTGAGATTAGTTAAATTATATGATTTGCAATTAGAAAATCAACATCAAAATTAATATACATTGAACTATAATTTAACTTTGAAATTGAGTTCTTGTATGCCTCAAGTATATGTCTCCTAATGTGGTTAGGAGTCCTAGAATATATCATTGGTAGCGAGGGATGTTTCTAACAGTTGCAATGTCGACCTATATATGTTCACAAGCATAAAAATGATACAAGTTATCCTATAAAGTTGTTGGTGACAGGAACATAATTTTACAAATCACTTGAATTAAAATAAAAACTTACTTGTGTGGGCATCTCTTCTTCTGCCAGTGTTGGTGTAATGCCCCTCCAACCTTATCCAGTCTTGGTTATGTTCACTTGATATTAGGAAGGACTATATGTGAGAATGATCCTTCTTGAAATGGTTTCTTAAACCGAACCTCTTCCAACGTACTATAACTTTATACTTGCATAAGTATGTCCCTTTCTATCTTCATGTGTGTCAGTGATAGGATCGCCTGATAGACCTATATGCTTCTATGTGAAATGCTCATTATTAATATTATGTGTACATTAGGTTAATTGATTATAATCACTTAATGGTTAGATGTGCTCCCTTTTCTAATAACGTTACTTGGGATTAGACATGATTAATGCATTTAGGGTTTTATGATTTGTTTATCTTGTTTTGATAATGAGACATTTTGAGTACATGCCTGATGGTTAAATGGGTTTGTGAAAGGTAATAGATGATTTATAATTACATGATTATGTTACGATTCATTATTGTTATACAATATAGAAAAGAGATCATTCTAGTACTAACCACACTAATCCAATTATGCTTTGTGGATTTCACTGTCTGATGTGAGTGTAGGATGAGGGGAGGCAGTTGTAGTTACTCCTACAGGAGGTCCACACAATGTCTCACTCTCCCTCCTTGTTTTCCATTATTTGTTTATATATGTATGTATGCATGTCGGTTGGTGTTGCAAGATGTAGGTACCAGGCATCAACTCCATCTGGCTACATAGGTCTAAGCGTGCCTTCAAAATCCTCGAACTGTTGTTGTGTGGAGATATTACCAAGATTACTCTCAAGGGTTACCATGGACTTAGATTTCTACTTAGGAGGTTACCCTAGCTGGGGGCTTTGAATGCAGTATGTGATGTGTCCTTTTGATTTATGATTCGACGTTGTTCTGTGATTTATTATGTGAGTTAGATTTATCCTTATAAGCATATGTATATATATTTATTATATCTATGTTATATTAATTGTATGTTATATAGGTATATGTATATGTGGGTGTGCACGCATATACCCATGCTTATATAAGTAATCATATTTGTAGATTTTATTGATTATGTAAATGGTATGTTATTTAAAGTGAAATCAACAAATATATTAAATAAAAGTGAAAATAATATTAATAATAATAATAAAAGAAAAAGTTATTTGTAGTAAAACTAGCTATCTAGGAGGGAGTTGAACTCGAGACCTCCTAAAAGTTAGGCTAGTTGGTTTCTGTGTGTGCTATGTGTTTTCCTTGAAAGTTATTTGTTTGACTTTCTTGTTATGATTTTATTTTTAAGTTATTTTAATTAAATTTATTAAAACCTTGATTAAGTCTTTTACAGGAGATTGTTTGGTTTGATTTTTCAACCAACTATGGAAGTTGGAGAAGTTGCTTCCCATAAAGCAACTCCTCCAATGACATAGTTGGAAGATAAATAATTAAAGATTTTGTGTGTGGTGGGGAATAATTTTTGGAAGATTGGTTTTCCTTTGAGTTGTCTGTAATTGATTACTCCAGAAAATTTTGGTGAATGTTTAAGTGAGGTTGAGAGTCTCTAGATGATGAATTCATCTCCGTGAGGATTACATGGAGTTGATTGCCAGAAGAATATTTTTAGGAGAATATCTGCTCGAGGCTGGAAATTTTGCAGAGAGTCTCCAACCAAGGGAAGACGATTCTCTGTAGGACCCCAGGTAGGGTCTAAACTAGGATGAATCTCCATTCTTCCCATGTGCATGATTACGTATATGAATGATATGTTACTCGATGAGAATATGATTGCTTACTTTTGTTCAAATCAGAACTCTATATATGTTTTGTTTTCTGTGTATTTGAAGTATGTTTCCGGGAAGTGATTTTTATGAATGCTTGTATGTTCTCTGTGGTGAAATCTTCCTGGGAGGGTAGAAGTGGTTTTGATCATGTAGGATAGTTTATTATATTGTTATCAAATGTATTATGAATGTTTCCAAAATTTAGAACTATTGTTTTAACTCGGCTAGTTCATAACTGTATTTGCACCACTTTTCTTTGCCTGGATCTAGAAAAGATTTGTTAGATAGATAGGATGGATTGATGGGTTGTATCTAAAGGGAAACGGGGAGATCTCAAATGGGTCGTGCTCAAATTAGGCAACCCTAGTCCCCATAATGCCCAGTTTTACCCACAAGCCAGAGTTGACAGTCGCATTCTGTAGTGTCTATCGGTTTAGTGTTCATCGAGCCAGATCAGTTTAGTGTTCACCGAGCTAGATCAGTTTAGTGTTCATCGAGCCAAGTCATTTTAGTGTTAACCAACCAAACCAGTGTCAACCGACCAATGCAGTGTCAACCGACCAGTTTAGTGTCAACCGGCCAATGCAGTGTCAGTTGACCAGTTTAGTGTTAACCGACCAAACCTGTGTCAACTGACCAATGCAATGTCAATCGACCATTTTAGTGTCAACTGACCAATGCAATGTTAACTGACCAATCTAGTGTTAATCGACCAATGCAGTGTCAACCGACCAATCCAGTATGAACCAACCAAGGTAGTATCAACCGAGAGAGCTAGTGTAAACTGAGGAAAAATAGGCTTTATACAAGTACTTTAATTTCTTATACTTTAAGTTATACTTGTATAAAGAGTTTAGGTACCTTCCAAGATGATTGGGATAGGTTTCAGATTCATAGGATTTAAGATGCAACTTATAATTTTGAGATTTCTTAAAAATTCAGACTTAACCAAATTTCAGGCTCATGAGATTTCCATAGATGGATGTTATTTTTGTGCTTGCAGAGGTTTGTATCACCTATGTATGTTCGTTACTTGTTTTGTTGAGGTTATATGGTTCATTTATGATGTGTTTGCACTTGTCTTATATTTGATTTTAGTTTATGTGGCTAGGAGTTGTCTTAGTGGCCTGTGTGCATGGGTGGGTTCCTTAGACCTATAAATAAGCCTTGGAAAAAGTTTTACTTATGCATGTGGAAGGTTTTATGTTTCTCTTTGATATGTCTTGTCATAGAAATTCTTCCAATGGTTCTTGTTATGTATATGGCTAAGGTTAGGACTTGTTTTGATGGCCTGAGTGCATAGGGGAGTTTCCTATACCTATGAATCAAGACTTGGAAGTGTTATCTTGTAATTGTGGCTTGTGATAGGGTAAGGGAATAGGAAACTTAAGTGAGTGGCTCACCATAGGTGTTGGAACCCTAAAGTGGTTGTCAGAGGATCCTATGGGTGAGTTTGTAAAAAGTGATAACCTTAAAAACTAACCTGGGAAGGGGGGATTCAAAAAATAATGAAAGAAAACATAATAATGGCCACACAGACTTGATTGGAGTACCGGGACTAGGCATAACTGCCAGGCTGGATCCCTATTCATAAAGGGGGGATTGGGGTAACATGGTTGCCAGGAAGGATCCCAATATACAGGTTGTGTGATGACAGTCACTTAGGTGGTCTCCTAGAACCTTAACCTCGGTGCTATAATATGATGATATTTTATGTTCTTTATCCTTGTTCTTTTGAGCTTTGGTTTATTGGTATTTGAGACTTAGATTGCCTTAAGGTCTTGAGAGTACTTTGGTTCTATCTCCTAGCATGGGGGGTGGAACTTTACGAGTTTCACATGGTTGGGTGGCAAATCTCTTTTGAGGTATTGTTCGTGGTTCATGTCATGGCTTGGATTCTGAGTTGTTCAGTGGAAAATATTTTGTTCTTGTATCATGTATCTCTATCTTTTGTTATCAAGATGTAAAAATGTAGTGTGAGCTTTGGGAAACTTGATGTAATAATCTTTCTATATGTCTTTGGGCAATGTGCAATAATTGTAATTGTATTTGTAAAAGGAAATTGTAAGGAAACAAGTTATGTATAAGGGAAGGGTAGAGTTATGTATTTGAAAAGGGGATTGAGTATGGTTGAATCAATGAGAAATTTCCTACCTTATATCTCTTGTGAATTTTAAATGAAATTGAAAGTAATGGTTCTATGCAAATCTTTGTAATGTAAGTACTTGTGGATGTAAACTTCTTTTGGAATATGGTTAGTGAAAGGATATGCTAAGGGTTCAAGGGTATCTCCAGGTGAAATAATAAAGGAAAAAGGAACATGTATGTTATTGAAAGAAGTAATGGGATGTGATTTCTTAAATGTATATTTCAATGTGAGTGATGTCGGGTTATTCAAATTAGGATTTAATATAAGTCCTTTACTAGATGTTTACAAGGTTATAGTTGATAATTTGTGGAAGTTGAACTTGTGGAAAAAATGATTCATTAAATGGTTTATGTTGGTTATCAATATATGGTTAAGTACTTTACACTCTTTCTATTATTATCTTGAAAGTAGAAAGTAAGGACTATCATTGGAAAAGTTTAATTGAGTTTTGATGGTGCAATTGAGTTGAGCATAGATAATGTTAAGGAGTAAATGAATAGGAAATAATAAATGTGCTTAGTGGATGTGATAAGTAATGTGTGCTTGTTTCACTTCTAAAGGTAAATTACATGTTAGTCGGCAAGAAAAATTAATTCCACTAGTTCATTAATGTAATTGGTTTTGATGTGAAATGGAATCAATGTAGATTGAAGTTGTAATGGAAATAGAATTTTTTAGATTAATTAATAAAATGAAATACTTAATAATGGTAAATGAATTCATTAAGGGAACCTTAAGGAATGTACTTGTGAATAGTAATGATGGTATGTTGGAATGTAAAAAAAAAATATAGTTGTAATTTTAGGTCATAGACCTGATCCCTTATGGGTTCCCTAGTGGGGACATTACAGTTGGTGCAGTCAACAAGGATGTGAATCCCTAGCAATGTAGCTCCCTCACACTGGGTGTTACCTACAAGAGTAAAATAAGATAAAAATGTTAGATAATACATATTTAAAATAATGAATTTAAGTGACAAGCATGTATACAATAAAAAATGTAAACATCTAAGTGTAGGAATATATATCATGTGGCTATCAAAGATCAAATGAAATGGCTGAGAGGGTGGGCTCATGCACCTCTGTTGTTTCCTCTGACATCAAGTTTTGTTAAATAGACCATATAAATAAAAATTAGTGCAATCAAGTAATAAGCACATGCATAATCATTCTAAGCTCTTTAAAATCTTAATTACCTTCCCCTTATAAGTAGATGTCACTACACCTCCCTCACACTGCACATCCCTTATAGTAGGTGAAACCTACAAAAATAAAAAATAAGATGAAAATGTTAATTACTATATAATTTAACTATCACAATTTAAATGAAAAGAATGTATAGAATAAAAAATATAAATTGTTGGCAAGTTAACTATACTAGTGTATATGACTAAGTTTAGTGTTGTCATTATGGCAACAAAGTCATGAAGTTTTGAGGTCAGTGCAATAACTTAGAAGATCAAAATTTGGCTAAGTATGGAAAACAAAGTAGTCAATGAAGTACCTGATGAACAGAGCATTAGCGCACATGTGAATGATCGAGTTTTGATATGTGCCCTTGAAGATAAGCTTTTGAGTATGTTATAATGCTAAAACTAAGAACACATGGTCAGATGTGATAGTATGAAGAAGTTACAGCGAGTTAAAGTGACATAGACAGTGAGCAGTAGAACAAAACAGAGCATGCAGCTGACAAGAAAGATTTTGATTAGCGATTAATAATTTGTTTTGTTTTTGAATAAGATAAAAATAGGTTTTGAATGGAACCCGAAACCATTTACATCTAAGCCAAAAGATAAAGCAAGAAAGAAACCCAAAAAGAAACATGTTGATATTTTGTTTTGTTAAGGCTATGTACCTATTGTAAATGTGTTGTAAACATGTTAATAGAAATGTATGTAAACACACTTGAGCCAATTCAGTTGGAAGTGTTGTATGTAATAGGTTATAGGCTGACTTAGTAAATAGTTTTGGTTGCACCTATATATAAGACATGCGCTTTTGTATTTAAGCATGCAAGATTTGATAGAAGATATAATGGAAGAGCAGAAGTATGAGAAGTTTGTATTAAAGCAGTAAGAATGATATAGAGCTTTACAAGAGGTTAAAGCATCAATGCACAAAAGGAACTGATCAAACAAGCAGTGTCATAGCAACAGTTCACCCGTGCAAATATTGTGTATATCTGATATCCAGGAGGTTGTAGCCTTCTTTATTGAGCAAAGAGCTCTGGCAGCGATTCTTCCACCCCTAATATTGGGTTTGTTACTTCAAGACTCCTAACAAGGTCTGACCTTTGACCAGGTCATTGTACTAAGCATTATAAAGACTCCTCCTAACAGGGAAAAGGAACATTAACAGGTTCAATATACATAGTACAATTATTAGTGGGTATTAATTCCCACCAAGGTTTTTCCTTTGGCCAAGGTTTCCTCGTAATCATATCTGGTGTTATGTGTTATGGTTGAATGCTTATTTTCTTTGATATTCATTTCAATATATAAGTAATTGGGTTAAGTTTAAAGAAGTAGAAAAACATTAATATTGTAAAACACTGATTCACCCCCCCCCCTCTCAATGTTCCCATTCCTAACACAAACAACTAAGTGTGGAAATATGTACCATAAAGTTGTCAAGGCCAAATGAAATGGTTGAGAGTGTGACATTGTTGTGATAGTGTAACATCATTTACCTGTGTAATATCCTCCTTTAACATCAACTAAACATAACTAGACCATGTAAATAAACATCAATGTATAGTCTTAAGAGGTTATCTAATACAAATATTCAAATAAAATTAAAAGCACTATGAAATTACAATTCTTACCACAATAGTGTCAATGAATTATAAATGTACCCCCTCATCTCTCACATAGGAGGACTCTATAGGGTGGACTCTCATCCCTGTCATGGCATACGGTGCACCACCCATATATCATGCACCTTTTAATTAGATGTGTCCATAGGAGGCTCAATAGGTTGTTTGAGGGGACCCAAGATAATCTACATACACATAGTGCAAGTATAAGGCCCACAAATATGTGGACCCGAGGAAGATGTGTGAGCACCAGAAGATCCATTGCCAACATAATCATTGTGTGATTGTGCCAGTAACACAGTCTAAATAACCAAATGCCCACTCAAAGAGTAAATAATCCTAATAATCTACGAGGCAATCTATGTGTGTGTTGTGAACCTAACCTATCAGGATCATAGGTAGACAAGAAAACATTAATCCTAATCTAGCATACAAATCATATAACAGGTATTTCACACACATTACCTCTGATTGAGCCAAAACGGGAGCACCCAAGCCTTGTTTAATTTTCTCTTTTGAGGAGGATGTGGTTGTGCTCTCCAAGAACAATAAGAGTATCCCCAATGATAAGGTGATTAAAACCAAATACAAGCCATGGAGATTCCAAAAATGGCACAAAACCTAGTATGAGGAACTAGTTTTGCCCCTAGGATTCCAAGGGATGCAAAGGATGGAAATGAAGATTTAAGTTATGAATTAGATGCAAGATTCATTAACCCTTAATAATGGATATGATTTGGATTGAAAATTAAGTGCAACTCTTAAAATAAAGTAAGATTCATTATCCATTTAAGCTATGTTATGTGATCTAATAATTGAAAACAAGAAAAGGAAGCTAATAATACTAACATGCTATAGAAATCTAGAACTAAATTAGCATAATAACAATGCATAAAAATAATAGATTTTTAAAAACCATTTTCTCATGGAAGAGGGCTCTATTTATAGATTTTTGGAGGAAGGGTTAGGGTTTGGATGAAGGGTCAAAAGAGATAAGATGGGCATTTATGGTTGAATGGATCAAGGTTGTTCACACATGTGTGAGCCAATTTGGGGAAGAGTGAAGGGGACCAAAAGTGTAAGAGCATGGAAGGTGGTTGACTTCCTTGGGAAGAGTTTCTCACACATGTGTGAGTAACCCATTAGGGATAATGAGGTTAGGAATCACTTCCTAAGTGAGGTTAGGGGAGTGATTAGGTGAGAGGATAGGTTTAGCAAGTGAGGTGATGGGTATAGGTTAGGATTTAGGAAGGTTTTTAGATTAAATTAGATTAATCTAGGTTTAGAGGAATTTTAGGAAATGGAGGGATTTGAATAAATATTGATTTATTCAAAAAGAGGGATTTATGGAGGAAATGCATTAAAATAGATTTAATACATTAGGGAGGGGGGTATTTAAAATAAATTCAAATACTTTAGTTAATGAACATAATTTAATTAAATAATTATAATTAAATAGGTAGAGGAATATAATAACCATGATTAATTAATTAGGATTAATTATGATATTATACGGATTATTGATTAAATAAATTCAATTAATATGAATGATTTTTTAGGTGTCTACATTATTCACCTCTTTGATGTGGCACCACAAGTGGCATTGTGTGAAAGAAAAGAAAATAAGATGCCCCAGGCAAGGTTAGATGTAGTGGCAAAGCAATAACAGTAAGAGGTTGTGCCCCCTCAAGAAAATAATGCAAAGACAAAACTTTGTGGAATTTTCTCGAAAAGGACCCAAATAGGAAGGAAATGGAGGAAGGAGAGGGGAAAGGGGATAAATAGAAGCTAGATAGGGAGTGAAGATGTGGGATGTAATATGAATCTAAAATGTAGCTAACAAGACTTGGGGATTTCATTGTGTCAATGTGGAGAGCACAACCTAGTTTGATATAGCAACATTAGAGACCTGCCAATGTTACTAGGAACTCAAGGCCTAGTCACCAGTGTTGCAGAGGACTGACACAAGCACACACACAAGTAGAAAAGAACAAGATCTTGCCCTTAGTTCCACCATTCACAATAGACCACGATATAAAGGATTGTGGCAACCATGAGGAGGTGAAACAAGGGTGCTTAAAAGAGAAGAAAAGATCCAAAAGAACAAATGAAATAAAAAGTATCTCACACACCTTTTGTCCTCCTCACACACCTTTTTTCGTAGGGAGGATGATGGATGATGATTGATTTGATTGGTTTGATATGAGGAAGGATACATCCTACGAAGACTAATGATGGATTGATTGACTAGGATTCCTATGACAAGTGATAGTGAAGACAATCAAACCTCAAAGGGGCCAGGGGATGATTGTTGAAGCACTTAGATAAATAGAGACAAAGGTCATGATGATGCAAGGAACAATTAAATCAAAGGATGGGACCTAAAGACGCATACATATAAATGATTCTAGGTGGAGACACGACTGATGCTATGTACAAGACACTAGTTACAAGATGTAAATGAGATTGGGGGAAGATGATGATGATGCAAAGATATGCATGATGATGCCCCTGTTGATATTGAAAGCCAAGATGGACTAATGGTGGATAGGTTGATGATGGATGATGTGTCCCAAAATGACACAAGGATTGGGAAGGATGCATCCCAATGATGATGATTGGATTGAGATCAAGGCTTGTAGGAAGACTAAGGATGTGATTAGATGGGCTGACTAATGTTTTATTTAGGATAGGTAGAGGATATGGATAAGATTTGCATGTGAAGGTAGATTGTACGGGGCATAGGGGATAGGACTAAATGGCACTGGATGTGTGGGGGTAGCCTATATCTAGATACCGTGTGTGTGAAAATTGTACCTGATATGTAGACACAACACTTCAGTAAAACATTAGAGGTTAGCAAAAATCAAAATCGTGCAAAATTGAAATCTAATTTAACCAAGTGATTTGCCTTCTAATAGGTGCGAGATCGATGTTCTCAGATTGCTATCGAGATCAGTGACCTAGACGACACCTAAATGAAGGATTTGAATGCAAAATTGATATGAAATATGAATGCAATTAATCTATATTTTTGATATTTTCTATGCAATTATATGAAAATTTGATATGAAATCTATGATATGTAAAAACTGATATGCAATACTAATCTAGAAATGATATGATATGAGAATGAAAATTCTAACAATAATATGAAAGCTATGAATTTGAAATTGATCTCACAAAGCTTTGAATCCTCAAATTTATCTTTCAAGCTCCAATTGTGCAAATTCTCCAAATCTGATATGCTATGATTCCTGTAGAGTAAGTTTGCAATTTGTGAGATGAATTATGAAGAGCTAAGCCTTGTTTTTATAGAAATCTAGGGCTTTGGAGCTGCATGGAAGAAAGCCATAAATCACTCAGATTAACTCAGCTTGATTTTTGAGTTATCTGATAATAAAGGATATTTAACTCACAAAAACATGCAAAAGTAGAGTTTAACTCAAAATAGAGTTTAGCTTTAATTGATAATTGATAGTTATCTGCTTTTATGATTGTGCATGTTTTATTTATGAATTAATTTAATAATAAAGTGATTTATTTCCAACTTAACTGATTTTTGAAATTAAATAATTAATTTATGGGTTAATTAACTATTTAATCAAACATTTATTCAAAACTATATTATTAAATAATGACAACTTGCTTTAATCAATTAAATAAGAATTTAATCAATAATTCATAGGATATTGGATTTATTGTCAAAATTAAATAATATAATTAATAATAGATAGAATTAAATTTAATTAAATAATTAAGTGGCAAGATATTAAATCTAATTAATTAAATATGAAAATATTCAATTAATCAAACTTAGGATAAATGTGATTTATCGCCAAATAATCATTAAATTAAAGATAATTAAGATAATTAGGAATATTGCTAGGAATATTCCCCGATGCAGAATTTAAGATAGTCAATTATGATTCGATGATGTGCAGATGTGCCTTAGGTTAGGACTTTGATGTCGATTTCATTCGATATGTTGATAGAGAAGATTAATGAACATATAGCCCATTTTTGGGGTATTACATTTTGCCCCTCTTTGAATTGTTGTGCGAAGCACAGTGGTTCAAAGATAGTTTGTGTTTGATAAAGTTATGAAATTGATTCAAAATTGATAATTGATATGAGACAGAAGCTGATTGAAATATTTGATATGAAGATAATAGGTCCTGAATGACCAAAGATAATGTTCACTGTAGCAACAAATGAACCTATGATTGCGAAAAAGTGTCAAAACGCCTGATTCTAAACCTTAGGATTGCTAAGAAGTGAGTGACCGGTTCTAGACTTGATTGTCTTAACAGAACTAGCAGGTATCACATCCGTATCCTTCAGTTGCCGAAGAACCAAGGAAAGAACACTATGATCTGATGGTTGCAAAAACTGATACAGTTTACAAGATTAGGAGAATACCAGATTGATATGGATCTTGATGAATCTGATATGCCCCAAGTGATGATAGATTTGCCCCGAGTGATGAGGTCTTTTTTGATGAATCAGTAACTAGACATGGTTTTTGTCTTGATTACTAAGGAAAATATTGATAGATTTGATTGATAGAATTTGATTTATAGACTTTGAATTGATATGCAATACCATGCCCCCTTCGGGATTAAAATTGAAATCTGACAAGAAAAGTCAGCGTTAAATGGTTTAGAAGCATGCAAATTGATTTGAGAAGTGGTTAAACACGTCTGAGAACGCATTCTGCATCGTTGAGAGGTCCTAGAGACCAAGTTTGACTAGGTTTGACCATGGTTGACCAAGTTGAAATTTTTGATAGTTTGATGTAAGATAATCAATTAAGTTGAATGCTAGATTTCTTTGATGATTGAAGGTTGATTATGCAAGTAGTTAATAATATGAATGATCTCAGATTTTAATTTTGATCCCGAAAAAGGATTCTACTTGCTATTTCGTTGGAGGAACCTTTGTGTGAGATTCGGCTCTTGTTAGATTTGAAGATGCGAGTGGAGAATTGTTTAAGCATTGAAGTTCGTTTAAGCATTGTGAGACCATGCAAAGATGCAAAATGCCAAGAGACATGCAAAATGAAATGCAACCTAAGACCTAGGACGTAGTCACTGATCATATGTCAATTTGTTATCATCATTGAACTTTTAGGTAACCGGATAAATCAATACAATGCCCACTAGCTATGAAACCATAGATATATGAATATTGATTTGGATGTGCAAGAATCAATACAACACCCACTGGTCAACAACCATGGATATATGAATATTGATTTTGTTTTCAGAATGTCGGATTAGATATAAGCACCAAGGTATAAACGCTAGGATGACCTGAATATCATGTCCCTTTTGATATAGCAATTTGTATAAGCATCAAAACATAAATGTCACGATGACCTGAATATGCCTTGCGATTATTCTAAATCCAATGTGAATTACCTGTAGTGACCCTTTATCGTTCACATCCTTAGGCAAGATCGCGTTTCACAGTAGGAGAAAGAACTCACTCAAAAAGACAATAGTTAGATCAAACTTCCTTGAATTTTTTGGGTATCAATGGTCGAGGTACGCATGGCCATCCAATTCGAGATAGAGGCTCTTATAGTCGGACACCATTTCAATCCAGAATTTCCAAAGTTGTTAGATTTTCACATACAAGCAGAAGACAAAGAAAAGATTATGCCCCCAGTCATCACTCTCTAAATCCTGTAAAGGACATCATCGAAGGGCTCGAAGGGACACAATATGCAAAAATCTCAATGCGAATCAGTAAGCATAAAAGGAGATAAAAGCATGTAAAAAAGAATAGATTGTTTTCAATTTGATGTTTGATTGCGTAGTTGTAGATGCAAAATCCTTTCTGGAGACAAGACTAACTGACTGACTCACATGAAGCTTCAAAGGATTATGACTAGATATGACACGTCTAAGATACATTGGAGGCCAGCAAAATCCTTTCTGGAGACAAGACTAACTGACTAACTCACATGAAGCTTCAAAGGATTCTGACTAGATATGACACGTCTAAGATACATTGGAGGCCATAGGATATGACATTGATTGCCCCCAAGTTTGAACATTTGATAGGATATAGACGCTTGAGCTGACTGGTGTACAAACTGACTTTATTGAAACAAGGATATATATATAGACTAAAGCAGACTGAAAGCTAGGAAAGACCAAGATTGTGCTAATAGATGGAGCATTTTGAACAAGTGGCACCCGTTTGCCGGGTTTTCACCATCTTGGCAGAGATTCTATTTTTGCTACCAAGGCGCCTGTTTCCAGGTTTTCACCAAGGCACTTTTCTCTTTTTCTCATTTTTTTGCTTTTTTTTTCAAATTTTTTTTTTTGTACTTTTGATATTTTTTTATTTTTTTGTGAATCATCAAGGCGCCTATTGCTAGGTTTTCACCAAGATGTTCATTTTTTCAGGACTTTTTCTGATTTTTAAGATTTTTTTCAGGACATTTTACCATAGACTGAATGCTTTAGGCATAGAATTTCTTCAAATGGAGAATGTTGATTGGTTCTCGGAGCTATTCTCCTTTAGTCGTTGAGAGTTGATAGGTACTAGAGCCAAAAGTAGCAGTGATAACAAAGGGACCTAGCCAGTTAGGTTCAAACTTCCCCTTGCGTTCTCGATGGGATTGATTTTTAGGATTTTCTCTCAAGACTAGATCACCAACCTGAAATTCTCTGTGTCTGACTTTCTTGTTGTAGCCTCTAGACATTCTCTTCTGATATACTCTGAGATGATCATACGCTGCTTGTCTACACTCATCTAGTAGTTCAAGTTCTTGCAACCTAGACACTCTGTAGTCATCGTCGGTGACAAGTCCATGCATTTTGATTCTAAGTGATGGGATTTCAACCTCAATAGGTAGTACCGCTTCAGACCCATAAACTAAAGCAAAAGGTGTAGCCCTAGTAGGCATTCTGATACTTGTTCTAATACTGATTCTAATACTTGTTCTGATACTTGGTATACTTGATAGCATCTTTTTCCATTGCAAACTCTCAAGCAAGATCATATCGTGCGGTCCCAATGTCTAGCAAGGTGGAGAACAAGAGGGATTGGCAAGCTGGTGGAAGAGATGGAAGACAAGAGAATGAAGGAGAATGAAGGGAAGAAATCCTCAAGGGAAAACTCCTCAAGAATACCCAAGTCAGGGAAGAATTATCATGTAAAGCACATTGGGACAAGCAATGAAAGACTAGCATAGGATAAGTCACAAAAGCGTAATGCCAAAGAAGGACAGGATGTAGTCCAAAGGAGTAGACATGTCAAGAGGCTTCATAGCACTATGTTTTACTCTTCTTCTTTTGATTAGATCAAGACCAAAGGGGAAAATGATGGTGAAAGGCTAGAATGAATGGAGGAAAATAGACATGAAGGCTAAGCAGGAAGGGAATGAAAGCAAGATCGTCGTAAAATAGCTCACAAGATAGCCAAATGTTCATGTATAGATCAACATTGTCAAGATCAAAGAGAGAAAATGGAATGGATGAAATATGTAGAAGAACTACGCATGATGCCTGATTGCCAAGTTTTCATCAAGGTACTTATCCAAGGCGCCACAAGGGAGTGGTTTTCACCATAAGATGAATTTATTTCTCTTTACTTTTGCTACCAAGGCGCTTGTTTCCAGGTTTCCACCAAGGCACATTTTTAATTTTTTATTTATTTTTCATTAGAAGAAGGCAAGCTTTTTAGATAGTGCTCCTTGAAAGGATAAACCAGGATATGCCAAGGATTCAAAATGATATGCTCAAAGATGCTGATAGGGAAAGGGAGATGGAAGAAAAAAAATGGAGGATAAGGTTTTATGTAAAACAAGTGAGGTTGGAAGATAGGAGGAATAGGCAAATGAGGAAAAAGGATAGAAGGTAGAAGGATAATGAATGGAAGGATTGTGAAAGGGTAGACAGAAAGGAAGGCAAGATCAACATCAACACACACCTTGAAGGGTGGCGAGAGGGTGGAGGAAATATGAATGAAGGAATACATGAAGAAATATGGTGAATGGATAGCAGAGGTTGCGGTTTAGGCGCATGGAATGGAGGAATTGTTTTGGAAGGAGATGAAGTGGAAGCCTTTGGAAGCTTGAATGTCAACTTCACTTTTTGTTCAACACCAGACTCTTTCAAGAGAGGCTTTGGAATCCATATAGCCATAGGCTTTTTATTTCCTTTTGATGATTTAGAGATAATATCTTCAATGATGGATTTTGGAACCCATACTTGTCTTGTAGTTTTTTTCTTAGATATCTCTTTTGACTTTATGCCCCCATGTCAATTAGAGGAGACATGGTGATCTTATTTCTTTGATGGATTCTTGTATTGTTTCTTTTTCTTGTATTGAACATTCAAGTTACTTCCGAAAGACTTGGGACTTGTGGAAGAAAGAGGATATGACTAGTTTAATGGGTGGGTGGATGAAAATGATTCAAGGGTATGCATCTATGTTGATCTTGAGGAAAGATAGGAGATGGAGGGATGTAAGGACCCAAGATGGATGGCAAATTAGGAGAGTTAGGAGGGGAAAGTGAAGGGACATAAGGACCGAGGATGGAAGGCAGACGTGAAGCCCTTAGTAGTGGTGGAAGAGGTCCAAGGATGGAAGTGGAAGATGCAAAAGGATAATCAATAAGTTCATCAGCATCTATATGACAACCAAGGATATCAGCATCTTTAGAGTGAGCATTAGAATTTTCAATAGAATCATGGACATCTTGAATATGAGCACCTTCTTTGATAGGATTGTTCAAAGCTTGCAAAGACTTAGGAAGAGTAGAAAGTGGAAGTGAACATGGAGTGGTAGAATAAGAAGATGGAAGACTTTGATCTTGACAAGGATCTTTGGATAGCATAAGCGCATAATTTTTCTCTTGATCTTCAATAGGCTTAACATTGGAAGTAACAACACCATTTTTAACAACCTTAATGGAAGTATCATCTTTGGAAAGCGCAAGTGTAGCAAGGTTATTTTGGTTGTCAATAAGCTCAACAGTGTAATTAGTAGCTTGATCTTGCTTAGGAGAAGACTTAAGACATGGTGGAATGCATGAAAAAGGGTGTGTAGGATCAAAAGAACCCTGAGGTAGATAAGAGACATCATGAAAAGGATTGGATGACATGGAGGGTTCTTGATCTTGATCTTGCTTTATGTTCTTTTCTTTATCATTTCTGGAGTCCTCTTGACATGGAGCCACTTCTAAGGACAAGGGATTATGCTGCAATTGTATAGAATACTTGGGAAGAGATGGGGAAGGACCAGCTGAAATAGGGATTGTAGCATATGAAGGCATAGGCTCTTTAGGTTTAGCATTATTGAAAGTATTTGCAGCCAAGTGAAGGTTAGCTTGAGTATCTTTAAGAGGTAGCCGTGGAGGATAACTATAGGGAACTGCATGAAAAGTATTAGGGCTTGTGTCAAATGAAGGTTCTGTGAAAGATTGGAAAGACTTGAAAACTTTAGGAGATATATGACTTTTGGAGGAAGTAGGGGATGGAAGGGAACCATCACAAGACAAAGGTCCAACATTAACATGATCTTGCTTGAGAGTGTAATCTTTATTTTTAGCCTGAGAGTTCTTAGAGGAGAGATCCTTATAGTATTGACGTTTCAAATCAGCATGGTACATTTTATATTCCTCAGCAGTAGTAGATGGATCATAATCAAGGTATTGTTCACAAAAAACATCAAAGTCTTTTTCAAAATCAGAATCATATGGATCACCATCATGATCTATCCAATGTGATGGCCCATTTGTAGTAAGCAGGAATGAACGATGAGGAGGATTCTTAGGAATAGAGGTGTCATAGGTATCATTACATTGTCTATCGTCATAGTCATCATAGTCTCCAAAGCTGGATGTGTCACTCTCCGTGGAAGAGGTATCATAAAGGTTGTCACATTGCTCACATTCTGTTCAAAGGCATGGTGACATGTACAAGCCTTTATCAAATGAAAAAGGGCATAGAGCTTCCCTAGAGAATTCCTTGGGTTCCTTCTCTTTCTTAAGATTGTTAAGTTCAACTTGCATAGCTTGCAGCTGCTTCATCATAGCGGTGATTAGAGCTTCTTCCTCTTGTGTATTGATTCTTTGAGACATGTGTACTGATTCTCAATAGCTACTACTCTATTCCTGACATCGTGATTTGTATGACAGATTCTAGAAATAGGTTGAAAAAGCTAAATATCTGGCAATTCTGACAATTTTCTGACAACTCTTCAAAATTTTCCCAAACGACACTCTGCAAACTCATGCGACAGTGGGTATGCTATGAAACGACAGTTGCAAAACTCATACGATAGTTGGGTAGCAATGAAATGACAGTTGAAAATCTCATACGACAGTTGCAAGATTTTGACTTTGAGAATTTGCTGGCATGGAAACTCGTATGACACTTGGTACTCAATCATATGACAGATGGGTTGTAATGAAATGACACTTGGAAAAACTCGTATGACTTTAGACTTCCTGAAATGACTTTTGACTCTAGAAAGGATTTTACGTCAATTTTTGCAAAATTTTGAGTTTGCAGATTCAGATTGTTTGCAAATTTTAATGTCCAGATTTTAGGATTGTAACAGATTTGTTCTTTTTTAGTAACTAGATAGATAAACAAGCACGCAAAATAGCAAGCAAGTGATTTCAAGCATGTCTGAAAACAATGAACAAGGGCAAAAGCAACCTTGCGCATGAACAATCAAGTGACTTATTCATTCTAATCCTCAGAAGCGCCAATTGTGTATGTTCCAAAAATGTTTTTCAATAATGCACATATACCTTATAAAATGAAAATTTGGCCTCGCTAGGGTTTTTAGTAATGGTTTGACTCTGCAACTTTTATGATCCAAAGGGGTGAACTCCAATCCCGGCACACCAGGGTTTTGACATAGTCCAAGAACTTAATCTTCAGGAGCTGCTAGGGAGATTTGACAACCCAACAATGAACCATACCTGTGGAGATTTCTTCCATAAGGACATTTATATAGCGACTGTCACTACCACGGCAAAAATGGCTATTACCGCTTGAGGTTCCATCAACGCAGTTTTCCCTATGAAGGGATTGTCTGCTATGGTTAACCCTCTCTAAAGGTGACTCACAGATTTATACCACAAGGGGACTTGGCTCCAGATCCAAAGTTTTGACGCCTCTTCACTTTTAACCAAAACAAAGCAAGCAGATGAATCCGACACACTAAGACAAAGTTTGTTTCACCAAGGTCTATGATGTCAACCCCACGTGATCTATCAACCTCTCTGAGGAGAGAATGTATCGATCAATAAGAGAAGATGCACTAACCAATTTTGATTCAGCAAAGCTCATGATGTCTACCCCACGTGATCTATCAACCTCTCCAGAGAGAGAATGTGTCGATCAATAAGAGAAGACGCACTAACCAAGTTGAATGTGAAACGCACTAAGTATCCTCCCTACCTACAAGGATTTCGTCGTCAAGGAAGGATTTCGCTAGGAATCCAATCTCTCAAGAATCACGAATAGTGTTCATAGGGCCTAGTTACTATGTGAGCACAGATGTATGTTTCCAAAAGCAAATCAAAAGTACCCAAAAAGCAGAAAAAGGAACACTTAACACTTAAAGCGAATATGAGATGAGTCCACAAGGTGGAACACTTAACACCTCACACAAGCTAAAAATGAGTCCCCAACTTAGAAAACAAGTGAGTTTCTAAAAGCACAAATGGGTTGCCAAGTGGAACACTTAACGCTTCTGTCCTGTTGACCCCTCCCCTTTAATGTGGTGCTGACCTTGCAACCACAGGGTGGAACAAGGGGTCGGCGAATTAGCGAGTCCAATAACCCAAGATAGCAATCAAAATCAATCACAAGTAATCTAAGACTGCTAATAAATACTTAAGGTGTCACAACCTAGTAGCAATTATGTAAGTGTGTAAAACAAAAGCATGAAAAGAATCACCCAAGCTAGACACATGAGAGATTTATTTTAAGCCCAAATCAAAATATTATCAGTACAAGTGGAATACCTGAGATCCTCGCAATGTGCTTAGTAGATGTTTACCTAATTTTTAGCAATTCTTGCGCTTTTTCCAATCAAACCCAGTAGGAGTCAATCAAAAATAGTAAATTTCAATTGTTAGGGTTAGCCGTTAGTCAAAATATGAAAATCAAATCTAACAAACTGCCTGCAAAAATGAAACGACAATTAAAATTTGGTACCTAAACTCGTACGACAATGGGTCTCTTACCATATGACAGTCAAATCCTGATGCCAAAACTCGTACGACAATGGGTCTCTTACCATACGACAATCAAATCCTGATGCCGAAACTTGTACGACAGTGGGTCTCTTACCATACGACAGTCAAATCCTGATGCCGAAACTCATACGACAGTGGGTCTCTTACCATATGACAGTCAAATCCTAATGCTGAAACTCGTACGACAATGGGTATGTTCCCAGACAACAGTCTGGAAACTCATATGACACTAGGTGTCTGATGAAACGATAATCCAGCTTCCAAACGATAGTGGGTACCTGATGAAACGATACTCGGTCAACTGTCATATGACAGTAGGCTCAAACTCATACGAATTTTGTCAGAAACTCGTACGATAGTGGGTATGCTCTTAGACGACACTGGGTGTCCGATGAAATGACAGTCTGAAAAACTCATACGACACTAGGTGTTTGATGAAACGACACTCGGTCAACTGTCATACGATAGTGGGTATGCTCCCAGACGACACTAGGTGTCCGATGAAACGACAGTCTAAAAAAATCGTACGACAATTTGAAAAACTCATACGACACTGTATGGACCGAAATTAAAAATTGCGCTGTACGGATAGTTTTGATAGAAAAAGTGCAACAAAAAAAAAAAATCTTTTTTGTAGGCAAAAAAGAAACAAAAAATAACGTCCTACTGAGAATACCACCAGAACAGGTAGCAACAGGGGAGTTCTGATAGAGAAAATGATAAAGATTGATAGAAATGAAAGGAAGCCCATTTCAGGGACCCACAGTGGGCGCCATAAATGTGTGTGTGAAAATTGTACCTGATCTGTAGACACAACACTTCAGTAAAACATTAGAGGTTAGCAAAAATCAAAATCATGCAAAATTAAAATCTAATTTAACCAAGCAATTTACTGCCTTCTAATAGGTGCGAGATCGATGTTCTCAGATTGCTATCGAGATTAGTGACCTAGATGACACCTAAATGAAGGATTTGAATGCAAAACTGATATGAAATATGAATGCAATTAATCTATATTTTTGATATTTTCTATGCAATTATATGAAAATTTGATATGAAATCTATGATATGTAAAAACTGATATGCAATACTAATCTAGAAATGATATGATATGAGAATGAAAATTCTAACAATAATATGAAAGCTATGAATTTGAAATTGATCTCACAAAGCTTTGAATCCTCAAATTTATCTTTCAAGCTCCAATTGTGCAAATTCTCCAAATCTGATATGCTATGATTCCTATAGAGTAAGTTTGCAATTTGCGAGATGAATTATGAAAAGTTGAGCCTTGTTTTTATAGAAATCCAAGGCTTTGGAGGTGCATGGAAGAAAGCCATAAATCACTTAGATTAACTCAACTTGATTTTTGAGTTATCTGATAATAAAGGATATTTAACTCACAAAAACATGCAAAAGCAGAGTTTAACTCAAAATAGAGTTTAGCTTTAATTGATAATTGATAGTTATCTGCTTTTATGATTGTGTATGTTTTATTTATGAATTAATTTAATAATAAAGTGATTTATTTTCAACTTAATTGATTTTTGAAATTAAATAATTAATTTATGGGTTGATTAACTATTTAATCAAACTTTTATTCAAAACTATATTATTAAATAATGACAACTTGCTTTAATCAATTAAATAAGAATTTAATCAATTATTCATAGGATATTGGATTTATTGTCAAAATTAAATAATACAATTAATAATAGATAGAATTAAATTTAATTAAACAATTAAGTGGCAAGATATTAAATCTAATTAATTAAATATGAAAATATTCAATTAATCAAACTTAGGATAAATGTGATTTATCACCAAATAATCATTAAATTAAAGATAATTAAGATAATTAGGAATATTGGTAGGAATATTCCCCGATGCAGAATTTAAGATAGTCAATTATGATTCGATGATGTGTAGATGTGCCTTAGGTTAGGACTTTGATGTCGATTTCGTTTGATATGTTGATATAGAAGATTAATGAACATATAGCCCATTTTTGGGGTATTACAGATACTAATGACGAGAAATGCTAGGTGATGGAGAAATAGAGGAAATTCTTAGGGATGTCAAGATGGAGGAACACGAAGACAAGGATTGGGGGATTGAAGGATTTGGGTGGGGGGAAATGCTCAGGTATGTGGAGATGGAGGAAAAAGTAGAAAAGGATGTTGGATTCAAGGATTTGGATGGAGGAATGGATGAAGATAAGGATTGGGGGATGAAAATATTGTGGATAAAGATGTAAATGACACCAGGATGGGGAAATGGAAAGATGGATGCGATAAGGATGGATGGAAGGATTTGAATGGGGGAATGAAGGAAGATGAGGATCAGGAGATGAAAGTATTGGGGATAAAGATGGAAATGACGCAAGGATGGGGAGATGGGAAGATGAATGTGATAAAGATGGATGGAAGGGTTAAGATGAGGGAATGGAAGAAGATAAGGATTGGGAGATGAAAGGATTGGGGATAAAGAAGGAAATAACACAAGGATGGGGAGATGGGAAGATGGATGTGGTAAGGATGGATGGAAGGATTTGGATGGAGAAAGTTAAGGATTGGGAGATGAAAGGATTGGGGATAAAGATGGAAGTGAAACAAGGATGAGGAGATGGGAAGATGGGTGTGATAAAGTCTCCAAGGAGTATATCACCAAGGATTAAGATTTTCCTGCTCATGATAGGTTATTCATTCAGAGGCATTCGAAGGGGTATTATATGATGGAAGATTTGACAAAAAGAGGATGAGGAAGGTAAATGGAAGCTAGGATAATGGGTGGATGAGGGAGGTGGATGAAAGATAACACAATGGGAGGATTAGGTTGGCAAAAGTAGGTGGAGGGATTATACAAAAGGAAGGATATGCGAATAAAGGATAGGTGGCTAAAAATTATGGCGGGAAAATGCATGAAAAAAGGTGTCCAAAAGCATGTATATAGGGTGGGCTTTAATTATCAAGATCCAAAGGAGGATGGAGGATTTGAGAAGCAAATGGGATGGAGGAGATGATGGGTAAGATGTGCTAGAAGGAATTTCCTTGAGTGGCAAAGAGGAACTAGATGGAGGGATTACACATGGTGCCTTTTTGCCAGGTTTTCATCATGGTACTTGCCCAAGGCACCTAATTACCAAGTTTTCACCATTTGGGCAAATGTTTTTCTTTTCTTCTTTTTTGACTTTTTTGATATTTTTTTACTAGATGTTGGCACAACCTTATTAGGATGAATGGATTATGCAAAGGCATGCATGAGATGGTTGATATGTGTGGGGTGAGGGATATGGTGGTAGAAATTGTTTGTATGGAATGATGGAAAGAGAGCATGATAGGGGGATGTTGTTAGGACCAACATTGGTACATGTTGTGAGGTGGGTGGATGGAGTGAATGGGAAGTGGATGGTACATGTGGATATGATGGAGGAGTTTTGATAGGAATTTTTGGGACACAAGGACCCAAAATAGAGCTAGGAGATGGGGGAGTAGAATGAGTAGCTGGTGGATTATAAACTTTAGATGACATTGTGGATGTTCCTTTTAGATGCATTGCATTTTCTTTATTTGGGATCCACATAGTTTTTTCTTTTTCTTTAGTGGGCCTTTGCAACCATTGGGATATAGTGGATTTCTTGATTTGATTTCTCTTTTCTTGAGCATGTCTTTTAGAGTGGATGTGGCAATCTTTAGATTTTTGTAGATAGTTACCTTTATGCAATTTTGAGTTGGCATCAAAATTGTGATGGGTAGAACTAGAGGGATCATGAGAAGTTGTATGAGATGGAGGAGATATAGATAGAGATATGGAGGGAGATTGGTGGATAGGAGATGTGGGAATGTGCCTTTGTTGATCCTGACTAGGAATGTAAGGTGTGAAACTTTTATGGTGGGTGTTAGAGATATGGGATTGGTGGATGAAGGATTGTATAGGATAAGATGAGGGGTGATATTTTGGGATGTAGGAGCCCAAAATGGATTTGGTATGTGGAGGATATGTGATGAAGGATTCTAGGATATAAGGACCCAAAATAGATTTAGAGGATGAAGGATGAATGTGATAGGTTGTTTTGGGTTGTAATGATGCAGGAGGGATGTCATTATATATTTTGGAGGAATGACAAGGAGATGTGATGGTGGGTTTCGAAGCATGCTCTAATTTGGCTTTAGTTGTACCAAGTTTTTTGGAGGAATTTTCTTTGGATGTGTGACCAATACCATGTGATCGTGGATTTTTTTTGTCTTGGATGGGATCTAGAGTTCCTTGTTCATGGGCACCTAAGCCTTTACCTTGATAATTCCATTTCCTAAGCATTTTATCCAAGCAAGGATACTTTTTACTTGGGGAATAAGATAAATATCCAGTATTAGGTGTTGTGGCGGGAGATATGAAACTTCTTGGAAAAATCCCCCTATCCGACCAACTAATATAGTTTCATTCTACTACAAAAAATATATCTTTCAAACCATTTACAATGCCTTTCTCCATGAAGCTTGCCCCCTGTATGATATAAAATATGGATGGGGTCCTAGAACAATGGTTTGCACATAAAAGAGACCCCAAAACCAATATTTTACACATACATTTGAATTATAAGGGGATGAAATGTAAATTTGGAAATGCTAGTGTTGAAATGAAGAAATAAAGATACTTACCTCTGAAAAAGAATCTTCTGAAAACCCTGTCAGATGGTCTCAGAAACTATTATTTTTGCATTACTAAACCGAAACTGAGAGATCTACAAAACCCATAAATCTTTTTTTTTTTTGAGCCAGGTCAACCTTGACCTAGATAGCGGGAGACAATCTTACCTTAGGGCACAATCTTACCCCCCACTGAAGGTCATCCTTGACCCAACTACTTCGACGAAAATTCTATTCACAGATCTTGGAAGTTCGGCAAAAAGGGTATCCAGATCTGTACTTTAATTTTCTATCATGTACCTGCACTTGCAATAAAAATGGTTTTGTTGTTTGGATGAGGGGTTTGCCTTAGTCAAACCCCGGTTTGGAATCAACATTAATAATGAAATTGAAATAGAGAATGCTAGCAAGTAGTAGAAGTAGATCTAACAATGAAGCTATGATATTCAATAAATATGCAATTTTATTTCAAATGTAAACAAGTATATTGATATGAAAGCTTGAACATAACATTAACAAATGTAAATCAAAACCTCCATGATTGTATGATTGGAATCCACCTTGAGGGAAGAATGAATGGATCTTGAAGATGAACAAAGGATCTTGAAGGAAGATCACACCACCATGATGGCTAGATCTAGGGTTTTGAATGATGAATCTTGAATACTTGAACCAAATCCCTTCAAAGGCATGAATGCTTGAATCCTTGATCTTCAATGGAGAACTTGAGTGGAGAAGAGGACTTGAATGCTTCCTTGAAAATGCTTGATGAATGCTTGCTTGAGAGCTTGAGATATTGATGGATGAGATATGTGTATTGCAAAACTTGATGCCTTGATCATGAAAATAGATGGAGAAAATGAGAGAGGAAGGCTTCATTTTATAGTGATCTAGGGCACAAACTCCTAGAGAAGGCTGACTTTGGAGAATTAAATCTTAATTAACCTTAACCCCTAGAACTGGACCTAGATTAAATGCAATTTAAGGGTTTATCGTTCCGAAATCCGAAACAGCCGACCCGAAAGAAGGAAAATAAAATTTTCTGAAACTTGACATCTTGAAACTTTTGGAAACTGAATTTTGGACGTGGGGTCAGGGACAAGGTAGTCTCTATCCTAGGTTAGGGTCAAGGTCATCCTTGACCTAGGTCAGGGTCTAGGTCGTCCTTGACCCAGAAAGTCAAAGTCTTCAAATTCTCAGAGAAAGTCTTTTAGAAAGAGGCTAGAAACAAAGGGAGAGAAGCAAAACATGGGGGAAAGAGACAGATCTGTGCAAAGACCCGATCAAGGTTGTTGACATGACCCTAGACCACTTACTTGGAGAGCTAAATGCTCTTAACATGGAAGTGCTTCCATTTTAAGACAACACACCACCAAAACATAGAAAACTACTCATTTGCCAGCACCTTTAAGGAGAACAAATGGTTCTCAACATCAATGGATGTTGTGTCTCTTTCCATAAGACTTTCTCATTTATAGTCCACCTCCTTATGTCTCTTTGAACATTTATAATCCATCTACAACACCCAACACCATCTTGTAGTTTCATTACCCCCAAATTCAATTAATAAGGTGAAAAATAAAGTCGGAACCATAGAGAGAAGGGTGTATCGCCATAGAGACAAAGAGGAAAGGGCATGCCTCAAAATAGTGAAGAAGATAAGTTGTAGGTACCAGGAAATAAGACCACCTAATCTTCTTAAACAATAAAATTTGTGGCCACCTACTATGCTACATGCCAAAAAAAAATATTTGCCACCACATTGCATGCTAGTGAGCCCATGGATGTACATGTTAAGAGTAGCTCACTTTTATTAATATAGATAAACATCATAAGAATTATCCTACAACTTTTCGATTATATAGAAATAATTAAAAAATGGTAGTTAGTTATAAGTGAGAAATTAGGAGAGTTAAGAGTTTGTAGATATTTTATGAAATCTTTAATTGATAATTTCCAAATTAACACAAGAGTTCATATATATTTTATTAAGCTTCTATGGCTTCATCCTTGTTGTGTTATAGTCTCCATCTTTCTCAATTAATAAAAGCGAGCTACATTGAAAGAGTGAACTTTTCTATTGTTATTATAGTAAATTGTATTAAATATTTCTATTTTCATTTATGATCATGTTGTCATAGGATTACAAAATTTATAAAAAAAGTTTACATCATATTACTCACTCAAAATTTTGAAAAATCAGTAATTAGAGAAAAATTTGACAAAATGTTTAAGCTTACCCACCCCTAAAAATATAGAAAGAAGTGCTCAAAGGAAATGTGTAGCTAAAAACTAGTAAAGTATTAATTTCCCCTCACTTGGATGACTTGGTCAATTTACTTTTAGTATAATCTCTTCTATACAAAAATAAATAAAAATTGGGACATTGGTTCTTGGTGATTGAACTTGGGGTCTCTATGATGCATTATGGAACTAGCATTTCGTCATTCAAGAGTAATGACCATGACAACTAAAGTTTAAAATTCCTTATAGTTGTTACAAAAACATAGCATTTCAAAGAACCAAATGAAAAAAAGAGAATCCATCATATAATCATAAAGAAAGAAAAGTAAACCATAAATATAGATAAAATGAGGAATTAAAAGACTTAGCTTTTTAAATTCAATGATCCTATCGAAGCTACACCTTTCCACACAAAAATTGGGAGATTGTGGGAATGAACTGGGTGGCATCTTTTCCCTCACTTGCTTCATCATGAGGGCCACAAGATCTTCCACCATAGGCTTCCCATATCCACCATGAGTCTTTATACAAAAATTCAATTAATCATCAAAGAGCACCAAGAGAAAAAATAAGTATGATTGCCTTCAAATTTTCGGCTCCATCTCCATTCATAGCTTAATAGATTTGCAGAATTGATCCTTCCAATAAATAGATCTCTCTCCCTCTCTCTATCAGTTGTCTCGGTCACCTTCTCTGTGTCAATTTTCCTCACTTCCTCCCCCCCTCTCCCTTCCTCCCTTGATCCATATCCATCTATTCTTCCTTTCACCCCTTATCTTCTCATATATACATCTATCTCTCTCTCTCTCGTTTTATATATATGTCTCTTTCTTTCTATATCTCTATTTTTTATGCTCTTTATTTTTCTATCTCTCATCATTTCACTAATATTTTGATTCATGTAAATATATATATAATTGATTTGAATATACAACTTTTTTATTGAGATGATTAGTGCAAAATAATCAATTGATTGACACGTATTACAAAAGTGTATACAACAAATAGAATGATTTTTGCCCACATTTCTTCGACTTACCCATTGCACACCAAGATGTGATTGCTAGTAATAGACAAAAAGACTCAATTGAAAATGGAAGAGGTATGCAAATTTCCCAATATGTTATTCAAAACATGTCGTAATTGCCTGGCTTCTTTAACGATCCCTTGAATTATTTATAATTTTAAATAACGAGGATCAACAATTTCTTTTAAAAAATATTGCTACATGAATAGACAGGAAGATCAGATGTATAATCATAATGATTTCAGCTGATTTGCAGGGCAGAATTGGATTGAGAAGCATATATGCTAACGCTTGAGGAAGCTTATCATGAATAGCTGCAAAATTTCATGACGCCTTCAAGTTCTGTTTCTTATACCAAGACACAACTATCTTCATGGCAAGAATGTGGGTATATTCCCAAATTCTGTCTTCCACGTTTTTTTCAGTTTTAGTCCTCCCTTTGGCCTGTCAGGCTTTTGGGTCAGGCTATACATTGACTTCAATCACAGAAGCACCAGACGGTAAATCCTTAACAGCCCAACTACAGGTTATCTCCAATTGTTCGCTTTATGGCCCGGATATATAACGCCTTAAACTGCAAGTCAGGTAACTATAACCAATCCTTAATTATTAAACAGATTTTATTTTTTTCTAAGGGAAGTTCCTGCCTTATCTGAAATTGATCAACTACATGACATGGAATTTTTCCAGGTACGAGTCCAATGAATGTTTAAGAGTTTACATTACTGATGCAGAAAAACAGAGGTGGGAAGTCCCCAGAGAAGTAGTTGCCAGATATGAAAACCATCATGGTGCTAATGATAATAGCAGTAAGATTGACGATCCTGAATTGCAGTTTTCATACAACTAAAACCCATTTGGATTTGCAGTTACAAGGAGATCCAATGGAGAAGTCCTGTTCAATTCCAGTGCACAGGGTCAAGGAAATGATAATCTATTTGGAAACATGGTGTTTGAAGACCAGTATTTGGAGATATCTACTATTCTTCCCTCAACTGCTTCTCTGTATGGATTGGGGGAGAGCACCAGGCCTGGATTTATGCTTAACAGGAATGGAAGCCAGTATACTCTCTGGAACCTGGGCATTGGGACTGTGAATTTGTATCTGGATTTGTATGGGTCTCATCCATTTTATATGGATGTGAGAACAGGGGGTGTTGCTCATGGAGTATTGTTGCTTAATAGCAATGGGATGGATATTGAGTATGGGGGCAACTACTTGACATATAGAATTATTGGGGTAGTTTTGGACTTCTATTTTTTCGCTGGCCCCTCTCCACTCTCTGTTGTTCAGCAGTACACAGGCCTAGTGGGCAGACCTGCTCCTATGCCATACTGGTCTTTCGGTAAGATGTTTCTTCTTTCATGTTTTTCTTTATCTCCAGAGATGTCAACTTAGATTCTTTTGCGTGTATACCCAAGAATCAAAACTCCTTCCTATGTTACGATATTTATCCTAGAACCACTATGCAGTATGCAGAGTGTGCAGTATAAAAATAGTTTTCATCACGTCGTAGACTATGTAATGGTAATACGTAGAAGAAAGAGTGTGGGTAATTGACTTTAGAAACCCTTTTTATCATGAGAACAGTTCGTTCACGATTTTTGGTTTATATTTGTGATTTTGGTCAAGTGAGGCTCATGGATCAAACACTGACTTTCAGTTATACAGATACCCAATCTCGAAGCTTGGCTGCTAAGAGATTTCCCCCATACACAATCCTAGTTACCTTAGTATTTAATCTAATCGCAAGAGAAATCAACCCAGCCCTGCAAACAGTCAAATTCCAGTGGTATCAGCTCCGCACACCTTGTTAGTGGGATTACCCGACTGAATTAGGTTCGCTTGGCTCAAAAAAAAGTTGAATTCCATCTGTCAGATCTGTATGTACAATTATGCAGGCAAGAAGAGAAGTATTTTTAGCTCAAGAAGAAAACATCATAGCTGGAATCGCCCCTTTCAATTGGGAATTTCATCATTTTTTAAAATCCCAACAAATTGAGAGATTTCTCTTACTAATTGCCTCTCCAGAGGCATAACTTTTGTTGTTATGGTCGTGGCAGGGTTCTTTGCAGTTGTGCCTAATCTTGTTCCACTGTTGTTTGTGCTACCTTACTGAAAGAAATAGTATTATGCCATATAAGAATCACAAGGCAAAGTGGTTAACCCTAGTAATGAATCTTTCGTTAAGGCAAAGTAGCTAAACCTAGTAATGAATCTTTCGTTAAGGCAAAGTAGCTAAACCTAGTAATAAATCTTTCGTTAAAGAAAAAAATCGGGTTAAATGGAAAAAACAAAAAAATCTTCTGAAGATTTTCCTTCTAAGATTGTGAAAGTTGTTGAGAATTCAAAGCTATTAGATTTATACAATCCATATGAATTCTAGATAGTTTCTGGGTTGGATTGTGCAAAATAAAATTTCAACATAAAATTGTTTCACACAATCTAATCCAGAACTATTTAGCATTGTTGAGAGTCACAATCCTAGATTTCAGGCTGTCCCACAGATTAGATTTTAGGACCAACAATTTAAATTTGCAACATAATCTACCGGCAGTTTGTGTGTATATTGATAACACTAATATCAATTGAGAAGCCAAGAATAAAATCCAGTTATTTACCGGTTGGGAGGCATTCTACTTGCTCTTATATCACTTATGGCTGGGATACAATTATCAGTAGTATCAATGTATCCGAAAGTTTGGCTCATTCTGAAAGTACATAAGGATTAAACCAATGGCTTTGACATGTGCTAACAATGCAATGCAAGCAAAAAATAATCACTGTCTTCCTTTCAAACCATTCCTGACCAACTGGAAACCACAATCAATTTATTTCTGAACAAGATTTCACAAATAAGAGTCCATGCTGCCTTAGACGCATCACTGGTAAACCTAAAGCTTTGTTCTTCATTTCCATTTCCTCTTTTTGCATAGGTGATGGTGAATTACAATGGAAACTAACTTGAATTTTTGTTGATATATTGTCATGCTATCTGTATCAGAAACCAATGTTTATTCTGATGCAATATCGTACAGAGGCATAACTCTAGTCTCTATCACGACAGTTTTATATTTATGTATCTTTTTATGCAGAAAATGTTTCTATGGCCTGTAAACGGCACCTTAGGCTTGTATTAGAAAGATATTTGGTTCATGTTTTTGAATTCACCTGATAACCTCAGAATACCTAAATATTAAGAAGGAGAAATTTTTTGATGGTCTCCTTATTTATGCAGATTTATAAAACCATGGCCTTCTTAGCTGGATATAGCTTTTGCCTTCTTTGACCTCCATCATGACATCCCTGCCTGCAATATAAGTATGTGCTCCAAATATCTAAAAGAATCTCTTATATTCACATAAGGGAATGCTTTGTTATGATAAGAAGGTTATGTTTCCGAAGTAATTTTAGTGTGAACAAAGAATTTGCAATAAATTTACAACCATTCTGATATGTATTTATATGATTCAATTGTACAGGATTTCACTAGTGCAGATTTGGATATAAAAACATTTCAGACCTTAAATCAGTTGTAGCTGGATATGCAGAAGCAAAAATACCTCTCGAAGTTATGTGGACAGACCTTGATTATATGGATGGTTTCAAGGATTTCACTTTGGACCTTGTTAATTTCCCTGAGAAAGAAATGAGAGAATTTATTGCAGAAATTCATGCTAATGGACAGAAATATGTCCTCATAATTGATCCAGGTAATCATAAATCTCATTTTTCAGCGTGAATCAACACAATGTTGTACTAAAATTATTCGTCTATTTTAGTTCCTAATTATGTTCAGAACTCAGAAGTGACAAGTTACATGACAATTAAGACCCTTAGCATTTGCTTAATGATAAATCTGTGCAGGAATAAGCATAAATGCAACTTAAAAGACATTTCAGAGAGGATTACAAGATGACATTTTTGTGAAAAGAGCAGGTACTCCTTACCTTGCACAGGAATGGCCAGGTCCGGTATATTTTCCAGATTTTCTTAACCCAAAGAGTCTCTCTTTCTGGGAAAATGAGATCTCCGAATTTCACAATATGATTCCATTTGATGGCCTTTGGCTTGATAAGAACGAGGTTTCGAACTTCTGCAGTGGAATTACATGTCCCTTGCCGAAGGATGGGAATTGCCCAAGAAAAGATGCACAGAATGGTTGCTGTTTGATTTGCAGTGATGCCAATATCACCATGTGGGATGATCCTCCTTACACAATCAATGCTGCTGGAATTCACAGACCCTTGTGCAATAAAACCATGGCCGCCAGTGCAGTTCACTTTAATGATGTATTGGAATACAATGCACATAATCTCTACGGGCTCACAGAGGTCATTGTAACCAATAAGGCTCTGAAATCAGTATTAAATAATAGGCCATTCATATTGACTCGCTCTACCTATGTTGGATCTGGAAACCGTGCTGCACATTGGACAGGAGACAATGCTGCAACATGGGATGACCTCTGGTACTCCATACCTACAATGCTAAGTTTTGGATTGTTTGGAGTCCCCATGGTTGGTGCTGATATCTGTGGTTTTGGACAAGACACAACAGAAGAGCTCTGCAATAGGTGGATTCAACTAGGTTCATTTTATCCCTTTGCCCGAGATCATTCAGACAGGTATGCAATTCGGCAGGAGCTCTATTTATGGAAGTCCGTCACAGAGTCTGCAAGGAAGGCATTAGGCTTGAGATACCGTCTTCTTCCATACATATACACATTATCTTTTGAAGCCCATGCCAAAGGATCTCCAATTGCAAGGCCTATATTCTTCACATTCCCTAACGATACTAACACATTGGGGATCAGCACACAATATCTATTGGGGAAAGGAGTTCTTGTGTCCCCTGTTTTGAAGGAAGGGGCAAGGACTGTAGATGCTTATTTTCCAAAGGGTACATGGTACAATCTGTTCAATGTTTCAGATTCAATAGCAGTGGAGAGTGGTGCATATGCAACACTTCAAGCTCCTTTAGATACCATCAATGTTCATGTATATGAAGGGACCATATTGCCCATGCAAGAAATGGGTATGACAACAAGAGAAGCCAGAAAAAGCCCATTTAGTCTTGTAGTAGCTCTAGGCAGTGGTATGGAAGCAACTGGAGAGCTATATTTGGATAATGGAGATGATATAGAGATACAAATAGAAAGTGGCAAATCGAGTTATGTAGAGTTTTATGCAAATATTGTAGATGAAGAAGTTCGGCTCAAGTCATTAGTCCAAATGGGGGAGTTTGCAATTAAAGAGGGATGGATTCTCCAGAGTGTTACAGTTTTGGGATTGAAACTTTCTTCTGCTTCTGTTGCAGATGTCTCAATTCCTACTTTATCTTTCCATTTCGATGGCCGGGAGGAAAGAAAAAGAAAGACGGAAACAATTCCACTTGGAAAATCTGCAAGTGTTGCTCCATTATTCTCGGTGAAACAAGTCAACACTGGCGCCCATCTCATATAGATGAGTATGACACTCATGGTTCTCAACTGGTGATTTCAAATCTTTCCCTTCCAATTGGGAAGAACTTTGAGCTCCGTATAACATGGAAGAAATAATTGAGTAGAAATCATGTAATTCGTATGGTACCAAAAAATATTTTCCACTGAATACTTGCATAGTTTTTAGATTGATGGTGGAAAGATACAAGGCAGCAGGCCATCTGTTGTCCCTCATAAAATGGGCTCACAAAACAGTTAAAGAGATCACTGGTATTATTTAGGAATTGCAATCGATAAGCAAGAACCTTCCAAGTTTTTATTGGGGTGTATGTATCCTCTCTTTTTCAGCCTGAGCAATGTTATCATATGCTCAATGCTACCCTCAAGTTTGATGTCTTAATTTCGCTCATACTTTATAGTTGATAGAGTTAAGGTACATAGGCACAAGGTGTCATATACATTAAAACTAGTTTAGATAGCTTTATACATCTATCGAAAAGATGCCTAGAGAAGATATCAGTTTCGAGGTGTCTATTTTGACATAGTTATTGAAAATAGATAGGTGTCTTATGATTGATATCTCTCATCGTCTTTTAGATAGATGTATAAAGATATCTAAGCTAGTAGCATATGGAGCGCGACACATAAATTTTAAATTTATAATATTTTTTAATTTGAATTATGCTTTATAAATCATGATGCCTGTCATATTCATTCAAATGTACAATTGGAATTCATAATGAATGAGACATTTCATATTGTAAACCCAAAATATCTTATAGAGAAGTTATCTTCTATACTATATAAATTGCATACAATTATTCCATTTCCAAAGATTTGAGTCTTTCTTCCTCTCCTTTCTTTTTTGTGAGTTGCTTCCTTATCTTCATCGTTTCATAACAATCATAAGAAAATGGCGGTGAAATTCTAAGTCCATCCAAGGACTTCACTCGTGATTTGGAAACAAATGTTAAGCACGCCCTTTCTCTTGGTCCAATGTCAATTGTTGCCTTGGAAAGCGTCAATCCATGTGATTTATGGATAGTTAGCGCCCAAGCCAAGCATAAGGGAATTTGATGTGTGCATCCCATTTGTATTGGTGAAGTTGGAATTAACTTTGGAGATGCATCTTCAAATGGAATTCCAGGGTAATGATCAAATTCAACCATAACATGTGGTGGCGGATCTGGTGGGGCACTTCTAGATTTGTATATGATATTTTGAATGTATCCCAAAGTTCCATGGCCTGCCTCTATCCACAAATTAGATGTTAACATGACCTTTGCATCCTTAACAATTAATAATTCAACATCTAATTCATCATTGTGACCTCCTCCTGAGTTAGTACTGCCTTCTTTTGTCGCAATGCTACGGGCTATTGGTTTTCTTAATGAATATAATTTTTTTTTCTGTTATGGTTATGTACATTATCATTTTTTGCAAATAGATGAATATTATTATCAAACTCCTATTTAATAGTTTCATTTAATGAAACATCCGTCCTTGTCATCAACAATTTCCAATCATCTATAGTTGGACGTGCATCTCTTATATTAGTTAGTAATTGGTGAAACCTTTGTTGGTCTTCACTTTCACCTTCTTGTCTGAATACATTATCCAAAGTAATGTAATAGTCTTAAACTCTTCCCATAATAACTATGCATGAACATTACTATCATAAGGTAGTTTGTCACTAACAGGAGACAGTTGTCCCAAATCTCCTACCAAAATAATCGATCTTCCTCCAAAACTCAAGATTGAATTTTCAGGAAAAGCTTGGTGTAATCTTGAATCTATATTTTGTAACAAATTTTGTCCAATAAAACTCATTTCATCAATCAATATGTACCTAATTTGTTGAATTTCTCTCTGTAAAACTTGTGAGCCTTGTGCCTTCTGAGTCAGCAAAATTTGTAAGAGGAATTCTTAGAGTTGAATGAATTGTTGATGCGCCAATGTTAAAAGCTGCAATTCTAGTTGGTGCTAATAATAATAGGGGAGAAAATTGTGGTGTTGATGCATCATAAAGAGCTTGATGAATAGCATGAATCAGATATGATTTCCCTATTCCATTTGTTCCTTGAATTATCATACATAGTGGCAAGGCATTTTCACCTTGATTATAATGTGTCATAATAATATCAAGATCTTTTTTCGCTTAGCACCTAAAGTTCCATATGATTACCATCATATCATCAGGTATTAGTAATTCATTTTCTTTCAAAGTGTTGATAAAATGTATTGCTTTATTTGTGTATTCTTCTCCTCGATATTCTGCACTCCATGGAGTTTGTCTATCAATATCTCTTCTACCCAACATATCTGTTTATGTTACATCCATAATATGTTCATGACATTTTTTTTAGTTATTTAGTATAAACAATCATAATATAACTTAAAGAAATTCGTGAATTATAGTTGTTACAATTTAATTATTATAGAAGTTGAACCCGCAACCTCTTAATTATAAATCAAACATTTAAAGCATTACACTACATCTTTACTTCACTTAATAAATGTAAATAATCACAATTTAATTTAAATTAATTCCTAAATATTAATAGTTACTACTATTATTATTTATAGAAATATAAAAATTTATTACTACTAGCACTTGCACCTTTGAGGGGTGAAATGGTTATGCCGATAGTAAAATATATATCAAATGATGATATTGTGGTCTCTCTCTCTCTCTCTCTCTCTCTCTCTCTACACTTTACCAATCTACCTCTCTTTCCCCAACTTCATATTTTCTTACTCACACACATAGATACTCCTCTCTCCCTATCTCTATATTATCTTACCCCTGTTGGCACTTCAAATTTTAAATACATGAGTCTTGTGAAATTTTTATAAATTTGAAGTGTGTATAGATGTTCATGAAAGTATGATAATTTTGCTACAAAAAACCCATAAAAACCCTGCAAAATTATCTATTCTTCCTCAATCCAGTGAACCCTAATTAAGAGTTAAACCTGAGAAAAACCCTAAGTGTATGCCATTTTCAAAAGGAAAGCCCTACGTCGCTCTGTTTTAAATCTATTTGAGCACTACCTTTTTTGAATCACTTAAAATCTCAAAAGTGCACGTGCGTAAAGTTTTCCTAAGTCTCAACGGCTGGCGGTTTTAATTTTTCCTAAGTCTGGTGACTATAATATATCCTCAGTCCTAAATACCTTATCTTCTAATGTTTTGGCTTTCTTTCAGCTTGGTATTTTAAAGAAGATCTAACAACAGTCGCATAGTCGCAAAGGATCTTATAGACCTATGCGATCATGTGACTAACAGTTGATCTTACAATAAAGCTTAAAGCAGAAACACAATGGGACCAATGTCAGTTTTTTACATATGGCTTTTCTTGATTGGTCGATAGTACTTGCTGATGTGGAGGATGTCAGCGAACACCAGTGCTCGGAAAGAATGAAATTACATGACAACTTGTCAGCTGTTGCAAGCGTGGATTGTCCTTACTAAGAAAGGTAAAGTGGGACCAGAAATAGAGGAATAGATGATGGTGGGTGAATGTTGATGGTTTGTTGCATGGTCGTATGAGCTTTTTTCAACCTATGTGATCATGCAACTAACATTCTATTCTAACAGTAAAGGTTATAAGAGACTTACCGCCCATGAAGGAGTTGACATGACAGCTTGTCGTATGGTCGCATGAGCTTCTTTCGAGCTATGTGATCATGTGACAAACCGTTGGATTATTTGCCAAGTGAAAATCAGCGGTCAAAATTTAAATTGAGGAAGAAGTGGGTGAAAGGTTCAGACAAGTGACAGTTCATTTCCCAGAAAATTAATGGCGACATCATGTGAAGTGAATTGATGAAATAATTATGGATCGACTATGAGTATGTCAAAATCTACACTTCCTCGAAAAGACACAAGGAGATAAGAATTTGTAGAGCACTTGGCGAGCAGAATCACAGAAACCGATTGCTAGTCCAACAGAAGGGATTTTGAAGAAAAGGTTGGTTCTTCCTGCACTTGCTTGTTCTGTTAAGAAGTATTGCTTTGGTACTGTGTTCTTTTGCACCCAATATACGTAAGCTATAAGCCCTAGAAATGCTACCTAGGAAAGAGCTTTCTAGTGAAACCGATTATCTTAAGAGGGGTCTGTATGAGGACTTATTACAAATTTTTCCTAGTTCAATAGTAAATTTGGTAGAGGTCAAAAAGCTAACACCAAAGGAGCCTAGGGTAAAAGTGGTGGATGGGTTGTATGATACAGAAATTATATCAGGGATGCTGGGATTGGTTTTCCTAATGCAAGTGGCACTTCTGACTTCATTGGGCTGACATTATTTACAATAGGATTCAGCCAGAGAAATACCCATGTTCTCGCCTATAATGTATGAGAAAATGATGTAGGCAAGCTTGTGGTACCTGGTGTCTTCTTAGATGCAGACCTAATGTTTGAAGTTGCAAAAAATTATGACCCTATTACTAGAGAGATTAGGGGTGTTAGAGGGAAAAAGCTATTGGCAATCTCTGCTGAAGAAATCAAAACAATTTTTAGACTAAGTGACCCCTCACCTAACCTAGAACCGATTGATTTTAAAAAATTAAGAGAGGTATATGATGCACAAAGACATCTCCTTAGAAGAGGTCATGTAAAAGATTTCTGCACTCAAATTGGAAAGATGATTGTTACAGGACTAGGTGCACAGGAGCCATTCAAAACAGAGTATTTTGATGTACTGGCGAGAGGTGCCTATTGGTCATTATGTCAGGATTTTGGGGAAGATGCAAATGAGAAAATGCCAGAGCACTTGATGTATATGGTGATCCAGATCTTACATCCACATCTATCAATTACTTTTGATTATGCCCCCTTCATTGCTGACTTAATCCATGATGGATTAATGGGGATTCAAAAGAATAAAGTTGATAAACCCTTTTATTGGTACTCTTTTATGGTGTACATGTTTTTGTTCAAAGGTGCTGATTATTTTGCAAAAGAAATGGAATTATCCAAACAAAGAGGTGGAGAGGACATGCCTATTCAGCTGTGGAATTCAAATATGACATGGGATAGAAAGGATAGTAGTTATATACAGTTTAACAAATGTTTTGCAGCAAGATTGAGACTATTCTTTGTTCATGATAGCCCTAGGGTCCCGGTCGCCTTGGCCAAGGTTGTTAGACCATAGCAATTTACAAAGGACCTCAACATATTGCACAATTGGTGTGATTTTATTTTCTATCCCTATTCAACTGTTATTAGGTTATATGGTTTCAGGGGGACTCCTTTTATTTTGCCTTTCCAAGTTCCCATCAAGATTGGTATTGTAGAATTCTTCAGACAATTAGGTGATATTGAGAATAATAGTATTGCTAAAGGTAGAGGAACTTTGTTCCCAAATATTACCATTTCTCACCAGTTTATAATCACAAAGGGTGGGTGGCTTCATATGCATAAATTCTTGGATCCATATCATTTGACAACCACAATTTCTTGGACAATAGATCAGGAGATCATAGAGCAGGTTCAACAGAAGGGATCTTAGGGTCAAATTTTCATGACTCAAGATGAGATAAATGAGGGAATTCCAGAGCAACCAAAGGAGCCTGAGTTAGGTTTAATAGAGGGACAAATTGCAGGGATAGAATTGGACCCTATAATCAAACAGGCATGTGAAGGATTTTTGGCTGATGATACATTTGTAAAGACCCGGGCCTTTTTACAATTTTTGTGGAAAATAAACATGAGTAAATTTGAGGAAGCTTGTGAGAAGAAGCACAAGGAGAATCCTGATAAGGATCTTAAAACTATTGAAGATGAAATTAGGAAAGAGATGATAGATAGATTTGAAGGGATTACTCTAGAATAGGGGAGAGAATTGGTAAAAAGTGCAGGAGTACTTGTCCTCCCTGAGTGGGACATAGCTGATGCAATAGTCCTTGATGTAGTTAGAAAACAAACTACACCTATGTACAAGAGCATGGAAGAGGCAGAACAAGCTGTCAAAGGAGTTGCTTTTAGTAGTGACCATCAAGCTTTGGTCATATGGTCATTGAAGAGAGATGAGAAAAACAAAGGAAAGAAAATAATTAAGGATAGTCTCTCTGGTGGTCTCATAGTCAAGAGGGTTTTGGACACATCAGCAATAGAAGCATCAAGTATGGTGGTAGCCACAGCTCACCTTGCTGAAAAGGTGGTAGAAAGGGAAGCAAAAGAGAAGAAGGAACTCACAAGAAAATTTGAAGAAATGCTGAGGGCATATGGAGATTTGAAACAAGGATTGTTTGAGAAAGATAAAATAATTGCAAACTTGAAAAAGAGGCTGGGGGAGGGAATCTCAATCCAAGCGCCACAACAGTTGCAACTACCTTCTTCCACTGCCGGTCCTTCCTCCTCAAGCCCCATTATTGAGTTTCCCTTGTCTCCTCTTCCCCCTTCCCTAAGCAGTGAAGATGTAGAACAGAGAGAACAATAGAAATCTGAAAAGAGAATAAAGGACACCATTCAACACTTTGTTAGGAATGTAAAGCCTAAGGAAGTTTATAAACATGCAGGGCAGTTATCTGGCATTTTTCTTTCCTTTAGAAAAGAAGAAGACACTGTGGGCAAAATTTTGGATGAGTGGGTGCCTAGGGAAATGTTTTGAAGGCATTTCTTAAATCAATTAAAGATCATAGTACTGTGTGCCCCCAATTGGAAATTACTTATAAAATTGTCAAATCTCTCCTTGATTTTGAAGTATCTAGGGAAGAAGTAAAGAGAAAGGCAACTCTTTTAAGAGTAAGATACTTGCAGAATGATTTTCAGATATTCCTGGGTCTTGTTAGAGCAGATGGAACCATAAAAGAGAGGGAAAAATGGTTGGAACAAATTGAGAATGGAGTGTCAGTCAAGATTGATGCTACTATTAGCACTGAATATACTCTTCCTTTTGTGCAAACAATTGAAATGCTACAAGATGCCAAGGTGCATTTTACTAAGGTGATAACTGAAATTCATCAATTGGTTATTAGCTGGAACAGGATTCTACCCAAGAGGGATGAAATTTTGGCTTTTAATTGCCCTTCTGAGGATACCTTTTCAGCCTGGGAAGCAGTGTCCCTTTTAGAAGATAGTAAAGAAGAAGAAACATCCTCTGAGGAGGAAACATATGGCATTACCCCAACTCCCTAAAGAAGCAAGTGTGGATGTAACTCCTGACATATGTTGAACTGACGTTGGAGGCTATTGCTAGATTTTGGCGCTTGTCTTTACGATCCATCTCAAAGTTTTGTAACAAGAAAGTTTTTATTTGCATTTTTTGTCTTATTTGAGGACTCCTTTCTTGTTTGCAATCCTTATTCTATAAAAGGATTACCAGGATCAATGTAAAAGAACCAAGAACTTGATCAATTTTACTGATAAGTTTCTTGAGTCTGGGATATCGTAGATCATTTTTAGGCATATTTCTTTAGAAGAATAATATTTTCTGGTTCAAGTTATTTTCAGAAGGTTATACTGTAAAGCATTCTGTAAACGTGATTAATATAGCATTTGAACAAAATCCAGGATTTATATCTCTCCTTGAGTATTTATGTTTGAGTTATGAATTGTTCCAATTCATTGCATAGATGATCTCTGTGTGTATGTACATATTTCTCAGCTCTGATCCAGGATCAGATTAAATAAGCTTTGAATGTGACATAAATTCTTTAAAGTTTTGCTTAAGGATATAACAGTAAGTAGTGTGAATCTAGGAATCCTTTGATAAAATCCACCACAGGGTGATTAGTATTTTCAAAGGGCAAGAAATCTTTCAAAGTTCAGTATATTTGTTCATATATAACAGTATTGCAGTGGAGGTGTAGCCCAATGGATAAGACACTGGCCGGCAGTGGAATTCTTCTCATAAAGATCAGTGTATGAAAAGGTTCTTTTGATATTTCCATCTTTAAGCATAAAATTGTCAAAATTCTTTGAATTACAGTGATTTGCAGAATAAATTACCACCTAATGTTAGTGAAAAATCTATGAGTGAATGGTCATAATTTAGGTTTCTCTTATCATTCATCTGTTACATTTAAATCTAGTCAGTGATTAGTGAGATAAGTATTGTTTTTACTGGATTAGGAGCACCCTCCTTGGTTTTGCAGAGCCAGAAGCGCAAAGGGCAGTCTAAGACCCTATAGTTGGTCCAATCATCTCTAGAGCTAAATATTTGGATCTAACCAATCCTCAAAATTTGTAGATGTATTGGTTGCCTGTTAGAGCATAAAATCCATTTTGGGAACCAACAAAATGGCGACTCTATTGGGGAATAGGGATTGAAATACTATGAGAAATTTAAATTTTAGATCTCTGGTATTGTAACTTTGAATATCAAATAACTTAGGTACAAGTTGAGCTAGACTCCTGGCCTTCTTATTTGTTAGAACCAGTAAAGCACTATTGGAAAACAGAGGAATATTTGCAAGCTTTGGATTAGGTCAGAACCTGAAAATCTCTTTTAGCTTTGCATTTTTTTATAGTAATCTTTGTTTTGATTACTTAATAAGTTTTGATTACTTTGATATACTAAGTGTGTGAAAATATTTCCCAACTTGTGTTGGTGGTGACTCTGAAAGTCTCTGCAGCAGTGCTGAGTAAAGATAATAAGAAAATAAGAAATTGTTTCACATACTTGCAATTATGAGTCAGAGAAACACTAGGGCTTGGAAGAAGGATCACCCAGAAAGTAGGTTAGAAGGTGAACTTCCAAGCACTTCTAGGACTTATCTTCTTAGAAGACATCAAAGTAGTGGTGATATGTCTCAGGCATGGAGACAAAAGAAAAATATGAAAATGAATCACCAATTCACTCATGACCAGGAAGAAAATGCCTCTAAGTATGAGGAGGCAATTGATCTGGGTTTAGGAGCATATGAGGATTTTTATTCTCATAAGGATGATGAAATACATCATAGGAAGATGAACCCAGATGTAGAACCTCAAAAGGAAATTAGGAGGTCAAGAAGTAAGAGCAGGGGCCTGGAAGGGAGAAATGATCCCCCAACCCAGGGACCTTCTCCCTCTAAGAGTCCTAAAAATCCTAGAAATCAGCAAAGAGAGGTTGAGTCTGAAAGTTCACCTTCTGATACTACTCTTCCAAATTCAGAGGATATTTTTGAAGAAATCTATAATTTAGAGAAAGATATCCAGGAACAACTTGCGATTAGGAAGGAGAGAGAAATGGAAAAAGAAACTGAAACAAGATAGGCCCAAATTAGGGTAGATCAACTCAAAAGATAGTTGATGACTTTAAAGGCCATAAACTTTGTAGAAAACCCCAAGGAAGTTGGTGAACAGCCTATTCTCCGACCCATTGCTAAAGTTAGGAAGCCTAAGGATAAAAGAAAATAGATTTCAATAGGAATCACAATAAATGGCACCACAAATGACAAGATCCAAATAGATCCTTTGTCCAAATTGGAAAATGATTTAGAAAGGGCTAGAAGAGAACAAGAGGTTATTGCTAAAGAATTAGAGAAGGCATAAATTGAGGCTACCACTTTGGAAATGAAAAAGAAAGTTGATTTTCTTAGACATTCTTTTACTCCTTCAATTCCAAATAACCCTGTAATGACATTTAATGTTAATGTTGGAAATTCTTCTACCCAGGGTGTCATTGTCACACCAGTGACTACTGCAAATGTTTCTAATGCAGCAAATAAAAAAGCTTCCACCTCTCAAACAAATGCTTCATTACAAAGAGGAATAGTTCATATTGAAAGGTACAGACAGCTTCTCTTTAACAATATTGTTGGTTATCCTAATTTGATTCTTGCAAAGATTAGAGAGAAATTACCTAAGTTTACTGGAAATAATGTTGTTTCCTGTGAAGAGCATCTAAAGAACTTTATTGATATGATTGATGACTATGAAGTAGAATATGAAGATGTCATCATGAAATTGTTTGTTCAATTTTTAACTAAAGATGCAAGAGACTGGTTCAGAGGGCTTCCTTATGATTGTATTGGTTCTTGGGATGATTTTATAAATTGTTTTAAAGATCAGTATGGTGATAAGACTAATGAGGGTTTTATGTTAAATGAATTTAACAATATAAATAAAAACCAGAATGAGGAAGTCCTAGAATTCAATGTGAGGTTTCAAAAGGCAATGCACAAACTCTTCCAAGTCATGAGATTGGATGAAAAGGTATGTCTAGCAACATATCTGAATGCTTTTGATGCCAAGATGGGATATCTTCTTAGGGATAAGAACCCTAGGACTATTAGAGAGGCTCAGAGATTTGCTATAAATATTGAAAGCAATAGGAGGGTATCTGGAAAATTAGGAAGTTCAGAGAGGATCCTAAAACCTCTAGGTTTGGAAAGAAAGAAGTTGATAAACCTGCAAATGTAAAACCTAGGGAAGATGATAACCTCAAGCAGATCCTTAATGCCTTAAAGGATCTGAAACCAGGGGAAAGTAAAAATAAGTTTCAGGGAAATGATAGACCTCCTCCAAATAATTTCAATAGGTAGCCTAGGATGCAGAACTATCCTTACAATACATAGTGGAAGGATGGAAAGCCTATTGTCCCAGAAAAGAAGGATATGAGGCCAAATGATAGAACCCCTGACCCTTTGCAAAAGCATTCAGTCAATATGACTGGTGAAATTCCATGGTGCACTGTGTGCCAATCCCCTCATGATTCAGATTATTGTGTGATTTCTCAGAATATGTCTGAAAGTATTGAACAAGAAGAGGAGGAAGATGAATCATATGATGATAGAGGTTGTGGAATGACCTTTGCTAAATTTGTCAAAGAGATTGACTCTAATGAAGAAAATGAAAATCAGGATGTGAATCATTCTCAGAATAGAGGAGAGGCTTACCATCAACAAGTTTTTTCCAATGAAGAAGAGGAAGAAATTGAAGATATAAATAAAAACTCTGAACAAGTTGAAGAACTTGTTGTATTAAGAAGACCCTCTGATGAAGAGATGGCCTAGATCACTACTGATATGGTGACACAAGCCAAGAGTAATTATGCCCTTAGAAACAGGACTGTTGATAAAACATTTGGTAAACCGGCAAGTGTTTTTATTAAAAGGGATAAAGAAGATGCAAAGCAGTCTGCCACAAAAAATAAGGCTGCTGATGATGCCAAGAAATTAAAGCAAAAGGGCACTGAAAAGCTTGCTAAACCAATCAAGGTTTTTAAGATCAAGGCTAAAACTCCAATGGTTACTACCCCAAATTCCCAACCTGAAAATAAACCAAAGGATAAGGAACAATTGGGTACAGCCACACAACCTGAAGTCAAGGATACCCCAAAAGGAAACATAGACTTATCTATTTTAAATTATGCACCTATTGACATGAATCAACTGTTATCTCATATCATAGTAAAAGTGCATTTATTAGAGATGATGAGGATAAATGAACACAAAGAGAAAGCCCTCACATGGATAAATGGTGTTTAAACCGTAGACATCCAGGAAACAGTACATACTAGAATGAAAGATCAAGGTCCAACTAAAAAGGACACTGAAGAAATTATTTCAAAAATTCCTCAGATCTATTTGGACACTAATGTTGTAAACGCCTCTATGGGAGCTATTGATCCCTTTTTCCTGACATTAGTCATAAATGATAAAATGTTGAAAAATTGCATGATTGAGTCAGGAGCCTCAAATATTGTCATGCCTGCTAAAATTATGAGATCAATGGGATTGCAGGTTGATACTCCTCACGGGAGATGCCAGGCAATGGACTCTAGGGAGGTACCAGTAATTGGAACAATAAAAGCCTTACCTTATAGGCTTGATGCTTGTCCTGAGAAATAGCTTACTATGAGTGTTTTAGTTGTGGATATTCCTCCACAATATGGAATGTTGTTATCAAGAAAATGGAGTGCCACAATGGGAGGTAGCATCCAGTGTGATTTATCTTATGCTACTTTTAATATCACTAGTAAGAGCATTAAGGTACTCAGGGAAGTTAGAACTCCTCACATGATTGAGGAAGAAGCTACTGATAATAACATGAATTATTTTTTGGATACTGACATAAATTCCTTTCAAGTATAGAGTAATGATAATGAAGATGAACCTTCTCTGTTAGCTTAGGAGGAAAGAAATGTAACAAATCAAAATGATCTTTGGACCATGTACTTTGATGGTGCTTGTTCTAAAGAGGGATCTTGTGCAGGTGTGTTGTTGATTTCCCCCACTGAAAAAACTTTTAAATTTTCCTTCACCCTATCATTTACTTGTACAAATAATACTGTAGAGTATGAGGCTTTACTGATAGGATTAAGATTAGCCTCAAAGCACAAGATCAAAAATATCAAAGTTATTGGAGATTCAGAATTAGTTGTATCTCAGATTAGATCCAAATATGTTTCAAGAAACCAAAGGTTAAAACAATATAGGAATGTTGTTTGGGATGAGATAGAACAGTTTGATGCTTTCTGTATTGATTGGATGGACAGAGGCCATAATAGAATGGCTGATTTATTGGCTAACATTTCATTAAGACTAGAGGATATCACTTTTGCAGGTATATCTACGATTGAGATTCAAACTAGGCCATCCATACCAGATAATTATGAAAATTGGTAGGTTTTTGATGATGATCTAGATATTTTAAGATTTTTGCATTATGATGCAAGTTTTGGAGATAAAGAGATAAATTTTGGTGAGTATGTAGAAACATCGGATAATAAGAACTCTCTCCTTGTCAAGGAGATCTTGCAGTTGAAAACAAATGAAGTCCCAAAGGGTTTGGTAGTGTTGGAAAGAGCATTTGATAGCCATGATAGCTCTTCCTAGGAAAAGCTTTTAAGCAAGCCTAAGGGTGTAGAGGAGATAAATTTGGGAACAAAGGAAGCCCCAAAAAATGTATATATTGGGGGAAGCCTGACTCCTAAAATAAAAAAGTCTCTGATAGGTCTTCTTAGAAAGTATAGACATGTCTTTGCTTGGTCTTATGATGATTTAAAGCCATATAGAGAAGACTTGTTCCAACATGAAATTCCTTTGAAGGAAAATACTAAACCTTTTAGACAAAAGTTGAGACCTATCAATCCTACTCTGGCACCAAAAATGTAGGATGAGTTAAAAAAGATGAGTGATGCAGGCATCATTCAACCTATTAGGCATTCAACATGGGTTTCTAATCTTGTCCCTGTAAGAAAAAAGAATGGAGACATCAGGTTGTGTGTAGACTTTAGAAATCTAAACATAAATTCTTTGAAGGAAAATTATGGTTTACCAAACATGGAAGCCATGTTACAAAGGGTTACTAGATCTGAATTAATGTCCATGATGGATGGTTTTTTAGGTTACAATCAAGTAGTTGTCAAAGAATCAGAACAGTTCAAAACTGCATTCACTACTCCATGGGGTACTTATGTGTATGTTAGGATGCCTTTTGGTTTAACTAATGCTAGGGCTACCTTTCAAAGAGCCATGGATGTAGCCTTTGCAAATTTCATAAAAAAAAATTTTGTTGTTTAGTAGGATGATTTGATAGCTTATTCAAAAAAGAAGGACCAGCGTTGTGGTCACTTGGAAAAAATCTTTATAAGAGCTCTAGAATATGGGGTCTCCCTTAACCCATGGAAGTGTTCCTTTGGAGTAACAGAGGGTAAGCTTTTGGGACATATTGTATCTAAGGATGGAGTCAAGATTGACCCTAAGAGAGTAGCAGCAATAGACAAGGTACCATTGCCAAAAAATGTAAAAGGTATCCAATCTTTCTTTGGATAGATAAATTTTGTCAGAAGGTTTGTTACAAACTTTGTTGAAATCAGTGTTCCCATCTCTAAAATGCTAAAGAAGAATGCAAAGGTGGAATGGAGTAATGAGGCCAAGCAAGCTTTTTTTGATATCAAGATGGCTATTAAAAGTTCCCCTATATTAAGATCACCATATTTCAGTAAGCCTATCCAAATCTTTTCATTTGCTTCTTATCATACTATAGCTACAGTATTGTTACAGAAGAACTCAGAGGGTTTTGAACATCCCATTTCCTTTTTTAGTAAATCATTGCAGGTAGCTAAGTTAAAGTATGATATAAATGAGAAACAGGCCTATGCATTGGTCAAAGCTATCAAAAATTTTAGATGTTACTTGGTAGGAGCAATTGTAGTTGCATATGTGCCCAGTGCTGCTATAAAAGACGTCTTGGTTCAACAAGAAGTTTCAAGTAGAAGGTGTAGGTGGATAAATAGAATCCAAGAGTTTAATGTTGATATCCAAATCACCAAACTAGTAAGAGGATTGGGGTTAGCAAAACTTATGGCCCAAAGCAATTTGGATGCTAATCACATCAACACTCTTGAAGAAGAACAAAGGCCATAAATTTGTGATTTAGATTGCTGTGAATGGTACAAAGATATCATTGGATACTTGCAAAAGCTCTTACTTCCTTATAATATGGAAGACCGCAAAAGGAGGACTGTCAAATTGCATGCTCTGAAATATGTGATCATTAAAGGAGAGTTGTGGTGGAGAAGTAATGAGGGTGTTTTGCTGAAATGTGTTGACCCTCAAAAGGCTAATGATTTGTTGCAAGCAATGCATGAAGGTGTGTGTTGACCACTGTACATAAAATACTAAGGTTTGGTTTTTGGTGGTCTAGTATCTTCAAGGATGCACATTCTTTTGTCAAAAAATGTGATGCTTGTCAGAGATTTTTAGGAAAATTGAAATTCAATGGAAATTTGCCTCTGAGTCCTATGACTATGGAAACCCCTTTTCAAAAGTGGGGTATGGATTTCATAGGAGAGATCCCAAACAAATCCAGTGGAGGACATTCCTATATATTGGTTGCAACTGACTACTTTACAAAGTGGGTGGAAGCTATTCCCACTAAAAAAGCAACCAGTAAAGTGGTTATTTATTTCTTGATGCAAAAGTTGTTGATAAGGTTTGGATGCCCTGAAGTTTTAGTTGTTAACAATGCTTTGTGTTTCAGATCTGAAGAATTTTTTAGCTTTTGTTTGCAATATGGTATAAAGATTTCATACTCTGCTCCCTACCATCCTCAGGGAAATGGTCAGGCTGAATCAAGTAACAAAAGCTTGATAAAATTTTTGAAGAGAGTCTTAGATGCAAACAAGAAGGCATGGAATTCAAAACTACAACTAGCTCTATGGGCTGATAGAGTGACAATCAAGAAGGCTATAGGATGTGCTCCTTTTGATTTAGTATATGGTACCCATGCCTGGTTACCAAAATATAATTTGTTGCAAATGTACAAGTTCATCCAATTGTATGATGATGATGATCAAGATGATGAAATGAAGATCAGATTACAAGACTTGATACAACTAGATGAATCAAGGAGGGAAGCACATGATACAAATTTGAGATCTCAGCTCAAGTATAAGAATTTGTATGATAGAAAAACTATAGTCAGAAGTTTTCAAGATAATGATTTGGTCCTTATGTGGAATGCCAAGCTTGAAGACAAGGGTAAACACAACAAATTTGACCCTATTTGGTTGGGACCATATTTGATCAGTCAAACATGGGGACCTGATTCATACATTCTGAAGGATTTGATTGGAAACGAAATGGAATTGCCAGTTCATGGACAATTCCTCAAGTTGTACTTTTCTTAAGGTACTCTCATTATCCATGAATAGTAGTAGTTTCCCCTTCTAGTTGTGTGTTTTTTTTTAGGTTGTGTGAGTAGGTTAGTTGTTTTGTTTCAGTAAATGGTCTGCTTATCACAGAAATTCTGAATTCTTGTTATGCCTGCAAGAGGCATACATCCCCAAACAGAGCCACTATTGGCACTTCAAATTTTCAATACATGAGTCTTGTGAAATTTTTATAAAATTGAATTCTGTATAGATGTTCATCAAAGTATGATAATTCTGCTACAAAAAACCCATAAAAACACTGCAAAATTATCTATTCTTCCTCAGTATCCAGTGAACCCTAATTAAGAGTTAAACTTGAGAAAAACCCTAAGTGTATGCCATTTTCAAAAGGAAAGCCCTAGGTTGCTCTATTTTAAATCTATTTGAGCATTACCTTTTTTGAATCACTTAAAATCTCAAAAGTTCACGTGCGTAAAGTTTTCCTAAGTCTCAACGACTAGTGGTTTTAATTTTTCCTAAGTCTGGTGACTATAATATATCCTCAGTCCTAAATACCTTATCTTCTAATGTTTCAGCTTTCTTTCAGCTTGGTATCTTTAAAGAAGATCTGACGGTGGTCGCATAGTCACAAATGATCTTATAGACCTATGCGATCATGCAACTAATAGTTGATCTTAAAGTAAAGCTTAAAGCGGAAACACAGTGGGACCAATGTTAGTTTTTTACATATGGTTTTTCTTGATTGGTCAATAGTACTTGCTGATGTGGAGGATGTCAGCGAACACCAGTGCTCAGAAAGAATGAAATTACATGAAAACTTGCCAGCTGTTGCAAGCATGGATTTTCATTACTAAGAAAGGTAAAGTGGGACCAGAAACAAAGGAATAGATGATGGTGGGTGAATGTTGACGGTTTGTTGCATGGTCGCATGAGCTTTTTTCAAGCTATGCGATCATGCGACTAACGTTTTGTTCTAATAATAAAGGTTATAAGAGACTTACCGCCCATGAAGGAGTTGACATGATGGCTTGTCGTATGGTCACATGAGCTTCTTTCGAGCTATGTGATCATGCGACAAATCATTGGATTATTTGCCAAGTGAAAATCAGCGGTCAAAATTTAAATCGAGGAAGAAATGGATGAAAGGTTCAAACAAGTGATAGTTCGTTTCTCAGAAAATTAATGGCGACATCATGTGAAGTAAATTGCTGAAATAATTATGGATTGACTGTGAGTGTGTCAAAATCTATGCTTCCTCAAAAAGCCACAAGGAGATAAGAATTTGCAGAGCACTTGGCAAGAAGAATTGTAGAAACCGATTGCTGGTTCAACAGAAGGGATTTTGAAGAAAAGGTTGGTTCTTCTTGCACTTGCTTGTTTTGTTAAGAAGTATTGCTTTGGTACTGTGTTCTTTTGCGCCCAATATATGTAAGCTATAAGCCCTAGAAATGCCACCTAGGAAAGAGCTTTCTGGTGAAACCGATTATCTTAAGAGGGGTCTACATCAGGACTTATTAAAAATTTTTCCTAGTTCAATAGTAAATTTGGTAGAGGTCAAAAAGCTAACACCAAAGGAGCCTAGGGTAAAAGTGGTGGATGGGTTGTATGATACTGAAATTATATCAGGGATGTTGGGATTGGTTTTCCTAATGCAAGTGAAACTTTTGACTTCACTGGGCTGACATTATTTACAATAGGATTCAGCTAGAGAAATACCCCTGTTCCCACCTGTAATGTATGGGAAAATGATGTAGGCAAGCTTGTGGTACCTGGTGTCTTCTTAGATGCAGACCTAATGTTTGAAGTTGCAAAAAACTATGACCCTATTACTAAAGAGATTAGGGGTGTTAGAGGGAAAAAGCTATTGGCAATCTCTCCTAAGGAAATCGGAACAATTTTTAAACTAAGTGACCCCTCACCTAACCTGGAACCGATTGATTTTAAAGAATTAAGAGAGGTATATGATGCACAGATACATCTCCTTAGAAGAGGTCTTGTAAAATATTTCTGCACTCAAATTGGAAAGATGATTGTTACAGGACTAGGTGCACAGGAGCCATTCAAAACAGAGTATTTTGATGTACTGGCGAGAGGTGCCTATTGGTCATTATGTAAGGTATTTAGGGAAGATGCAAATGAGAAAATGCCAAAGCACCTGATGTATATGGTGATCCAGATCTTACATCCACATCTGTCAATTACTTTTGATTATGCCCCCTTCATTCCTGACTTAATCCATGATGGATTAATGGGGATTCAAAAGAATAAAGTTGATAAACCCTTTTGCTAGTACTCTTTTATGATATACATGTTTTTGTTCAAAGGTGCTGATTATTTTGCAAAAGAAACAAAATTATCCAAACAAACAGGTGGAGAGGACATGGTTGTTCCACTATGGAATTCAAATATGACATGGGACAAAAAGGATAGTAGTTATATACGGTTTAAAAAATGTTTTGCAGCAAGATTGAGACTATTCTTTGTTCATGATAGCCCTAGGGTCCCAGTCACCTTGGCCAAAGTTGTTAGACCACAAAAATTTACAAAGGACCTCAACATAGTGCACAATTGGGGTGATTTTATTTTCTATCCCTATTCAACTGTTATTAGGTTATATGGTTTCAGGGGGACTCCTTTTATTTTTCCTTTCCAAGTTCCCATCAAGATTGGTATTGCAGAATTCTTCAAACAATTAGGTGATATTGAGAATAATAGTATTGCTTAAGGTAGAGGAACTTTGTTCCCAAATATTACCATTGCTCACCAGTTTATAATCATAAAGGGTGGGTGGCTTCATATGCATAAATTCTTGGATCCATATCATTTGACAACCACAATTGCCCGAACAATAGACCCAGAGGATTTCTACAATGAAATGTTCAGAAAGAGGGTCAGATGCTCAGCAATAAGCCACATTTTTAATTTTCCTGAAGATATTATTAGAAATACCCCAGGGTTGCAAGACCAAGCAGTCAGAAAGGAAAAGTGGTTAGTGTACAAGAAAACATGGGATTTTGTCCAACAATTTGACCCCAAATATGATCCTATAGGCAGTATAAATCCTATGGGAAAAAGGATAGATACTCTAATGAATTGTTTTCAAGAGATTTTTAAGACTCTGGAGGAGAAGAAGAAAAAGGCCATGGAAGACAACCCAAAGAAGGCTAAATCATTGTTGGGAAAAGGTGCATTTGCAAAGCTATTGCCTCCTGGAAAATATATGTTGCAAGAGAGGACTGGTTATGGTGTAATAATCCCAGAATCTGATTTCAAGAAGCAGCAAAAGAGAAGAGAAGATCTCCCTTCTACATCAAAGCAGGTGGAGAGGCAAAAGGAGGTTGAAGAAATTACAGATGTACCACAGGACCAGCCAGGTGAAGACATCCTTGATTTTTCACCGCCCACCAAGAAACAAAGGATGGAAGAGAGGCATCATGATTCAGAGGAAGAATACTCTCCTTCACAGTCACCCTTGAATATTAGGGATAATCAGGAGATCATAGAGCAGGTTCAACAAATGGGATCTCAGGGTCAAATTTTCATGACTCAAGATGAGATAAATGAGGGAATTCCAGAGCAACCAAAGGAGTCTGAGTTAGGTTTAATAGAGGGACAAATTGCAGGGACAAAATTGGACCCTATAATCAAATAGGGATGTGAAGGATTTCTGGCTAATGATACATTTGTAAAGACCCGGGGCTTTTTACAATTTTTGTGGAAAATGAACATGAGTAAATTTGAGGAAGCTTGTGAGAAGAAGCACAAGGAGAATCCTGATAAGGATCTTAAAACTATTGAAGATGAAATTAGGAAAGAGATGATAGATAGATTTGAAGGGATTACTCCAGAATAGGGGAGAGAATTGGTAAAAAGTGCAGGAGTACTTGTCCTCCCTGAGTGGGACATAGCTGATGCAATAGTCCTTGATGCAGTTAGAAAACAAACTACACCTATGTACAAGACCAAGGAAGAGGTAGAACAAGCTATCAAAGGAGTTGCTTTTAGTAATGACCATCAAGCTTTGGTCATATGGTCATTAAAGAGAGATGAGAAAAACAAAGGAAAGAAAATAATTAAGGATAGTCTTTTTGGTGGTCTCATCGTCAAAAGGGTTTTGGACACATCAACAATAGAAGGATCAAGTATGGTGGTAGCCACAACTCACCTTGTTGAAAAGGTGGTAGAAAGGGAAGCAAAAGAGAAGGAGGAACTCACACGAAAATTTGAAGAAATGCTGAGGGCATATGGAGATTTGAAACAAGGATTGTTTGAGAAAGATAAAATAATTGCAGACTTGAAGAAGAGGCTAGGGGAGGGAAGCTCAATCCAAGCACCACAACAGTTGCAACTACCTTCTTCCACTACTGGTCCTTCCTCCTCAAGCCCCATTATTGAATTTCCCTCATCTCCTCTTCCTCCTTCCCTAAGCAATGAAGATTTAGAATAGAGAGAACAACATAAATCTGAAAAGAGAATAAAGGACGCCATTCAACACTTTGTTAGGAATGTAAATCCCAAGGAAGTTTATAAACATGCAGTGCAGTTATCTGACATTTTTCTTTCCTTTAGAAAAGAAGAAGACATTGTGGGCAAAATTTCTGATGAGTGGGTGCTTAGGGAAAATGTTTTGAAGACATTTCTTAAATCAATTAAAGATCATAGTACTGTGTGCCCCCAATTGGCAATTACTTATAAAATTGTCAAATCTCTCCTTGATTTTGAAGTATCTAGGGAAGAAGTAAAGAGAACGACAACTCTTTTAAGAGTAAGATACTTGCAGAATGATTTTCAGATATTCTCGAGTCTTTTTAGAGCAGATGGAACCATAAAAGAGAGGGAAAAATGGTTGGAACAAATTGAGAATGGAGTGTCAGTCAAGATTGATGCTGCTATTAGCACTGAAGATACTCTTCCTTTTGTGCAAATAATTGAAATGCTACAAGATTCCAGGGTGCATTTTACTAAGGTGATAACTGAAATTCATCAATTGGTTATTAGCTGGAATAGGATTCTACCCAAGAGGGATGAAATTTTGGCTTTTAATTGCCCTTCTAAGGATACCTTTTCAGCCTGGGAAGTAGTGTCCCTTTCAGAAGATAATAAAGAAGAAGAAACATCCTTTGAGGAGGCAATAGATGGCATTACCCCAACTCCCTAAAGAAGCAAGCGTGGATGTAACACCTGGCAGATGTTGAACTGACCTTGGAGGCTATTGCCAGATTTTGGCGCTCGTCTTTACGATCCATCTCAAAGTTTTGTAACAAGAAAGTTTTTATTTGCATTTTTTGTCTTATTTGAGGACTCCTTTCTTGTCTCTTCTAAGAAGATCCGAAGCTTGTTTGCAATCCTTATTCTATAAAAGGATTACTAGGATCAATGTAAAAGGACTGAGAACTTGATCAATTTTACTGATAAGTTTCTTGAGTCTGGGATATCGTAGATCATTTTTAGGCATATTTCTATAGAAGAAGAATATTTTTTGATTCAAGTTATTTTCAGAAGGTTATACTGTAAAGCATTCTATAAACGTGATTAATATAGCATTTGAACAAAATCCAGGATTTATATCTCTCCTTGAGTATTTCGTTTTGAGTTATGAATTGTTCCAATTCATTGCATAGATGATCTCTGTGTGTATGTCCATATTGCTTAGCTCTGATCCAGGATCAGATTAAATAAGCTTTGAATGTGACATAAATTCTTTAAAGTTTTGCTTAAGGATACGCTAGTAAGTAGTGTGAATCTAGGAATCCTTTGATAAAATCCACCACAAGGTGATTAGTATTTTCAAAGGGCAAGAAATCTTTCAAAGTTCAGTATATTTGTTTGTGTATAATAGTCTTGTAGTGGAGGTGTAGCCCAATGGATAAGACACTAGCCAACAGTGGAATTATTCTCATAAAGATCAGTGTATGAAAAGGTTCTTTTGATATTTCCATCTTTAAGCATAAAATTGTCAAAATTCTTTGAATTACAGTGATTTGTAGAATAAATTACCACCTAATGATTGTGAAAAATCTATGAGTGAATGGTCATCATTTAGGTTTCTCTTATCATTCATCTGTTACATTTAAATCCAGTCAGTGATTAGTGAGATAAGTATTGTTTTTACTTGATTAGGAGCACTCTCCTTGGTTTTGCAGAGCCAGAAGAGCAGAGGGCAGTCTAAGACCCTACAGTTGGTCCAATCATCTCTAGAGCTAAATATTTGGATCTAACCAATCCTCAAAATCTTTAAATGTATTGGTTTCCTTTTAGAGCATAAAATCCAATTTGGGAACCAACAAGCCCTCTCTATACCTTTGACCTCTCTCGATCTATATCCCATTTCCTCTATTTTCCTTTGATAAACTCTATCTATCTATCTATCTATCTATCACCTCACATATCTTTATCGTTATATCTCTTCATCTCCCCCCTCTCCTCTTCCTATTAGTATATCTATTTATCTACTATCTATCACTATTTCCATTGTCAAGAATGTATTGAATATGAAGTGGGTAAATTTGAGTGTTTGCACAAATAAAACATGATTATTGTTTCTTTTTCTCCTTTATTCTCATATTATAGTTTATTTAACCAATGAAAATATGGAAAATCTCCCACCATATCTTTCCTTTTCAATTTCACATATGAATCATTTTGGTGAATTCAATATTTTGTAAAGAATCATTGTGGAATGGGGGGGGGCTTTCCCTTAAATTTAAAATGTGTTGAAACACAAAATATGTGGCATTGTTTTAAAATGCACTGTACCACAAAACAAGTAACATTCTTTTAAAAAGAACAATAACACAACTTGATTATCCCCATGATTGAACATGGAGATACCTTGGAGTTTTTCAATAGTCCCAAAATCAAACAGAATAGAGATATTCCACCCCACTTTTGACATTCTCCTCTACATTGATCTCAGGACTATTATTTTGGGGAGCTAGGCTAAGAATCATCAATATCTACTACATTGGAATCACTATTATTTCTTCATGCATGTTTTTTCTTCCTTAGTACCCATGGAATACACCATGTAAGACTTTTCTTTCATTGATGCTCATCCTTTCTTTCCAGAAAATTGTCTTCTCCACAAGTTTTACCATTATCTCTTCCACAAAAAACTTCATAGGCTCTTGGTTTGCTTGGCTTGTGCTTTTATTGTCCTCTTCTAGAAGAATGGGTGTAACATCAACATTATCATTGTCATTAATGAGGCACAAACTATTGTAGTGGTTTCTATCATGATATGAGAGATGAAGTGTGGGAGCATCTGCACTATCAAAATTATAGATATGGAATACTTGGCCCTTCAAATGGTGCACATGAATGTTTGTGTGAGTCACCACGGAGGCTACATCAAGTTCACAATGGTCTGCCCATGTTCCATCTTTTGCCATTTTTTCATAGTATTCTTCAAAATTGATTTCATCTTCTTGAGAAAAGAAAAGCTCAAAGTCTGAACGATGCTCCATAATGTAGTCCACCACTATACCATGATACTTTGCATGTTGGTTTTGGTCACCTTCAAGCTGATCTGCTAGGGCTCTAAAGAAATAGTTTCCATCTAGTAGCATTTGTACCATTCTCATATGCAATTCATTCCTCTAAACCTTAAATTCTCTTTGTCTCTCCTCCTTGTTTTCTTCTTCATCTAGTGGGGCACTTAATTGAGATTGTTTGTCTTCTTCCTTGGTGGGTGTTTCAGGATGAGGAAGAGATCCCTTGATTTTATAATTTCATTTTCATATCTTCTTAAAGGTTAGAAAATTTGGATTTCACCCCCCATTATCTCATGGAATACCTGAAGTTCTCATTCGTGTATTCATTTCATGATTCTAGTAAAATGCTTCTCTAAAATTTAATTTATATACATAATGAGATGTCAATCTTGCTAAGTCAAAATAGAAAAAATATTTATCATTTTCAAAATGGATGAAACAATGTATTATGATCAACCCTTTGTCACATTATCATTTTGTGCATATAATGGTAGAGAAGGTCATAAGAAAGCATAATAATTCACAGAGAGATTAAGTCAATAATGTTCTTAGGCATAATGAAATTTAAATTTCCATAGTTCTCTATTTGAATCACCATCTATCTGTAGAGCTTCCTTGCAATAGGAAGGAGAGAACTATTTCCTTGATTGAAATTTATTTTCATTAGTAATGGGGTGGGATGAAGAAAAAAATATATGGGTACGGTTTCATTTATCCAAACCTACATATGAACCAAAAGCATTTCATTTCAGAAGAGAATAATGTTATTTTCAACTATTCTCCAATGATCTTGACCTCTGCATAAATTATAGAATTCATTCAAATGTAACCCTACAAAATATGAATAACATCAATTATAGAATTCATTCAAATGTAATTTTACATAATATGAAACGGAAATTGATGACGTCATCCACTCCCGCTTTTGCTTCCACAAGAGTTCTCACCCAAAAATTTGAATGCTTTGGCTTCGCGTCTGCTGATGCTAGCATTGGTGTCATTCCTTCTCCGCTGGTGTCAGCTGGCTCTCTGTCTTAGGTAGTTTTGGGAGCTGCTATTTCTGCTACTAGTTTGGGAGTTGTTCCTATGTCTGGTGGTTCTACAGTCTCTTACACCAATGTGACGGCCTTTGAAGCGAGAATCCATGTTCCTGCCCTTGCTGGTAGGGGTGGTTCCCGGTCTCCTCTTGTGCAACCTATTTCTATAAGTAAACCCATTATGGTTAAGTTGGATTTTGAAACACTTGATGAGATTTTAAAAACTATGAAAGACTTCTCTTCCAATGCTTCTCTCTTTTGTTTTAGTGGTTTCTGGTCCTCTATTTTTGATTTGCATGCTTGGATCTCCAAGCATTAGGAACCCATCTTAATCAATGCAGTTTAGATATACCCTGTGGCAAGGGGTTTTTTTATTGTTAAGTTTGAAAATGCTGAAGATAGGAAAATAATTTTGTGTGATAGTTGTTTCACTTGGGAGGAGCATTTTCCCCTGATGGGAAAACCCTGATATCAGGGGTTTGATCCTCTTTCAGAATACTTTAATAGAATACCCTTATGGGTTAGATTATCGAATCTTCCCCTTCATCTTTGGCTAGATTCTGTTTTGGAAACTATGGGTGAGGCTATTGGGGATTTCCAAATGGTGGATTTAGACTCCTCTAAAATTTTTAAGATGACTTATGCTCGTATTCTTGTGGAGGTTGATGTTTCTAAGGGCCTCCCTAAGCAAATAACTTTGGCTTCTCCTTTGGGCTCTTGGACTTAGAATTTGGATTATGAGGGTATTCCGTTTAGTTGTAGGAAATGTCACAAGACTGGTCATCTTGCTACGCGGTGTTCATCAGAGAAGGTTAAATCGAAGAAATCACCTTCTTGGTGGCTGGGGACCTCTGAACATCATTATACAGTTCGGAAAGCTTCTAAGGAAGGGGGTTCGGATTCGAGCCCTATTCAGAAGGATCATGGTTTGGCTGGAGCTTCTGTTGATGCTTCGATGGCTTCTGAAGCTACCTTTGATACTACTGGTGTTGGCTCTATTGTGGCTTTGGTCCATGCTGATAATGCTGTCCCTTATGGCGATGCTACTGTTGTCCCTAACCAGTTCGCTGGTGCTATCTCTGGTTCACCGGTCTTGTCTGTGAATGCTATTGGCTCTACTACTCATGGTGTTGTCTCATGTTCAGATGTGGCCTATGTTGTCTTTGATCCAACTATTGTCTTGGGTGCTGGAGGTGCGATCTCTATTATGACCTACCCTTTAGAGGGCTCGTCTAGCTCTTCTATGGCTTGGTAGAAGGCTGCTGAAAAGGTGGAGGATGGTTGGGCAATAGTAAAGGGAAAGAAATTTAAACCTTCCACTCCTTCATTTGATATGAACTTACGTTCACATAAGGATGGGCAAAAATGTAAATCGTGATCGCCCTATGTTGTGACTAGTTTGGTTGTTTGTGTCCATTTGGTAGGAGCTTTGGTTCGTTCCTTTGGTTTGTTTGGTGGGGCACCATAGTTGTAATTTGTTCTTTCAATGCTTGATCTTTTTAATGCTTTTGTACAAGGTTTCGGGACCTTTCAAATCCTATTTTTACTTAATCAAAACTTTACATAATATGAATAAGATCAATTGAAGTTACTAAACATATAGACAATAAACTTACTTCTTGAAGTGCATGAGACAAATAGTTGCCGCCGAAAGTGATGAGAGAATTGGAGCCAAGGCTAATACGTCTATATGTAGATACTATATATATAGAATCTGATTATACATCTTTGGCAAGTTGTGAGGAGCAGGTAATAAGATGTCTGCTATATATAGCTAATGATGTGTGCTGGTTAATACAGTTTTTGAGTTCTACTGTGTTCACACGCATGTTTAGTTAGACTAGGGCATTGCCACATGAATTACTCTTGTGGCAAGATTTTATCATACACCACTCCTATAAAAATAGTTTTGAGTAAGTATGTTTAAATAACAAAATTTCTAGAATTATATGATATTTTTAATTATTAAAGATTATAATATACTATTAAAGTGTTATAGTATACATTAATAATTAGATATTTTATATGTGATAGTGTTTCAATTTTAAAATTTTTAATATCATATGTGCTTGTTATTCTTAAATTATATGTGTTATATAATGATGATGATGTTGCTACTGTTGTTGATGATGAGTATATTAATGCTTAAAATATAATTGTAAATATATTATATATTAATTTTATCATATTATATTAGAATATATAGATTATACGTTTATGAGTATTTAGTTTAATACCTTATATCATAATATATTATATAATAAATCTTCATATTATAATTTAATATTTTAATTTTGATTTAATTATTAATATTTTCTAAATTAAAGTATTTAAATACAAGAAAATGATTATATGAAATAATGTATATAAATTTTAGGAAATAAAGGTTAAAAACATAATTTAAATAAATAAATAATATTTAATTTCAAGTTAATTTTCTTTATATTTTACAGTCAAAAATATTTTAAAATTTTAAATTTTAAAAAATGTACATTATATTAATGTAATAGTATAAACTAATAAGCTAATACAAGTATTAATAAAAAAAATTCTTACCCCATGTTCCCTTACTAATTTTACTAAAAATACAGTAAAATTTAAAATTATTTGAAAAATAATATAAACATTAAAAATTAAAAACTAAAATGGCTAAATAGGAAATAGAAGAGGTATGCTCCTAGGTTGTATATATAGAGTTAGATTCTTTTTAGCACATCTATTGAAGTGTGTAAATGTGAGTGATTATATAATAATTCATTATTATCAGGAAATGATTAGAATGAATATATTGACTGACTATAAAGATATGGCAGCAATAGCACATTGTCAAATTTTCTTTTTTTTGTTGATTTTAGGTTGGAGGGGAAAATGTGATAAAATTTCAATTTTAACTTATAAATCAAGGTGAGATGAGCCTATAATGAGGATGACCTCACAACAACAAATTAATCTTGAGATGGAAAGAGACTATAATTACATCAAAGGTGTTCCCTATATGAACAAGACCAGCTAAAAAAAATTATACTGTGTGTACGTACGAATGCAAGATGATTGAACAGATCTCATTCATTCATCATTCTAGCATCCTTATAATATTTCCTCCTAATTTTAAAAGAATTAAAACAATAATTTTACCTTTTTCACGGCTACATATTATTCAAAATAAAGACTAGTCCTTATATTTATCCTATCTCCATCCATATATTCATGTTATACTTATTGTGAAATCTATAAGTATTATACAATATCTTCTATAGTTAAAAATTGTAATTATAATAGAAATATTATAATTATCATATCAAATAATGTTTTTTCCTTAATACTTATGTTGTTCATGTGTGTCTGAAAGTCACGTAATACAACATTTTAAATGAAATTATTATTTTTTAAAACTATAATTACCTACTCATGTTCCCCTATTTTGATATATAAGAGTGTTGGAAACTGCAATTGAAGCAATTGTTGTATCGTCATTGATGTCAAACCTTAACTGGTAAGACTGTTGCTATTTAAGAAAGTACTATATCTATTTGAGTGTTGCTAAGGGGAAAGGCAAGGTTGGTAACAATAGCACCTAAGGAAAGGTTGAGTTGTCTTGATACTTCAATGAGTACTTGATTATATGGCACAATGATAAGACAATGTATTGTTTATCTAAGAAATAATGAAGACTAAACTGGTAGGCTTAACCAAGCAAAAGTGAAGAAATCTAGTTTAAGTTGAGTGATGTTAGTGTCGACCGAGCTAGTATATGCCGAGTAAATCTAGTGTTGACCGAACATCAGTTGATTACCGAGGAAACAATTTTTGAGGTGACCGAGGTTTCTAATGAAGACCGAGGAGTTGAACACAGTATTGACTGAGCATCAATATTTTACATTTGTGGGAGAATTCATATTGCCAGCCGACATCGTTGAATTCTTGGATTATGTAAAACATGTTGACTTTATTTATAGATTGTATGAAATCATTTAATGCACTGTAAAATGTTTTATTGTAAATCTATTAAGAGATTTGAGATATTTCTAGAAGGATAGCCGAAGAACATAAAGCAGGACGGATTCAATGAATCTAACCTAACCTTAAGATCTACAAAGGAGATTAAGTGACAAAAGATGTATTGACCTAATAGAGGAAGTATTAAGGAAACCTAAGTTGAGGTTCAAGAAGAGAGTGGATGTTGGAAGTATTGTTGATGTTATTGACTATACAAGAAGAGAAGGCTGAAGGAGAAGTGTTGTGATTGCTTGAAGAGAGTTCCGAGCAGATCAATGATGGAGATGGAAAAGGTTCACAATTAGTAAGCCAGCATATGTGTACGGAATCAAATCTGATATTTTCAAAGTGAGTTGTATGTTCTTCATATCAATACTATTGTTACTTTCTAACCATTGTATCATTCAAAATCCTTTTAACAGAGGTTGACCTAACAATCATAGGTATAAATCCTTTGACCAAGGTTGCATTCTAATGGAGTGCATGCAAGTCCTATAATAAGGCACACTTTTTACAAAGTGGTTTTTCCAAAAGTGGGTTTCCACTATAAATCGTGGTGTTGATACTTGTGTGAATGTTTTGGTTTGAACATTTATGTGTTTTACAAGTTAAATGCTATTGGATAAGTGGACTGCACTGTTATATGTTTCTGTTATGAAATCAGTAATGACCAAGTAGCTGTTGGTTATTAGATCTAATTTGTTGAAGAGTTTTAAAGTTTGTTTTATACATCTGGACCTGAGAACAACTGATTCACCCCCCTCTGTTGTTCTAAATCATATTAAAAATTGGTATCAAAGCTATTGGTGCTTACAGAGAACAAGTTTGAAGGTACTTGAAGCAAATGATCAGGATGTATAAGGAGGTCCCAAAGCTGAATAAGGTGAACTTCCCTGCATGGAAAAGCTTGATGAAGCTGCATCTGGCTAGTATTGGTGATTCTGCAAAGTATTATGTTGAGCATGATTATGTCACACATGTTGCACCTCTGACTGCCAAGGAAATGAAAGCTAAACAAGATCACAACCAAGTAAAGTTGGAGATTGTGTCTGCCCTAAGTTATCCAGAATTTGAAGACATCAAAGACTACAGTAATGCAAAGAAAATGTGGGACACCCTTGCAAACATTTATGGTGGTGACATAAATGTGTTGAGAGCAAAAGACGAGAGCCTAAGAGGTAAATTTGATGAAATGAGAATGCAAGAAGGTGAGAATATTGCACAATATTGTGGTAGAATAAAAGAGGTTGTAAATGCTATTAGAGGAGTAAATGGAACTATTGATGATGAAACTGTAATAGGAAAAGTATTGAGAACTCTGCGTCCTATCTATGTAATCAAAATTTCAGCAATTTGGGAATCTAGATGTAACCCTAACCATGCTCTTATTTTGGAAAGTTTGGTTGGTAAGCTTATTGCTTTTGAACTTTCTAACTATGATAACTTCACTATTGGTAATGTTGAATCTGCTTTTAAGTCACAAATGGTTCTGAGTAAGTCAAAGAAGGAAAAAGAATGATGCATTAGTGAAAGTGAAAGTGACAGTGACATATTTGATGAAGAACTTGAGGATCTAGAAGCTCTTATGGCTAGAAGACTGAAAAGGGGAAAAGGAAGATACAAAGGTAAACTCCCTATTATATGTTTTTCATGTAATAAAGTTGGTCATATAGCTGCTAGATGTCCTGACAAGGATGATAAGGATGAAGAAAGAGACAACAAGCATAAAGACAAAAGAGAAGATAGAGGTTACCGAAGATACAAGGACTACAAAGGAAAAGGTAAGAAATCCTACTATATTGTTGAAGAAAACTAACACTGATAATGATGATTTTGAAATTAATGTTGTCTATGTTGCAATGAAAGATGAATCTAATGAGGATGATAAAACTGTATTGATATCTTATGTGAACAAAAATGATAAATGGATTATTGATAGTGGTTGTTCACATCATATGACTGGTAATAAGAGTAAGTTTGATACCTTAGATCATTATAAAGGTACGAGTGTGAAATTTGGTAATGATGCACCATGTCCTATTAGAGGAAAAGGATTGATTAAGCTGATTGATAAGATCACTTGTGAAAATGCTTATTGGGTTGAGGGTCTTAACTACAATCTTCTAAGTGTTGCACAACTTAATAGCACTAGCTACCAAGTGGAATTCATCACAGGAAGGCCAAAATATTTGATGCCACCAGTGAACTGATTGGAAGTGGAGAACAAACAAGAGGTAATTTGTTCTATCTAGACCTATCTGAAGAAACATGTATGATTGCACAACTTGATGATATTTGGTTATGGCATAAGTGGCTATGTCATGTTAACTTTGTTAATCTGGTAGAAATTAGTAAGAAAAAGAAAGTGAGAGGTCTACCTAGATTGAAGAAACTTGAGAATGTAATGTGCAAAGAATGTTAGTTAGGTGAGATGACAAAGTCTAGTTTCAAGAGCAAAACTCTTACTTCTGAGAATATCTTAGATTTGGTTCATACTGACCTTTGTGGACCAATGGGTGTACAAAGCTATTGTGGTGCTAGATATTTTATCATGTTTGTTGATGATTATACCAGAATGATGTATGTAATGTTCCTAAAAGAAAAATCTGATGCTTTTTAATTTTTTAAGTGGTATGTGGCTAAGGTTGAAAAGGAGATAGGTAGAAACCTGAAGTGTTTGAGATCTGACTGAGGTGGAGAATTTATATCCAATGAATTTAATCTATTTTGTAATGAAGAGGGATCAAAAGACAAATTTCTACACCTATAACTCCTCCACAAAATGGTATAGCAGAGAGAAGGAACAAATCTATCTTGGATTGTGCAAGGACATTAATGATTGAAAAGAATGTTGCACAAAAGAATTGGAAAGAAGTTGTAAGTACAACTATTTATACTCTTAACTGAGTACAAATCAAAAAAGGTACAAATCTGACACCTTATGAATTGTGGCATGGGTATGAACCTAATGTAAAGTACTTTAAAATTTTTGGAAGTAAATGCTATAGATTAAAGGATAGTAGAAATGGAAAATTTGATGCTAAAAGTGATGAGGGTATATTCCTAGGCTATTCCACAAAAAGTAAAGCTTATAAGTGTTTGAACTCTAACACTAACGAAATTGTGGAAAGTGTGAATGTCAAAGTTGATGAGTATGCAGAGAAAAATGAAGTTCATGGTAAAAGAGAACTAGAAGATTACAAATCTTTTGTGTATATAGAGGAAGGAGAGGCAAGTGACAGACTTGCACTGATGTTGAGTCTTAGGTTAGCAATACTGAGCATCAGGAAAACATTGCCAAGAGAGAAGAAGAACATGCCGAGCGACATGAAGAAGCTACCAAGTATCAGGAAGAGGTTGCTGAGTATTCAAAAGCTGAATTTGACAATCTTGTTGGTGAGCCTAATAAGAAAAATGAAAGGAGAGCAGACCCTGTTCTAGCACAATATGTAAGGAGACATCATAAGCTTGAACAGATTATTAGAGACAAAGATACTAGAATTCTGACTAGAAGCAAGACAAGAGATCCAACATGTTTACTACGTGAATTTGAGCCAAAAACAACAAAGGAGGCATTAGAAAATGAAGACTGGATAGAAGTAATGAATGAAGAGATAGACTAGATAGAGAAGAATGATACCTGGACTCTGGTGTTGAGACCAGAAAATAAGAATGTCATTGGGACAAAGTGGGTATTTCATAATAAGGTGAATGAGCATGGTCATATCACAAAAAACAAAGCTAGGCTAGTATGCAAAAGCTACACACAAGAAGAAGGAATAGATTATGGGGAGACATTTTCCCCTGTAGCTAGATTGGAAGGAGTGAGAACTCTGCTTGCATATGTTGCCTATAAAGATTTCAAGGTATACCAAATGGATGTTAAGTCTGCATTTTTAAATGGTATATTAGAAGAAGAAGTGTATATTGAATAGCCAGAAGGATTTGTTGATCCAAACAAAAGATACATGGTTTGCAAACTGAATAAAGCACTGTATGGACTAAAGCAAGCTCCCAGAGCATGGTATGAGAGACTGCACAACTACCTAATACATATTGGATTCTCAAGGAAAAATGACACAAGAAATATGTACATGAAAGTTGAAGAAGGTAAAGGAATCTTGTTAGCTAAGATCTTTTTAGATGATATTATATTTGGTGGACAAGATGCCTTGTGTAAGAAATTTTCAAATGAAATGCAAACCGAATTTAAAATGAGTATGTTTGGGGTGATCAAATTTTTTGTTGGTTTACAAGTATATCAGATGGAGAAAGGAATTTTCATCACCCAGTCTAAATATGTTCATGAGATACTAAAAACCTTTGGTATGGAAGATTCAAGGCCAATAAGTACTCCCATGGCTATTGGACAAAAGTTGTCTAAAAATGATGATGATGCTATAGAAGTTAACCAGAATTTATATAGATCTATGATTGGAAAGCTACAGTATGTTGTACATAGCAAACCAAATATTGCACTAGCTATTGGGATTGTGGAAAGATTCTCTGCCAATCCTAAGGAAACTCACATGATGGTTGTCAAAAGAATCATGAGATATTTGAAGGGAACTGCTGACTATGGATTGTACTACAAGAAGCATGAGAAGTTTGAACTGAGAGTGTATACAGATGTTGATTGGGCAAGAAATGTAGATGATAGAAAATTACTAGTGGTGGAGCTTTTTTTCTTGGACAGAGATTAGTTTTTTGGACAAGCAAGAAACAAAATTGCATTTCCCAATCTACTGCTGAAGCCGAGTATGTGGCTGTAGCTGTGAACTGTTCAAATTTGATATGAATAAAGCAATTGTTGGTAGGCATGAAAGAAGAAATCATTGAACTAGAGGTCATTTTCTTTGACAACACAAGTGCTATCAACATCTCTAAGAATCCAGTGATGCACAGAAAGACCAAACACATTGCCATCAAGTATCATTACTTGAGAGAACTGGTACATGATAAAGAGGTCCGAATGGAATATGTGAATACAAAGGAACAACTAGCAAACATATCCACTAAGGCTTTACCTAAAGAAGCTCATGAATATCTGAGAAGTCAATTAGGGGTCCTTCCCCTAACTGAGGTTACCTAGTCAAGCTAGGAGCACTGCATCAAATGTGCTGCAAAGAATATCTAACAAGTTGATGTAGAGATAGGTCACACTTTAGGAGAAGCCTAGAGTTGTGAAAAGTATAGAAAAGATAAGAATCAGTCATTAGAAAAGATGATAGAGGGAGAAATACTATTATTGAACTGACAAGATGATATCTACATCTACAGGATGTATGTTTTAGTTACTGCTTTGACATTTTTGTCAAAGAGGGAGATGATCACAAATGAATGCACATAATGAAATTTATCATGGAAGATCAAGTAAGAGGGATAAATTCAGTGGACGGTCATACAAGCATGGCTAATTGATTCTGTATCAGAATGAAGCTAAGGATATTATAAATATTTTTGATGAACAGATAAGTTTTGGATTGGTTGGTAATTCATGTGATATTCATATGGTGTTGCCATCAATGTCAAAGAGGGAGATTGTTGGAAACTGCAATTGAAGCAATTGTTGTATTGTCATTGATGTCAAACCTTAACTGGTAAGACTGTTGCTATTTAAGAAAGTACTATATCTATTTGAGTGTTGCTAAGGGGAAAGACAAGGTTGGTAATAATAGCACCTAAGGAAAGGTTGAGTTATCTTGATACTTCAATGAGTACTTGATTATGTGGCAGAATGATAAGATAATGTATTGTTTATCTAAGAAAGAACGAAGACTAAACTGGTAGGCTTAACTAAGAAAAAGTGAAGAAATCTAGTTTAAGCCAAGTGATGTTAGTGTCGACCGAGCTGGTATATGCCAAGTAAATCTAGTGTTGACCGAACATCAGTTAATTGCCGAGGAAACAGTTTTGAGGTGACCAAACTTTCTAATGAAGACTAAGGAGCTAAACACAGTATTGACTGAGCATCAGTATTTTACATTTGTAGGAGAATTTAGATTGTCAGCTGACATCTTTGAATTCTTGGATTATGTAAAATGTATTGACTTTATTAATAGATTGTATGAAAGCATTTAATGCACTGTAAAATGTTTTATTGTAAATCTATTAAGAGATTTGAGATATTTCTAGAAGGATAGCCGAAGAACATAAAGTAGGATGGATTAAATGAATTTGACCTAACCCTAAGATCTACGAAGGAGATTAAGTGGCAAAAGATGTATTGACCTAATAGAGGAAGCATTAAGGAAACCTAATTTGAGGTTAAAGAAGAGAGTGGATGCTGGAAGTATTGTTGATGTTATTGACTATACAAGAAGAGAAGGCTGAAGGAGAAGTGTTGTGATTGCTTGAAGAGAGTTCCAAGCAGATCAGTGATGGAGATGGTAAAGGTTCATAGTCAATAAGCCAGCATATGTGTACAAAATTGGATCTGATATTTGCAAAGTGAGTTGTATGTTTTTTAGATCAATACTACTACTACTTTCTAACCATTGTATCAGTCAAAATCCTTTCAATAGAGGTTGACCTAACAGTCATAGGTATAAATACTTTGAACAAGGATGCATTCTAATGGAGTGCATGTAATGACCGAGTAGCTGTTGGTTATTAGATCTGATTTGTTGAAGAGTTTTAAAGTTTGTTTTATACATTTGGACCTGAGAACAACTGATTCACCCCCCCTCTCTATTGTTCTAAATCATATTAACAAAGAGTTGTTAATTTTAATTCTCAATATTTTTAAATAGAATTGTTGATAGGGAAAATGAAAAGTGTGTGGTAAATATTGGGGATAATTTCAGTGTGGTACTATAGAAATAGTTGTGTTAAAATTGGTGGGCAGGTTGAAAATAATAGGAAGCGCCTGATAGAAATGAGAGATTGGTAGGAAAAATAGTTTGACAAATGGTGAAATGGCGAAAAGTGTTTAATGGATAAGATCGACTAAATCATCTTATCACTTTTGATGAAATTTGATCTATTGATTTTGTCAAATGGGTAGTCCATCTTGGAACATGGTCTCTTTTGGGGTAACGTGAAAACATGTTGATTGTATTCTTTGATTGTCAGATTGTATGTTAGAATCATACTTGGGAAGATGTGATAGAACACTCACCTTGCTCCATCAATATTCTACTTAGAAACCATGGAGGCAAACAAAGGGGTTGATTGTAGAGTGCGTCCAACAATAGAACTACATAAAAATGGATAAGTTGAAAGACATGAACAAATAAAATTTGATGATATGAAAAGTGGCAAACAAACACTGATGCTATAAGTCATCACATCAAATGAAAATTTATATTTTAATGTCCTCTTCAATATTTCTTCAGTGCACCTATTGCACACCAAGGTGCAATCACTAGTTTAATAGATAATATGTACTTGAAAATGAGTATGAATGTAAGTGTAATAAATAAATAAATAGATAAAATGTGTGAATATAGAAAGAAGGATAAATAGTTAAAATTGGTAGGTAGATGGTATAAATAGATAGGTAGACTTTCTACGAACCCAAACTTTCCACCAAATTACTTCAATTGGAAGCATTGTATGTAATTGGTTATAGGCCAACCTAGTTAATTGTTTTTGGTAGCACATATAAATATGAGATGCACCCTTTTTAATTGGTATGGAAGTTTTTATAGAGTTAAGATAAGAAGAGAAAAAGTGTGTGAAGAGTTGTTAAGATGTATAAGAACTTTGCAAGAGGTCAAAGCATCAACGCATCAAAGGAACTGATCAGACGAGCAATGTCACAGTGCCAGTTCATCCAGCAAATATAGTGTGTATCTAAAATCAGAAGGTTGTAGCCTTCACCACTTGAGCAGTGAGCTCTAGGATAGTGTGTCCCCACCCCTAACAGGGTTATTGTAAAAGACTCCTAACAGGGTCTGACCCTTGACCAGGTCACTGTACTAAATGAATTGTAAAGACAACTCCTAACAGGGTTAAGGATCTTCTAACAAGGATCATAAAACACTAGTGCAGATTATTAGTGGGTGTCAATTTCCATTGGGGTTTTTACCTATTTGGGTTTCCCCATAACCATATTGGTATTATGTGTTGAGTTTATGTTTCTTGTTTATGTTAATGTTCATTTCAGTACTTAAGCATTCAAAGTTGAGTTTCAAGAGTAAAAGTTAAAAGTTATAATACAGTGAACACTGATTCACCCCCCCCCCCCCTTTCCCTCTTATTGTTCCCATTCCTAACAAAAACTAGTTTAGATAGCTTTATACATCTATCAAAAAGATGTCGAGAGAAGATATCAGTTTCGAGGTGCCTGTTTTGACATAGATATTGAGAATAGATAGGCATCTTAAGACTGATATCTCTTAGCGTCTTTTAGATAGATGTATAAAGATATCTAAGCTAGTAGCATATGCAACGCGACACATAAATTTTAAATTTATAATATTTTTAAATTTGAATTATGCTTTATAAATCATGATACATGTCATATTCATTCAAATGTACAATTGGAATTCATAATGAATGAGATATTTCATAGTGTAAACCCAAAATATCTTATAGAGAAGTTATTTTCTCGAATAGATGTAAAATGGAATCACCTCTATTGAATGTGTAATGTATGGGGGAAATATGAGATCCACTTCTAAATCCAAATTCCCAAGGGAAAGATCCAATTTGAACAACCAAAAGGTTAATGCACAATCAAATCAATCTATGGAGAATATGAAAAAGCAAGAAACCTTATATTTCCCTATAAAGGAATTGTGCTTAAAATCTGAAATAATTGAAATATAAATAGTAACCTCAAATTAGGGAAAATCTAGAAAATGCCAATTTTTGATGTCTATGTACTTTCAGGCAATTTTACATCCTGTATCGAATTGGAAATGCCGAGACGAAGAAAACCCATAAATCTTTTATCTTTCCGACGGCAAGTAGTCTTTGACCCTCATAAAAGGTCAAAGGCTAGATTCTTTATTTGAAGGTTGATTCTGATGTCGTTTGTAGATCTTGGAAGTTCTCCGAAAAGGGTATCCAAATCTGATCTCAGATCTAAAATTTTGCACCTGTACTTGCAAGAAAAAGGGGGTTTTTGTTTGTATGGGGGGTTTGCCTTGGTCAAACCCCAATTTAGGAACTAACCTTGAAACTGAATTGAAATGTAGTGTGCATAAACAAAGCAATTGAAACAATTAACCTCGCTTATGTTGAATTCCTTATAGAGCATTCAAATCCTCAAATCCATAAGTGGGAATGCTTCAATGGATGTAGAATGTATGTAGGATGTCTCAAATTAATGGCATTTGATCTTCAACACCAATCTTGAATTGATCTTTGCATATGAGGAGGCTTGGATGAATGTAGAAGGATGGATCTTCAAGGGGGCTCCAAAGAGATTGAATCCCTCAATGGCTAACAATGGATCTCCTTGATGAATGCTTAAACACTTGAATGCTTGAAGGCTTGCTTGAAGATGAATGAATGCTTGCTTTCTTTCCTTCTTCTTTCTTGCTTGATTTCCCTTGAGAGAAAATGTGAATAATGGATGTGATCTCACAAAACTTGATGGAGAAAATGAGAGAGGAAGGCTTCCTTTTATAATGAACTAGGGCACAATCCTCTAGAGGGGCCACCTTGGAGAATTAAATCCCAATTAGGTCCTAACCTTTATAAAATATACCTAGATTAAATGTAATTTAAGGATTTACCATTCCAAAACCTGAAATGGTCGACCCGGAGGTGAGAAAACAAATATCCCCGAAACCTGACACCCAGAAATCAAGGAAATTTGAAATCTGGACAGGGGGTCAAGGATGAGCTTGACTCTAACCTAGGTCAGGGTTGAGGTCGACTATGACCTAGGTCAGGGTCGAGGTCGACTCTGACCCACAAGGTCGACTTTGACCTTGTGGTCAAAAACCTCAAGAGCCTGACCCAAAATGCTAGGAAATGCAGATATGAAGTGAAAATCAGGTGCAAAGGAAAGCAGAATAGGGGGAAAATCTAGATACATGCAAAGACCTGATCAAGGTGCTTAACATGACCTCAGACCACTTACTCAGAGGGCTAAATGCTCTTATCATGGAAGTGCTTCCATTTTAAGATGATACACTTCTAAACTATATAAATTGCATACAATTATTCCATTTCCAAAGATTTGATTCTTTCTTCCTCTCCTTTCTTTTTGTGAGTTGCTTCCTTATCTTCATCTTTTCACGATGATCATAAGAAAATGGCAGTGAAATTCTAAGTCCATCCAAGGACTTAATTCATGATTTGGAAACAAATGTTAAACCCGCCCTTTCTCTTGGTCCAATGTCAATTGTTGCCTTGGAAAGCATCAATCCATGTGATTTATGGATAGTTAGCACCCAAGCCAAGCATAAGGGAATTTGACGTGTGCATCACCTTTGTATTGGTGAAGTTGGAATTAACTTTGGAGATGCATCTTCAAATGGAATTCTAGGGTAATGATCAAATTCAACCATAACATATGGTGGTAGATCTGGTGGGGCACTTCTAGATTTGTATATGATATTTTGAATGTATCCCAAAGCCTCATTCACAAGACCCGCCTCTATCCAAAAATTAGATGTTAACATGACCCTTGCATCCTTAAAAATTAATAATTCAACATCTAATTCATCATTATGACCTCCTCTTGAATTAGTACTACCTTCTTTTGTCACAATGCTACAAGCTATTAGTTTTCTTAATGAATATAATTTTTTTCTATTATGGTTATGCACATTATCATTTGTTGCAAATAAATGAATATTATTATCAAACTCCTCCTTAATAGTTTTATTTAATTAAACATATGTCCTTGTCATCAACAATTTCCAATCATCTATAGTTGGACGTGCATCTCTTATATTAGTGAGTAATTGTCGAAACCTTTGTTGGTTAAGTCACTTTCACCTTCTTGTCTAAATACATTATACAAAGTAACAATAGTCTTAAACTCTTCCCATAATAACTATGCATGAACATTACTATCTTTAATAGATAAAAATGTGTGTGTGATGGAAAATGTGTAGAAGGATTGGGGAAGATAAGATTTTCTTCTTAACCCCAAATTCCCAAAGGAAAGATCCAAATAGATTAACCATAAGAAAATGGTCAATACATAAATGAACCAATCGATGAAGAATATGAAGAAAGAGGAAAACCTTGTATTTCATTATGGAAGAGAGTATTAAAATCTTAATCAAATTGAAGACAAATACTAACCTCAACATATGACAGATCTAGAAAATGTTGTTTTTTGGTGTTTGTACTGAGTTTCAGGAAATTCTACAACCAAATTTGGAATAGGAAAACAAAGACAGATAAAACCTAGAAATATTTTCCTTTTCTGAGAAAGGTCAACATTGACCCAAATAAAGGTCGACCTTGACCCCTTTATGGCGACCTTGACTTGCGCTGCTCCGATGGAAATTCTGTTCACGGATCCTGAAAGTTTGCCGAAAAGGTATCCAGATCTGCACTGTAATTCACTATTCCACACTTGTTCCTGCAAGAAAAATGGTTTTTTTGTTTGGATGAGGGGTTTGCCTTGGTCAAACCTCAGTTTTGGAATTAACCTTAAAATTGAATTGAAATGGCAGTAATAAATAAATTAAATAGAACAATTCACCTTGCTTATGTTGAAAATCATTGTGGAGGATTCGAATCATTGAATCCACAAGTATGGATGCTCTAAATGAATGTAGAATTGAATGTAGGATGTCTCAAATCAATTGTCTTTAGATCTTCAATAGCAATCTTGAATGGATCTTGGAATAGGAAGAGGCATGGATGTGGATGGAGAAATCTCCAACAAGAGGGCTCCATAGAGATTGAATCCTTCAATGGCCACCAATGGATCTCCTTGATGAATTGAATCTTGAATGCTTGAAGATAGATAAATGCTTGAATGCTTTCTTTCTCCTTCTTGCTTTCTTCTTGATTGCTTGATTTCTATTTTTCGATGATCACTTGAATTGAAATGAGATGAGAAGGCTTCCTTATTTACTAGTCTAGGGCACAAACTTCTAGAGAGGCCAACATAGGAGAAATACATTCCCATTAAGCCTATACCCTTGGAAGTGGACCTAAATTAAATATCATTTAAGATTTTACTATTTCGAAGCATGAAACAGCCGACCTGAAAAGTGGGAAATAAATCTTTTCAAAACCCAACATTTGGAAACCCTCAGATTTTAAAATTTGGACCCTGGGTCAGGGTCGACCCTAACTTAGGTCAAGTTCAAGGTCAACCTTCACCCTGAGATCAATAACCTCAAATTATCATAGCAGGTTCCCAGGATTAGGTAGGAAATAAGCAGAAAATAGGGTAGGACAGGGGGAAAAGCTAGATCCTAGTTAAAGACCCATTCAAGGCATTTAACATGACCCCAAACCACTTACTCAGAGGGATAAAATAGTCCTAAATGGAAGTGCTTTTATTTTCTGACGATACACTATCATAAGGTAGTTTGTCACTAACAGGAGATAGTTGTCCCAAATCTCCTACCAAAATAATCGATCTTCCTCCAAAACTCAAGTTTGAATTTTCAAGAAAAGCTTGGTGTAATCTTGATGCACCAATGTTAAAAGCTACAATTCTAGTTGGTGCTAATAATAATAGGGGAGAGCATTGTGGTGTTGATGCATCATAAAGAGCTTGATGAATAGCATGAATCAGATATGATTTCCCTATTCCATTTGTTCCTTGAATTTTCACCTTGATTATAATGTGTCATAATAATATCAAGTTCTTTTTTCGCATAGCACCTAAAGTTCTATATGATATACTTATCATCATATCATCAGGTATTAGTAATTCATTTTCTTTCATAGTATTGATGAAATGTATTGCTTTATTTGTGTATTCTTCTCCTTGATATTTTGCACTCCATGGAGTTTGTCTATCAATATCTCTTCTACCCAACATATCTATTTATGTTACATCCATAATATGCCCATGATGTTTTTTTTAGTTATTTAGTATAAACAATCATAATATAACTTAAAGAAATTTGTGAATTATATTTGTAAAAATTTAATTATTATAGAAGTTGAACCCGCAACCTCTTAATTATAAATCAAACATTTAAACCATTACACTACATCTTTACTTCACTTAATAAATGTAAATAATCACAATTTAATTTAAATTAGTTCCTAAATAAATTAATAGTTACTACTATTATTATTTACAGTAATATAAAAAGTTTTTACTACTAGCACTTGCACCTTTGAGGGGTGCAATGCTTACGCCGATTGTAAAATATATATCAAATGATGATACTGTGGTATGTTTATCTCTCTCTCTCTCTCTCTCTCTCTCTCTCTCTCTCTCTCTCTCTCAAACACTTTACCTATCTACGTCTCTATCCCTAACTTCATATTTTCTTACTCACACACATAGATACTCCTCTCTCCCTATCTCTATCTTATCTTACCCCTCTCTATACCTTTGACCTCTTGTTGGTTCCCAGATAGGATTTTACACTCCATGAGATACCAATATACCTATGACTGATATTAAGGAGAGGTTAGTTCCAAATGTGAGAAATCTATAGGTAACTGGACCAACTATAGGGACAAGACCGCCCTCTTCACTTCTGGCTCTACAAAACCAAGGTGGGTGCACCTAATCCAATAGATATAACTCTGTTCCTTACTAAATACTGGATCTTACAACAGATGACAGTGAGAAAGTACTAAATAACAACCTATTATTCATTGACTCTCCATCACTGGGTAGGACAACTATAAAGTAAATAAAATGTAAAAGACTGGTATTGAATATATGATTTCTTGCAGAGTGTAAACAATTATGCCAAACATGTATCAGTACAGGAGATACTAGCTTATGATCAGTGCCTTATCCATTGGGCATCACACCTAAAGTAGACATAAAATAAAAGAACAACTACTAGATTCATCTGAGAATCCAAGGCATAAACATAGTCAAACATCTCTTACACTACTTACAAATATCCTTCTTGATTGAACCAAATGAATCTATGCTTCACTCAGAGACTTTTAACCTAATCCTTGACCAAGGCTGAGAGATAAAACATATACACCAGTAACCTAATGCAATGAGTTAGAAAACTCAGAATTCACCAAGAACAACTAAAGGAGAGATCCAAGAATAAGAAACTATATTAAGTATGTGGACTCAAATCCTTGTATGACAAATTGATTTAGCAATACCATAGACAATATGAAAAAGATACAAAAGGTTTTTCCCTAGTATTGATACAACTAGCAAAGTATATAATAATCTGGACTGAGAATACACACTTAGCTTTTCAGCTTCCTGTGTCAAGAATTTCCAGCCAGCAGCCCCTTCTAAATGACCACAAAATTCCTTTTATAGGAACAAGGATACAATGAGAAAATATCATTTAGGGAAAGATTAGGGCAACACTACCAACCACTACATCATGAAATCAAGAAACTATTTATTGCATAAATGACAGAGAAGTAATCCTAATTCTACAAGAAATATCATAGACAAATCTAATATTTTACATTCTAGAAACCCTAGTCGCTTGTGTCAAAAAGTCCTTTGTATTTAAAATAGCATGACACCTCAGGAAAGTAAGATCAGATCTGCGTGGCAACCCATGCCTTCCTCATCAAATTCTAACTACAACTATCCTGGAGAAACTAATTTTGAACAACTCTTTGTCTTTATATGGCTCGCTGTGTTAAACCTTGCAGAGAAAACCCTAAAAATATTTGAATTTGAATAATATCTGCAACACACCTGGTGCTAGATAGGTGATCAACAGTCAACATTCAAATTGTTGATCTACTTTAAAACATCACCATCTGATCTCTTCACTTTACCCGGGCTCGGCAAACCTAACTGCATAGGAATCTTGGTTTACATTTGTCTTAGTCACGAGATCGCGCAATCATCCTTTTAACTGGGGTAACAACTAGAGAATCAGTGACTACATAGTCTTGTAATCTCATAACCTTTATCTTAACCCTGATATAATCTGGAGATTACGCGACTAAGGGAGAGCTAACTGTCACTTGACCTTTTAACTTTATCTAGAGATTACGCGACTAAAGACCTCGCCAAATCTCTGAATCATTTTCTTAACTCAACATTTATCTAGAGAATTAGCGAACAACCTGTATTCTCCCATTTTCTGAACACTTTTCTTACCATAGGTTATATCTGGAGATTATACGCTGATCGTAGATTTCTCATCAATCGGACGACTCTCGCTAAGTCTCATGACCTAGAGAGAATATTCTATTTCATTTGGAGACTAAGCGACAAAGGTAAGTCTCGTGATCACTGAGACCCCTGGAATATTCCTTTTTAATTACAAGATTTGGAGACTAAGCCCCACACATGGGTCCTCCTGGTGCCACCTGTCAACACACTATTCGCTGCTTACTGCTCGGTCACCTTTGACACCTACCAATTGTCCATTCGGCTTAGCCAATCAAAACATAACAAATCTGCAACACCTGGCATCTAATATGACTTGGCAATTCGGACCCACCTAGTGATCACCATCTCTTAAACAAGATCAACGACTGTCACTATACTGCTGACCTTAAACACTGTACATCTTACCCCAGCGGTATAATGACAACTGTGAGATCATGGCAAGCTTTAATCATCCGAGAAAGTCGGCCCTACCATGACACATCATTATACCTTAACCAATCATAATCAAAAAAGTCATACCGTTGTGGTAACTCAAGGCCCCACCTGTCAGTAGCCACCACCTCGCGGAAGATCGGACGGTTGTTGCTAAAGTGTAATGAATAACGATTGAGCACTTTGCCTCAGCAGTATAGTGATGACCACACGATCTTCATGGACCTGCGGGCTCTTTATCTCTTTTAAGAACTGTGGCCCCACTGACAACATCCTTGTCACCATCCTCTGCGACCAATAAGAAACATCCATGTCAACCAATGACATGGCAGTCGAGGACCCACCTACCATCTCGTCCACCCTTGCATCGGATGGTTGTCGCTACACCGCGATGCTTAAATGGTTATCATCTTGGTCCAATGGTATAATGACAGCCGTTGGATCAATCCATCGTTTATCTACCAACATACCTTGAGGATGGGCCCACTAGGACAGATGGCACCTTGTCGCTATATCGTATGTGAGAGACTCTGACAGTAAATAGTCTTGTGAAATAACGACAGCCACACAATTTAAAGGTCTGATGCTTAGGAAAATACCACGGGAAACTTAGGCTTTGTTAGAGAATATTAAAAGGGGTCCCGATATCAAAACCTAACCACTCAACACATAAAGTGATGGGTAAAGGGGGTTGAAAATAACACATACCTTATTAAGGGGATTAGTGAGCCAAAAAATAACAACGAAATAGACTTGGCCAAGGGTTTCTTCCTCCAATGGCTAGATATTTGAATTTAGACCTAGGGTTTCAAGCTAGGAGTATGGAAAGAAATGCAGGGACCAGGGAAGAAAATACATAGCCATAAAACTTTTGTAGAGATAGACCATTTTCTGAGGATTTTTTGCTATGACAGGAAAATGGGCTAACACCTCTCTTGATCTATATCCCATTTCCTCTATTTTCCTTTGATCGACTCTATATATCTCTCTATCACCTCACATATCTTTATCGTTATATCTCGTCATCTCGCCCCTCTCCTCTTCCTATTAGTTTATCTATTTATTTACTATCTATCACTATTTCCATTGTCAAGAATGTATTGAATATGAAGTGGGTAAATTGGAGTGTTTGCATAAATAAAAACCTATTATTGTTTCTTTTTCTCCTTTATTCTCATTCTATAGTTTATTCCACCAATGAAAATATGGAAAATCTCCCACCATATCTTTCCTTTTCAATTTCACATATATGAATCATTTTGGTGAATTCAATATTTTGGAAAGAATCACCTTGGAATAGGGGGGCTTGACCTTAAATTTAAAATGCATTGTAACACAAAATATTTGGCATTGTTTTAAAATGCATTGTACCACAAAATAAGTGACATTCTTTTAAAAAGAGCAATAACAGAATTTGATTATCCCCATGATTGAACATGGAGATACCTTCGAGTTTTTTAACAGTCCCAAAATCAAACAGAATAGAGATATTCCACCCCACTTTTGACATTGTGCTCTACATTGATCTTAGGACTATTATTCCAAGGAGCTAGGCTAAGAATCATCAATATCTACTTCATTGAAATCACTATTGTTTCTTCCTGCATGTTTTTTCTTCCTTAGTACCCATGGAGTACACCATGTAAGACTTTTCCTTTGCTAAGGATCATCCTTTCTTTTCAAAAAATTGTCTTCTCTGCAAGTTTTACCATTATCTCTTTCACAAAAAACTTCACAGGCTCTTGGTCCAATTGGCTCATGCTTTTATTGTCCTCTTCTAGAAGAATGGGTGCAACATCAACATTATCATTGTCATTAATGAAGCACAAATTGTTGTAGTGGTTTCCATCATGATATGAGAGATGAAGTGTGGGAGCATCTGCACTATCAAAATTATAGATATGGAATACTTGGCCCTTCAAATGGTGCACATGAATGTTTGTGTGAGTCACCATGGAGGCTGCATGAAGCTCACAATGGTCTGCCCATGTTCCATCTTCTACCATTTTTTCATAGTATTCTTTAAAATTCATTTCATCTTCTTGAGAAAAGAAAAGATCAAAGTCTGAATGTAGTCCACCACTATACCATGATACTTTGCATGCTAGTTTTGGTCACCTTCAAGCTGATCTACTAGGGCTCTAAAGAAATAGTTTCCATCTAGTAGCATTTGCATCATTCTCATCGGCAATTCATTCCTCTAAACCTCAAATTCTCTTTGGCTCTCCTCCTTGTTTTCTTCTTCATCCTATAGGGCACTTAATTGAGATTGTTTATCTTCGTCCTTGGTGGGTGTTTTGGGCTGAGGAAGAGATCCCATGATTTTATAATTTCATTTTCATATCTTCTTAAAGGTTAGCAAATTCGGATTTCACCCTCCACTATCTCATGGAATACCTGAAGTTCTTATTCGTGTATTCATTTCATGATTCTAGTAAAATGCTTTTGTAAAATATAATTCATATAGATAATGAGATGTCAATCTTGCTAAGTCAAAATAGAATAAATATTTATCAGTTTCAAAATGGATGAAACACTAAATTATGATCGACCCTTTGTCACATTTTTGTGTTGTGCATATAATGGTAGAGAAGGTCATAAGAAAGCATAATAATTCACAGAGAGATTAAGTCAATAATGTTCTTAGGCGCAATGAAATTTAAATTGTCATAGTTCTCTATTTGAATCACCATCTATCTATAGAGCTTCCTTGCAATAGGAAGGAGATAACTATTTCCTTGATTGAAATTTATTTTCATTAGTATTGGGGTGGGATGAAGAACAACAATATATGTGTATGTTTTCTTTTATTCAAACCTATATATGAACCATAAGCATTTCATTTCAGAAGATAATAATGTTATTTTCAACTATTCTACAATGATCTTGATCTCTGCATAAATTATAGAATTCATTCAAATGTAACCCTACAAAATACGAATAAGATCAATTGTAGAATTGATTCAAATGTAACTTTACATAATATGAATAAGATCAATTGAAGTTACTAAACAGATAGACAATAAAATTACTTCTTGAAGTGCAGGAGACAAATAGTTGCTGCCGAAAGTGATGAGAAAACTGGAGCCAAGGCTAATATGTCTATATGTAGATACTATATATATAGAAACTGATTATACATCTTTGGCAAGCTATGAAGAGTAGGTAATAAGGTGCTTGCTATATATAGATAATGATTATACTTGAGGTGCTGGTTAATACAATTTCTGAGTTCTACCGTGTTCACACACATATTTAGTTAGACTAGGGCATTGTCACAAGAATTACTCTTGTGGAAAGCTTTTACCATACACCACTCCTATAAAAATAGTTTTGAGTATGTTTAAATGATGGAATTTCTAGAATTATATGATATTTTTAATTATTAAAGATTATAATATACTATTAAAGTTTTATAGTATATATTACTAATTAGATATTTTATATGTTATAGTGTTTCAATTTTAAAATTCTTAATATTATATGTGCTTGTTATTGTTAAATTATATGTATTATATAATGATGATGATGTTGTTGATGATGAGTATATTAATGCTTAAAATATAATTATAAATATATTATATATATTAATTTTATCATATTATATTATAATATATAGATTATACATTTATGAGTATGTAGTTTAATACCTTATATCATAATATATTATATAATACAATTTTATATTATAATTTAATATTTTAATTTTGATTTAATTATTAATATTTTCTAAATTTAAGTATTTAAATAGAAGAAAATGATTATATGAAAAATGTATATAAATTTTAGGGAATGAAGGTAAAAAATATAATTTAAATAAATAAATAATATTTAATTTCAAGTTAATTTTTATTTAAATTTAACATTCAAAAATATTTTTTAATTTAAAATTTTAAAAAAATGTACATTCTATTAGGGCCTATTTGGTAGCGGGAATTAGGAAATGATGAATTTGATCAAATGCTGAAAATGGTCAAATCATGGATTTGATAATCAGGTTTTTCATTTTTGGATTATTTTTCGACCGTTTGGTTCCACTTTTTGAAACTGGAATTGGAATTTGAGTATGATTTTTTTTGAATTGTTTTAATGTTTTTAAATTTAATAATTCATTTTTATTAATGGAATTGAATTTAAAATGTAATCGCAGACCATTTTAGGCAACCAAAGTTGGTGGTAGGCAACCAAGTTACAATCACTGCAACCAAAATTCGACAAAAAATTTTGAAAAAAAATTCGAGAAAAAATTCAAAAAATTCAAAAAATTCAAAAATTAATTTTTTTTAAAAAAAAATTGAAAAAAAATTCGACAAAAATCGAAAAAAAATCATCAAAAAATTTGAAAAAAAAATTCAGCAAAAAATTTACAAACAGCAAAGATACAAACCACCCAGACAAATAAAAAATAAATTAAATCCCCCCCACAAAAATAAAAAATAAATTAAATCCCCCCGACACAAATAAAAAATAAATTAAATCCCCCCCCACATGAAAAATTTTAAAATTTGCTTTCCCTCCATTCAAATTCCAATTTCAAATCCCAATTCCACCTTTTTAGATGGAAGATGTTAATGCTCATTTTGAACCAAAATGAGCATTAACACATTCCTATTCCATTTTCATATTGTACTGCCAAACTGAAGATTCGACGAAATGGGCAATAACAAATGTCAATTTCAGACAAATGCTGGAAATGGTCCGCTACCAAACGGGCCCTTAATGTAATAGTATATATTAATAAGCCAATACAAGTATTAATAAAAAAAAATCTTACCCCATGTTCCCTTACTAATTTTACTAAATATACAATAAAATTTAAAATTATTTAAAAAATAATATAAACATTTAAAATTAAAAACTAAAAAGGCTAAATAGGAAATAGAAGAGGTATGCTCCTAGGTTGTATATATAGAGTTAGATTCTTTTTAGCACACCCATTGAGGTGTGTAAATGTGAATGATTATACAATAATTCATTATTATTGAATGACTATAAAAACATGGGACCAATAGCACATTGTCAAATTTTATTTTTTTGTTGACTTTAGGTTGGAAGGGTAAATGTGATAAAATTTCAATTTTAACTTATAAATCAAGGTGAGATGAGTCTATAATGAGGATAACCTTACAACAACAAACTAATCTTGAGATGGAAAAGAGACTATAATTACATCAAAGGTGTTCCTTATATGAACAAGACGAATTAAAAAAAATTCTACGACGTGTTCATACGAATGGAAGATGATTGAATAGATCTCATCTGTTCATCGTTCTAGCATCCCTATAATATTTCCTCCTAATTTTAAAAGAATTAAAACAATAATTTTACCTTTTTCACCTCTACATATTATTCAAAATAAAGACTAATCCTTATATTTATCCTATCTCCATCCATATATTCATGTTATACTTACTGTGAAATCTATAAGTATTATACAATATCTTCTATAGTTAAAAATTGTAATTATAATAGAAATATTATAATTATCATATCAAAGAAGGTTTTTTACTTAATACTTATATCAAACAAGGTTTTTTCCTTAATGCTTATGTTGTTCATGTATGTCTCAAAATCGTGTAATACAATATTTTAAATGAAATTATTATTTTCTAAAACTATAATTACCTACTCATGTTCCCCTATTTTGATATATAAGAGTTGTGAATTTTAATTCTCAATATTTATTAAATAAAATTGTTGATAGGGAAAATGGAAAGTGAATGGGGAATATTGGGGATAATTTCAGTGTGGTACTATAGAAATAGTTGTGTTAAAATGGTGGGCACGTTAAAAATCGTAGGAAGCACAAGCGCCTGATAGAAACGAGAGATTGGTGGGAAAAACAGTTCGACAAATGGCGAAAAGTGTTTAATGGATAAGACCGACTAAATCATCTTATCACTTCTGATGAACTTTGATCCGTTGATTTTGTCAAATGGGTAGTTCATCTTGGAACATGGTCTCTTTTGGGGTAATGTGAAAACATGCTGATGGAATTCTTTGATTGTCAGATTGTATGCCAGAATCATACTTGGGAAGATGTGATAGAACACTCACCTTGCTCCATCAATATTCTACGTAGAAACTGTGGAGGCAAACAAAGAGGTTGATTGAGAGTGCGTCCAATAATGGAACTACCTAAAAATGGATAAGCTGGAATACACAAACCAACAAAATTTGGTGATACTAAAAGCGGCAAACAAACACTGATGCTATACGTCATCACATCAAATGAAAATTCATATTTTAATGTCCTCTTCAACATTTCTTCATAGTACTTATTACACACCAAGGTGCAATCACTAATTTAATAGATAATATGCACTTGAAAATGAGTATGAATATAAGTGTAATAAACAAATAAATAGATAAAATGTGTGAATATAGAAAAAAAGAAAAAATAGTTAAACTTGGTCGGTAGAAAGTATAAATAGATAGGTAGACTTTCCACGAACCCAAACTTCCCACCAACCCAAACTTTCCACCAAATTACTTCATTTGTCAATATCAAAGCTCTTGCCTTAGAATATAGACAAAAATACTCAATTGGAAATGGAAGAGGTATGCAAATTTCCCAATATGTTATTTAAAACATGTCGTACTTGCTTGGCTTTTTTTAATGACGAAGATCTGCAATTTCTTTTTTTTAACCATCCCTTGAATTATTTATAATTTTAATTAACGAGGATCTGCAATTTCTTTAAAAAAAATATTGCTACACGAATAGACGGGCAGATCAGATGTATAATCAAAATGATGTCAGCTGATTTGCAAAGGCGGATTTGGACTGAGAAGCATAGATGCTAACGTTGGAGGAAGCTTATCATGAATAATGCAAAAGTTCATGACGCCTTGAAGTTCTGTTTCTTACACCAGCACACAACTAACTTCATGGCAAGAATGTGGGCATATTCCCAAATTCTGTTTTCCACGTTTTTTTCTCTTTTATTCCTCCCTTTGGCCTGTCAAGCTTTTGGATCAGGCTATACATTGACTTCAATCACAGAAGCACCAGACGGTAAATCCTTAATAGCCCAACTACAGATTATCTCCAATAATTCGCTTTATGGCCCGGATATACAACGCCTCAATCTGCAAGTCAGGTAACTGTAACCAATCCTTAACTATTAAACAGATTTTAGTTTTTTCACAGGGAAGCTCCTGCCTTATCTGAAAGTGATCAACTAAAGAATGACATGGAATTTTTCCAGGTATGAGTCCAATGAATGTTTAAGAGTTCATATCACTGATGCAGAAAAACAGAGGTGGGAAGTCCCCAGAGAAGTAGTTGCCAGATATGAAAACAATCATGGTGCTAATGATAATAGCAGTAATACTGATGATCCTGAATTGCAGTTTTCATACAACCAAAACCCATTTGGATTTGCAGTTACAAGGAGATCCAATGGAGAAGTCCTGTTCAATTCCAGCGCACAGGGTCCAGGAAATGCTAATCTATTTGGAAACATGGTGTTTGAAGACCAGTATTTGGAGATATCTACTGTTCTTCCCTCAACTGCTTCTCTGTTTGGATTGGGGGAGAGCACCAGGCCTGGATTTATGCTTAACAGGAATGGAAGCCAGTATACTCTCTGGAACCTGGACATTGGGAGTGTGAATTTGTATCTGGATTTGTATGGGTATCATCCATTTTATATGGATGTGAGAACAGGGGGTGTTGCTCATGGAGTATTGTTGCTTAATAGCAATGGGATGGATATTGAGTATGGGGGTAACTACTTGACATATAGAGTGATTGGGGGAGTTTTGGACTTCTACTTTTTCTCTGGCTCTACTCCACTCTCTGTTGTTCAGCAATACTCAGGCCTAGTGGGCAGACCTGCTCCTATGCCATACTGGTCTTTCGGTAAGATGTTTCTTCTTTCATGTATTTATTCATCCCCAGAGATGTCAACTTAAATTCTTTTGCGTGTATACCCAAGAATCAAATTCCTTCCTATGTTACGATACTTATCCTAGAACCACTATGAAAAGAGTATGCAGTATAGAAATAGTTTTCACCACATCTTAGACGATGTAATAGTAATGCATATAAGGATGAGTGTGGGGATCTGACATCAGATTCTTAAGAACCCTATTAATCATGACAACAGTTCGTTCACGATTTTTGGTTCACAGTTGTGATTTTGATCTAGTGAGGCTCATGGATCAAACAACGACTTCCAGTTATACAAATACCCAATCTTAAAGCTTGGCTGCTAAGAAATTGCCCCCATACACAATCCTAGTGACCTTAGTATTTAACCTAATCGCAAGAGAAATCAACCCAGCCCTGCAAACAGTCAAGTTGCATTGGTATCAGCTCTGTATACCTGTTAAGAGGGATTACCCTACTGAATTAGGTTGGCTTGGCTGAAAAAAGTGTAATTCCATCTGTCAGATCCGTATGTACAATTATGCAGGTGAGAAGAGAAGCCTGTTGTTCTCAAGGAGAAAACTTAATAGCTAGAACTGCCCCTTGCAATTGGGAAATTCATTATTTTTAAAAATCCCAACAAATTGAGGGATTTCTCCTGCTGTTGCCTCTCCAGAGGCATGTCTTTTGCCGTTATGGCCGTGGCAGGGTTCTTTGCAGTTGTGCCTAATCCTGTTCCACTATGGTTTGTGCTTCCTTAATGAAAGGGTTAGTATTATGTCATATAAGAATTACAAGGCAAAGTGGCTAACCCTAGTAATGCATCTTTCGTTAAAGGCGAAGTAGCTAAATATAGTAATGAATCTTTCGTGAAGTAAAAACTTGAGGTATGGCCCAAAAAAAAATTAGTCTCTTGAAAAATATTCTTTAAAAGATTGTGAAAATTATTGAGGATTTCTTTTTTGTGATATTGTTATCAGGATTCAATTATGTAGTTTCCGAGGTAAATTTATTGATCTGAAAGATTCTGGAAAATTTCCTTTTAAAATTGTGAAAATTATTGAGGGTTTCTTCTTTGTGATGTTGCTATCAGGATTCAATTATGTAATTTCCGAGTCAAATTTATTGACCCGTGCTTCATGAGTAGTGTCTCACAAGAACCCATTCTCATGAGAATGAAGGAACATTTAGCACTCATTGCATCTAGGTGATGCCCATAGAGGTGAAGCATTGGGCCTTCCCAGAGGTCACCCATCCTAGTATTGCTCCAACTCAAGTGCACTTAACCATGTAGTTTTCTCCAAGGTTAAGCCCACTTAGCTTGCAATCCCATTTGCAAAACCTTCAGCAAGTGTTGTGCCTTATGAAATATTCATTAATGAATTTGACTCAAAAACTACACAGTTGAATTCTGATAACAATATCACAATAAATGATTTGCTTTGGAAAGTATCTCCTGCTTATCAGTTTCTTCTTTCCTGTTAGCTAGGGAAGCTACATCACAACCCTAAATTTAAAGCTCCCTCACATATTAGACTTTAGGACCAGCATTTATGGAGTATTGGCAACACTAATATCAATAGTGAAGCCAAAAATAAAGTCCATTTACTATTTGGGAGGCATTCCACTTGCTCTTATATCACTTATGGTTTGGATAGAATTATCAGTAGCATAGTTGGCATACTCGCCGAGTTTTCCAGCTCGGCGAGTAACTCGGCCAAGAACTCGCCGATTAAAACTCGCTGAGTTTTATTTGAAAACTCTCCTGCATGGCAATGCCAGGGTTTAAATGCATTTTTTGGCATAGTTTTTCATCTAGAACGTTTTGGTCTTTGGGTAGAGGAGGAAAGTTTCCAATTTTCCACTTCAGGGATGAGAGGATTTATACAAATATAACATTTTATACTTTAAGTTATATTTGTATAAATTATAAAATATAATACTTCCAAGATATTTGGGATAGGTTCCAGCTTCATAGGAGTTAAGATGCAGATTCTAGATTTTGGGGGTTTTTGAAAAATTCCAGACTTAGACAAATTTCAGAATTCAGCAAGCCTTCAGTAGGGTTACCTCCCACAATCCATCATGGCTTTCTAAGGTCAAACTGAAGCTGACAAAAGGATTCCCAAAGGGTTTTAACTCGTTTTATCACAAATCACTTGGTTTCAACCCCATCTCTATGACAGGCTTAGCTTAGCTCTCTCCCAAATCCCAGACGGACATGACTTCCCAACAGGCCAAAATCACTCAAACCTCATTTGTCGGACCTAGGGACTTGAAAACAGCCACCAACAAAGACTACCTAAGACCTAGTTATGAAGACTTTGACATTTGGCATTGATCAATGATCAAGCATCATAGATTCATACTAGTTTTGGTAGAAACTGTTTAATATTTTGCTTCCAGTCATCAGTATTCCACATGAGAATGCGATTTTGTACCCACTTTGCATTTATATATATCTGAACTTAGCTTGTTTCTTTTGTTTTCTCATTAATTAACTCATTGGATGCATCTTCTCATAGAATTTTGCAAAAAAAATGCATTTTTAATTAAATTTTATGCTATTTTTAAGTTCCTGAATTTTTTGTCGAGTTTTTCCAAAAACTGGCCGAGTTTTCCCGAATAATCTTTTTCAGGGCTTGGTGAGTTTTGGTCGAATGAGAGTTTTCCAACTTTGATCAGTAGTATCAATGTATGTAAAAGGTTGGCTCTTTCTGAAAAAACACAACGATTAAAGCAATGGCTTTGACATGTGCTGACTATGCAAGGGTAAAATACTCAGTGTCTTCCCTTCAAACCATTCCAGACCAACTGGAAACCACAATCAATTTATTTATGATCAAAATTTCACAAATAAGAGTCCATACTGCCTCAGATGCATCACTGGTAAGCCTAAAGCTTTGTTCTTCATTTCCATTTTCTCTTTTTGGATATGCTATGGTGAATTGCAGTGGAAACTAGCTTGAATTTTTGTTGATATATTGTCATGCTATTTGTTTCAGACACCAAGGTTAATTCTGATGCAATCTCATACCGAGGGCTAACTCTATCACTACAGTTTTACATTTATGTATCTTTTCTGCAGAAAATTTTCTATTGCTTGTAAATGGTACCTTAGGCTTGTATTAGAAAGAAAATAGTTTCATGTTTCTGCACTTACCTGAACCTCGAATACCTAAATAGTAGAACAAGAAAAAAATTCGAGGGCCCCTTATTTACTCAGATTTATAAAACCTTGACCTACTTAGCTGGATATAACTTTTGCCTTCTTTGACCTCCATCATGATATCACTGCCTGCAATATAAGTACGTGTTCCAAATATCTGAAATAATCTCTTATATTCCACATAGGGGAATGTTTTGGCTATGATAATAAGGCTATGTTTAGAAATTAATTTCAGTATGAACAAATAAATTAAAATAAATGTACAACCATTCTAATCTAATTTGTATTTATATATATGGATTCAACTGTACAGGGTTCCACCAGTGCAGATATGGATATAAAAACATTTCAGACCTTAAATCAGTTGTAGCTGGATATGCAGAAGCAAAAATACCTCTCGAAGTTATATGGACAGACATTGATTATATGGATGGTTTCAAGGATTTCACTCTGGACCCTGTTAATTTCCCTGAGAAAGAAATGAGAGAATTTATTGGAGGAATTCATGCTAATGGGCAGAAATATGTTCTCATAATTGATCCAGGTAATGTAGTTTTATAATTTCCACAGTGTGTAGAGTTATTGAGTTTGTTTTCTGATAACAACTGTGTGAGTTTTTTTCCTTGATGTTTTTGATGAAATTTTATGATCCATCGTCAAGAAAAAGAGAGCAAGGTATTCTATTCTCTTGTCCTGCTCTCTTCTTCCTGAGGATAGATCATAGAGTTTGATCCAGAACAGAAAGAAAAACTTAGCTCAATGATCCAGGTAATGCTAAATCTCATTTTTCAGCAAGAATCTACCCAATGTACTAAAATTATTTGTATATCTTAGCTCCTAAATATCTTCAGAACTTAGAAGTGACTAAGCTGTATGACAATTAACACCCTTACCATTTTCTAAATGGTTAATCTCGCAGGAATAAGCATAAATAAAACTTACAAAACATTTCAGAGAGGAATACAAGATGACATTTTTGTGAAAAGAGCAGGTACTCCTTACCTTGCACAAGTATGGCCAGGTCCAGTATATTTTCCAGATTTTCTTAACCCTAAGAGCCTCTCTTTCTGGGAAAATGAGATCTCCGAATTTCACAAAATGATTCCATTTGATGGCCTTTGGCTTGATATGAACGAGGTTTCGAACTTCTGCAGTGGACTTGCATGTTCCTTGCCAAAGGATGGGAATTGCCCAAGAAAAGATGCACAGACTGATTGCTGTTTGATTTGCAGTGATGCCAATACTACCGTGTGGGATGATCCTCCTTACAAAATCAATGCTGCTGGAATTCACAGACCTTTGGGCAATAGAACCATGGCAGCCAGTGCAGTCCACTATAATGATACATTGGAATACAATGCACATAATCTTTACGGTCTCACAGAGGTCATTGTAACCAATAAGGCTCTGAAATCAGTATTAAATAAGAGGCCATTCATATTGACTCGCTCTACCTATGTTGGATCTGGAAACCATGCTGCACATTGGACAGGAGACAATGCTGCAACATGGGATGACCTCTGGTATTCCATACCTACAATGCTAAGTTTTGGATTGTTTGGAATCCCCATGGTTGGTGCTGATATCTGTGGTTTCTCACAAGACACAACAGAAGAGCTTTGCAATAGGTGGATTCAACTAGGTTCATTTTATCCTTTTGCCCGAGATCATTCGGACAAGTATACAATTCGGCAGGAGCTCTATTTATGGAAGTCCGTCACAGAGTCTGCAAGGAGGGCATTAGGTTTGAGATACCGTCTTCTTCCATACATATACACATTATCTTTTGAAGCCCATGCCAAAGGATCTCCAATTGCAAGGCCTCTATTCTTCACATTCCCTAACGATACTAACACATTAGGGATCAACACACAATTTCTATTGGGTAAAGGAGTTCTTGTGTCCCCTGTTTTGAAGGAAGGGGCAAGGACAGTAGATGCTTATTTTCCGAAGGGTACATGGTACAATCTGTTCAATGTTTCAGATTCAATAACAGTGGAGAGTGGTGCATATGTAACACTTCAAGCTCCTTTAGATACCATCAATGTTCATGTATCTGAAGGGACCATATTGCCCATGCAAGAAATGGGTATGACAACAAGAGAAGCCAGAAAAAGCCCATTTAGTCTTGTAGTAGCTCTAAGCAGTGATATGGAAGCAACTGGAGAGCTGTACTTGGATAATGGAGATGATATAGAGATGCAAATAGAAAGTGGCAAATCGAGTTATGTAGAGTTCTATGCAAATATTGTAGAGGAAGAAGTTCGGCTGAAGTCATTAGTCCAAGTGGGGGAGTTTGCAATTAAAGAGGGATGGATTCTCCAGAGTGTTACAGTTTTGGGATTGAAACTTTCTTCTGCTTCTGTTGCAGATGTCTCAATTCCTACTTTATCTTTCCATTTCGATGGCCTGGAGGAAAGAAAAAGAAAGACGGAAACAATTCTACTAGGAAAATCTTCTAGTGTTGCTCCACTATTCTCGGTGAAACAAGTCAGCACTGGCGCCTCATCTCATATAGATGATTATGATAGTCATGGTTTTCAACTGGTGATTTCAAATCTTTCCCTTCCAATTGGGAAGAGCTTTGAGCTCAGTATAACATGGAAGAAATAATTGAGTAGAAATCATGTAATTCCTATGGTACCCAAAAATATTTTCCACTGAATACTTGCATAGTTTTTAGATGGATGGTGAAAAGATACAGGCAGCAGGCCATCTGTTGTCCCAAATAAAATTGCCTCACAAAACAGTTAAAGAGAACACGATATTATTTAGGAATTACAATCGACAAGCAAGAATCTTCCAGGTTTTTATTGAGGTGTCTGCAGCCTCTCTTTTTCAGCCTAAGCAATGTTATCATATGCTCAATGCTACCCTCAAGTTTGATGTCTTAATTTCGCCCATACTTTATAGTTGAGAAAGGTAAGGTACATAGGCACAAGGTGTCATGTACATTAAAATAATTTGAAAAATATAAGTTAATTGTTCTAATTCTAGAGATTCGTTTTATAAATTAGAATTAGATTCTTATGTTTAATATTTTTTTTATAATTGAAGTAATGTAAGAATTATTACATAGAAAAAGGCAATCGATATGTTTTCAAGAAATTGAAAGAATCTAAATATTATCAATAGTTTGGTATAACTTAAAATAGAACTATTGTAATAAGTAAAGAACTCTAAAGTTACCATACAAATCAATGAACTCAAAACAATATTATAGAGTTAGAACATTAACATTCATTGATACAAAGTAAAACAAAAGGAAACTTATTTCTATCACCCTGATGATGGATCACAGAGTATGATCCAAAATGTTCATGCAAAAAATTATGAACAATCTAAACCGGAAACAACTTATGTTATGTGTTTTCTATCTACTCCTTTAAGGGTGTGCACTCTTTATCATCATCATTGCTATTGTTGTTGTTGTTGTTGTGGAGGTGGGAATACCAACATGGGGTTTGACCAAGGCAAGCCCCTTATACAACACAACATTTACCCCTCCTCCATGTGTATATACCTAGATCTCAAAGATTTAGATAGTGTTACAAGCGATTTGAGTGGACTACGAAAAACAACATCAAACTTTGACAAATGTGAAATCTAAGGATGTTACTGCCTAACACTTTTGTCCCATTTTTGAATGACAAGTGTTGAGACTTCTATTGGTTCTATTCCCAATTTTAACTCTCATTTAAAGAGCTCTAGGACACTAATACTTCGTGCTATAGTCCTTCTTAGTCAACTCTAGATTCTAGCATCGAGTTTGTCTTTGCTTCTCCTACTCAAATATGTATTTTGCTTCTATCTTTCTATTCTATATTTTTTGCATTATATTAAATTTATTCAATTTGGCCATCTTTAGCATGATTGATTGCACACATTTTAAAAATCCCTATCACGTACAACCCATAAGAGATTGTGGATCTAGACATCTTGTCTCTTAATTAGGAACAATACATAAGCTCATTCACAATCCTTCAATATTGTATGGGAGAAGGATTGAACCCAACATAGCTTACATCTGAGATCATTATGATTTTCTTGCATCCATTGTCTTATTTGATTGGCTAGTTAATTAATTACATATTTTCATAGAATATCTTATTAGCATTTACAAAATTATCATGTTTAGTTTAGAAAACAAAACTCTAAAACACTTTCTTCTAACATCTCATCAACATATCCTTCTTGTCATCATTTTCTTCTATTTATTGCTTCTTAGGAGCATGTGTGTACTAAAACTTGTACTTGCTTATGAATTTAATGACTTCATCCTTTAAATATGAATTTTTTTGTTAGAAGTTATTAATTATGGTTTCTCTTGCTTTAAATAACTCTGACGTGAGTTGAATTTGTCAACTCAGTTGCCCCAAGAAGTTTGGGAACATAATCTTCCTTTGAACCTATGCCTACTTTGTCAATGACCTCTTAGTCGTAATTACCCCATGATTCTCTTGAGATAGAACACTATGTGCTCTTGGTTCTTGAGTCTCAAATGCAAACAAGAAATTGGCTAGTTTCCAACAATTCTTGAGCACAAAACCCTTGTTTGAGAAAATTGTCCCTCTTATATAGAGAATCTTAAGAGATTGTTAAATGATGATTCACAAGGCATGGAAATTCTACATTGCATGACTCACAAAGTGAATTTAAATATTATGTCATTAGTTAGTTACACAAAAGTTCTTAGTAATGCGTCTCTTCAAAACTAAATAGGGATGCAAATTTTGATACCCATATTGATATCTTCTATTTCAACCTTCACTTCTTTTGTTACGAATACTAATGCCCATTGTCTTAATAGTACTCACAATAGTTTTGAGAGTACACATGAGAATCCTATAAAACAATATATCTTTGTCCCACCTTCCTCTACCATTTTGTATACCTCTCAAAACACTAATGCAAATTTTGATACCCATTTTGATATCTTTTATTCCACCCTTCACTTCTTTTGTTACGAATACTAATGCACACTATCTTAATAGTACTCACAATAGTTTTGAGAGTACAGATGGGAATCCTATAAAATAATATATCTTTGTCCCACCTTCCTCTACCATTTTGTATAACTCTCAAAAACACTCATCTTCTTGTTTCTCAACACATTATTAGCCAATTACCTCTACCCTTATCAAGAAACCAATTCTACTATATAGTTAGATCTAGTCCATCCCATTCTACCACCTCACCCACTAATCTTGTCATAAACCAACTCTTGTAAAATGAGCCCTTCTTACAACAATAATTATCCCAGATCAACCAAAACTAGTCTCAACATAAACTTCCATTATATTGCACTTGTAGCCCATTGTAATATACCATCCTAAGAACTCCAATAGAGAAAATATTGAAACACCCTATTTAGAGAAATACAATGGGTGATATGTAATGATTTTCTATTCAATCATGCTATCCTTCCTAAATTATTTCTTTGATCATTAAATGATACAACCTTGGATTGGTTTTGTTAATTGTAGCATAATTTAATTCATTCGTTCGCATAACTTGTTAATCAGTTTCTTTAACATTTTCAAGAAAACATTGGACATTAAGTCCAATGGAGTGATTTGGTTCATTGCAAGAAAGGGGTGAAGGATAAAATGGCTAACTTTACAGGGAACTACTAGGACCTCTTCCTTCAAATCTCATTCTTTATTGGATGCTAATTTGCAATGAATTTTCATTGGAAAATTACAGCCACACATTCATGATAAGATAATGTTAATGCAAAATCTTCATTTATACATCTTTGCACAACTCATAGATGCATTATCAACTATTGATTAATTGGTGTAAAGGTTCTTCCTCATTGACTCTTGTTGGTCACTCCAAAGCTACTAATAAAAATTATCAATCATTCAATAAAGAAAATAATAATTTCATTTAAATAAACTCTCCTTATTGAAATGAAATAAAGGTAGTGAAACAACCTTCTACTGTAAAATGTAAGCATAAATTGTGCTATTGAGTTGTTGCTACCAAGGTGAATAGAGAATATTTAAAATTATTAATTGTAAATTAAATGAAAGATGTTTGGTTGATTAAGTTAACAATTGGTTTTAAGTGAAAATAAATTGTAGTGGTCAAGCGGTAGATTATACACCCACCATGTAAAATGATAGACAAATTTACCATCAAGATGACACAAGATATACCCTGGGAAAATTCTCGTGACAATACAATCCAACCTCCAAAAGTATGAACACCATTTATTATTAGTTATTGTACCCTCTTAAATTGTAAGAAATTATGATTAGATGCATAATTAGGCCCCATTTTAGTGTTCTCAAGTTTTCATGTCTATTATGCTTAAAACAACTCCATATCACTTATCATTTTGGCATCTTCTTCATCTTCCTGACCCTTGGACCAAATTTCAATGCATATTGGGAGGATTAGATCGGCCCACAAAGGTTTGCTCCAAAATTCAAAACTAGGGCATGTCTCATTGGTTAAGTAGAAATCTTAAATCCTTTCAGCTTCATTCAATTTTTGAGTTGTGAAATATTGTGAGGGGTATATAAACTACCTATTTCCTCTCATTTGGACATGAGACAATAAGACAAGTTTGTATTCAAGAGCTCTCTTACAATTTTGCATCCAAGCATTCTCAAGCAAGATTTCAAGCATCCAAGACATCATTTGAAGGTAATATTGTCCATTGTAGCAAGCTTCTCTCCCCCATCAAGGCTAAGAAGAGGAAACCTCAACCAAGAAAGAATATCCTTTGTCCATCCACATTCATTGATCCATTCTTCAAGGAAAGAGTCTATCAAGCATAACAACATTGAAGACTTGAGAAGTATTTGTAGATTTATGCATTTGTGAATAACATTCTTGATTCTTCTCTACATTACAAAATCCGACAACTACATATAACAACATACAAGCAATTACAAGAATCTCCATAGATATTACAACCTCAAAGTCCAGTTATGAAGGTACATGTGTCACTCACATTGAATTAGATCTAGAATTTCCAGGACCTCACAAATAGTCTACAATTGAAAATAGTCAAAAGTGCAAGGAATAGGTCAGCCTAGACAACCTAGTCCCTCCAGACCCTTTTCAAATTGATTTTACAGGTCTATAGCATCATTTGGTTTCTATTTCCGACATATATACTAGTCTATCTACTTTTTGTTTGCATGTGCATCCCGAAACTTGTTTTTTCCTCCTTTCTAGCCCACTATCTTGCACCATCCATTTATATCTTCCTAACTGACCCTTAATTTACATTGAATGATTATTGCATCCACTTAGCACTTAAGTCTTCCTTGATCCTAGTGGGTCATCTTCCTTCCAATGTAACTAAGGATTGTTAGGTGTTATATTTAGTAACCACTCTAGAACCCCTTACTATTGCATCTAAACACATTCTTTTATGCTACAATTACACAACACCTATAGATTTTTTATGAGTTTTTCTCAAACATCAAGCCCCTTCAAAGCCTCTTCCATGTGTCCAAGCACAATGGGTAGCAATATAAACACACATATTATGTCATGCTTCACATATGCACTCTACAAGAGAGCTTAATAAAAATGACAAACAACCCAAACATTAAGCATAGGCTCGATTTTATAGATTGAATCTCATAAAACCAAATAGTATTAGCTAAACCATATACCTCAAAATATAATTAATATCTAACCAAAGTTATAATAGAATATCGGGTGATCCCACCAAGTCGTGTCCCACTTTTCGGGATGAAGAAAATCAACGTCCTGCAAAAAAAACAATTTTTAGAGTCTTCGTGCGAAGTGGTAGACCCACTTTGCACGAAGTACCCTACGTGGGGGTCTTCGCGTGAAGTACCCTGCACAAGGTAATTCATGCGAAGAGGGGTCTTCGCGCAAAGCCCCTATGGTCGGATTTCTTTATAAACTTTTGGCAATTATTTTTTATTTTTCATTCTTATTATTTGGATTTTGCAGACCCCAGGGCTTAGAGAAAAGCAGTGACATCCAATATGACATCAACACCTCCTGAGCTTTTTTGACGTCTTCAGATTATTACTAGGATCAGGTACATGCATTTTTCTCATTTTTTATTGTAAATTATATGTTTTATATTTATTTTAGTTAGTTATTTGTTTTAAATAATTTTTTATCTATAGAAATGTTAGAAAATCATAGTTAAAAATTAGAATATGTTAGAAAATGATAGTAGAATGTTAGAAAAACGTAGTTAAATATTAGAATATGTTAGAAAATGATAGTAGAATGTTAGAAAATTGTAGTTAAATATTCTAGAATATGTTAGAAAATCATAGTAGAATTATTAGAAAACATTAAAAAGCATAATATAAATGTTAGAAAATCCCATTAATATTAAAAACCGTAGTATAAATGTTAGAATACGTTAGAAAATGGTAGAAAAGCATAGTAGTTTGTTAGCAACTGTTAGAAAATATTTACAAAACATTAGAAACCGTAGTAGAAATGTTAGAAAACATTAAATCTTATAGAAATTATTAAAAATATTTTTTTTAAATTTCAAGTTTAAAGTTAGTAAATATTAGGAATCTCTCTCTCTCTCTCTCACATGTACACACATTTGTAGTAAAGTTAGTAAATATTAGTTAGTTATTTGTTTTAAATAATTTTTAGTTTGTAGAAATCTTAGAAAATTGTAGTTAAATTTTTGAAAATGATCTAGTACTATGTTAGAATATGTTAAAAAATTGTGGTAGTAAGTTTCTAGGACCCTTATCCCTCCCTTGCAACATATTAAGACACTTAGGATCCCTTAGGAATCTCAAGACCTTATAATACTGAATAGAATAAAATATGGATGGGGTACTAAAACAATGTTTTGCACATAAAGAGACCCCAAAACCAATATTTTACACTTACATGAAATTGTATTGATATAGAAAGTAAATTTAGATGACTAATGTTGAAATGAAGAGATAAAGGTACTTACCTCCGAAAAAGAGCATGCTGAAAACCCTGTCAAACAGTCTCAGAAACTGCTGATTCTCGCAATTTTGAGCTGAAACTGCAAGATCTACAAAACCCATAAATCTTTCCTCGAGATCGCTCAACTCGGGTTTGACCCTCATAAAAGGTCAAATACCACATTCTTTATTTGAAGTCCGATTCAAATTCTGTTCGCAGATCCTGGAAGTTTGGCGAAAAGGGTATCCAAATTCGTTCTCAGATCTGAAACTCCACACTTGTACCTGCAAGAAAATGGGGGTTTTTGTTGTATGGGGGGGGGCGGTTTGCTTTGGTCAAACCCTGGTTTGGAATCAACCTTAATATTGAAATTGAAATGGAGAATGCTAGCAAGTAGTAAAAAAGGATCTAACAATGAAGCTTTGCAATTCAATAGATATGCAATTGTATTTGAAATGTAAACAAGTATATTGATATGAAAGCTTGAACAAAACAATAAATGTAAATCAAACCTCCATGGTCGGATGCTTGGAATCCACCTTGGTAAGAGAATGAAATGGATCTTGAAGATGAACAAAAGGATCTTGAAGGAAGATCACACCATCATGATGGCTAGATCTAGGGTTTGAATGATAAATCTTGAATGCTTGAACCAAATCCCTTCAATGGCTTGAATCCTTGATCTTTAATGGAGAACTTGGATGGAGAAGAAGACTTGAATGCTTGAATGGATGCTTGCTTGATCACCTTGAGAACTTGAGAGCTTTGAGAGCTTGAAAACTTGATTGAGAGAACTTGATGTGAAAATGAGAGAGGAAGGCCTCCTTTTATAGTGATCTAGGGCACACTCCTCTAGATGGGCTACCTTGGAGAATTAAATCCCAATTAGGTCCTCACCTTTAGAAAATATACCTAGATTAAATGTAATTAAAGGATTTACCATCCCAAAACCCGAAATGGCGAACCCAGAGGCGGGAAAATAAATTTCCCGAAAGCCCGAAGCTCGGAAATTAAGGATCTGAAAAATTTAGAGAAAGGGGTCAAAGTCGAGATTGACCCTGACCTAGTCAAGGTTGACCTAAGACATTGACCTTTTTATTAGGTTGACCCAAAACTAAATTAGGAGGTCCCAGGGATGCCCAGAAACCTAGAATTGATGCTAGAACAGGACAGAATGTCAGGAATAGACATAAAATCCTATGATTACTGAGATGAAGCCCAGGAGGATCCATTTCTAAATCCTACCTAGAAAATAGAGCTATGGAAGAGTGAAATTCAGGAGAATCCTTAAGATCCTATCCCTAATTTCACCTAGGATGAAGCAGAAAAGAAGTGGAAAGCAGGAGAAAGCTAGATCAAAGAAAAGATCAATTCAAGGCATCTAATATGACCCCAAACCACTTACTCAAAGGGCTAAACACTCTTAACATGGAAGTGCTTCCATTTTAAGACGATACATTAAGCCCCCACTTTAGCAAGAGTATGGATTCGATGCAAACTCTTGGTAAAGGAGAAGAAAGAGGAGATCCAAGTGGATTCACAAAGAGATAAAATAACACTTAGCTAAGGACATGAGCCCCCAGACTAAAGATTCTAACTCAACATACACACACAAGGGTGTGAAACAATAAAACCAAAAGAACAAGGGTTAGCACTAAATAACCCAAATCAATTAGCATAAGAAACCTTACTAAGAAATATTCCTCATGTTAATATCATATTTGGAAAGCTATCATAAAAGCATAAATGTTTACATAAGAAAGACAAGAGCAACACTATAGATAGCATAGCTTCATGATCCTATCCTACTAGCATGAAAGTAGAAAAGAAAGAAAGGAGAAAGTGATTACCTTTCCCAGTAAGATGCCCACCTTACCATGAGTCACCTTGGAGGGAGAGCCCAATAGGTTCACCAATAAACTATGCTTGCAATTGTAATGTGTCTTCTGACGGCTTCTGGAATATTCATAGATCCACCTTCTTGTATCACTATGAATATGAAATGCGTGTCTCCTCAGGATTTAGCAACTTATGTGCGTTACCATCAGAAGATTTAGCATATAGGTGCATGTCTTTTCAGGATTTAGCAACTTATGTGCGTTACCTTCCAAGATTTAGCATATAAATGCATGTCTTTTCAGGATTTAGCAACTTATGTGCGTTACCTTCCAAGATTTAGCATGTAAAAATAAAAAACTATAGTACAAGGGAGACCCTATATATGCCCCCCTCCTTAATATGGGAAAAACATACTATTTTGACATGTTAAGGAAAGAAAAGAACAAGGATAAAGCCTTTCTTCAGCATCAAGATAATATCCTCAAACAACACCCAGTCCAAGCCAAGAAGGTCACAGCTCCTATGAGGCCATGGAAGGGATGAATGTAAAGAGATATCATGCAAGAAGTGAAAAGAAAGTAACCCTTATGAGGGATAGCACACTGTTCAGTTTCTAGGGTGAGAGATATATCCACCATGGAAACCCAATGTCAAACAATAAAATAGGTTATGATCAAGGACAAAGATCCTCAATGCAAACCAAAATTTTCATGTATGATTGAATGTCACATAATAGATAAATACTTCTAAACCCAGGAAAGAGGTGAATCCCAGAAAGGCAGAGAAGAAGGAGATGACATCCTTGCCCCCCAAGTGTAGGACAAAGATGGAAGAGGATACCTACTTCATAATTCAAGGAGATATCTTGTTTACAACAATGTATACCATATTCTTAGTGAGGGATATTGACTGCTACATTCAAGAGTATAGCTAATCGTGAAAAGGATATGTCACTCATGGAAAAGGATCCTCAAATGAAAGAGATCTTATCAATAAGACCCCCACCAAAGAGGAGTACTTTAGATAAAATATCAACTTTCAAAAAAAAAGGAGGGAACAAAGATTCAATCACCAAGCCCCCTATTGAGAAGAGGAAGAGGAATCTTTGAAATGAGGGAAACAACTCTAACACCAAAGCAAGGGTGATAGTTTATAAAGAACATAATTTGCAACATAGAGAAGAAGTGACGACTTAGGACAACAACTCCTCATATAAGAAGATTATCCATAGTCAAAACATCTATCAATATGATGAAATAATATTGCAATATAAACAAATACCACTAAGCTAAGGAAAGAAGTTCCCTAGACAAAGAGAGAAAAGGAAGAACCTTGCCCCCCAGGGATGAAAGCAAGGGATACCTTTGCAAAACACATGTCCTAGAAAAGATATCTTGAATAATAGAAGAGAGCAAAGGATGAAAATCTATCATAATATAAACCATCGAGATAAATGAAAGAATAACCAATTAAGCTCAAACTAGGAACATAATGGATTCTAAAAGATAGGAAGAAATATATCTCTTGCCCCCCAGTCTAGAGGAGAAAAGAGAGTGAGGGGTAAAATTCTGAATAAATTTCAAAGGAGAAGCGTCTTTTCTCTTATCTTTATGGATCAAATAATAAGGAGAAGGTACTTTGAAGAATCTTTGCACATCTACATCATGAACCATAGTTTGAACCTCAACATAAGTGCTGGAAGAACTAGGAATAGTAGATGGAGAATTAGGAATCGGATTTGGAAAGATAGGATTAGGATTAGGAAGATTAGGAACACTAGTAAAAGTGTAGGAAGTGATATCAATGGAAGACACAATCGGAGGAACACTTGGAACCACAGTTGGAAAAGGATTTGAATAGATATAAGTAATATTATGGTAAGAATGATGTAAGGTAGGATCGTGATTTCCCATAAGATCACCACTAAGAGGAAGAACATTAAGGGAATTCTTATCTTTTTCCACTAATGCCCCATCACTAGAAGGAATCCTAAATTGAGGTGAAGGATGTATAATGTCATCTTCTTTCGCATAAGAAAAGTGTTTTTTAGAGCATATGTCATCCTCTTGTATTAAGAATTCTTCACAAGGAGGAGATAAATCAATGTATTGATCCCAAATAGGAAGATAATCCATAATGGTTTCATGAGGAAGAGAGTAATCAATATTAAAATCCAAAGGTTCATCCCAAATAGGAGGAAGAGAGTAATCAACAATGAAATCAAAAGGTTCATCCCAAATAGGAGGATTATCCATAATGGTTTCATGAGGAAGGGAGTAATCAACATCGAAATCCAAAGGTTCATCCCAAATAGGAGGATTATCATCCCTATCCATTAAGTGCATTGTAGGAGTACCATAGGTTATTAAAGCTTGATCCCTAAAGGGGAAAGAAGGTAAATTGTATTCTAAAGTAGGCTCATAGAAAAGACATAGATTAGGAGAAGAATTAACATCAATCCATAATTCATCTTTGTAAAGGTCAATTGAAGAGGTTGTAGAAGAAGATGAAATAGGAATAGGATCAATGGAGATCTCATTTGAACAATTTTCATCCTCACTTCCATGTACCTCATTAAGGGATCTTTCATCTTGAACAACAAAAGCTTCATCAAAGTACTCGAAACAAAAATCATACATGTTGAATACCAAAAGCATGAAAATGTAAATATTTTTGTATTTTTAAAGAAATTTTGCAATGTTTTTTAGATTTTTGAAATATAAATGCAAGAGTATAAAAGAAACCTAATCTTAATGGAAGAAAAGATTAACCACAAATCTAACACAATAGGGCATCTAAATCCACAAAAGAAAGGAGAGTAAGTATTTCGGGTTCACCAAAATGTAAAGTGAAGGTGAACACACAAGATAATGCAAAGGAAGATCTAGCACAATAGGGCATCTAAATCCATAAAAGAAAGGGGTAAGTATGTTGGGTTCACCAAAATGTAAAGTGAAGGTGAACACACAAGATAATACGAAGGGAGATCTAACACAATAGGGCATCTAAATCCACAAAAGATAGGGGGTAAGTATGTCGGGTTCACCAAAATGAATAGAATAAAATATGGATGGGGTCCTAGAACACTATTTTGCACATAAAAGAGACCCCAAAACCAATATTTTACACTTACATGAAATTGTATTGATATAGAAAGTAAATGTAGATGACTAATGTTGAAATGAACAGATAAAGGTACTTACCTCTGAAAAAGAACCTGCTAAAAACCCTATCAAACAGTCTCAGAAACTGCTGATTCCCGCAATTCTGAACTGAAACTGTGAGATCTACAAAACCCATAAATCTTTCCTCAAGATGGCTCAGCTCGGGTTTGACCCTCATAAAAGGTCAAATACCACATTCTTTATTTGAAGTCCGATTCGAATTCTGTTCGCAAATCCTTGAAGTTCGGCGAAAAGGGTATCCAAATTCGCTCTCAGATCTGAAACTCCACACCTGTACCTACAAGAAAATGAGGGTTTTTGTTGTATGGGGGGGGGGTACCTTGGTCAAACTGCGGTTTGGAATCAACCTTAATATTGAAATTGAAATGGAGAATGCTAGCAAGTAGTAGAAAAGGATCTAACAATGAAGCTATGCAATTCAATAGATATGCAATTGTATTTGAAATGTAAACAAGTATATTGATATGAAAGATTGAAAAAAACAATAAATGTAAATCAAACCTCCATGGTTGTATGCTTGGAATCCACCTTGGTAAGAGAATGAAATGGATCTTGAAGTTGAACAAAAGGATCTTGAAGGAAGATCACACCATCATGATGGCTAGGTCTAGGGTTTGAATGATAAATCTTGAATGCTTGAACCAAATCCCTTCAATGGCTTGAATCCTTGATCTTCAATGGAGAACTTGGATGGAGAAGAAGACTTGAATGCTTGAATGGATGCTTGCTTGATCACCTTGAGAACTTGAGAGCTTTGAGAGCTTGAAAACTTGATTGAGAGAACTTGATGTGAAAATGAGAGAGGAAGGCCTCCTTTTATAGTGATCTAGGGCACACTCCTCTAGATGGGCCACCTTGGAGAATTAAATCCCAATTAGGTCCTCAACTTTAGAAAATATACCTAGATTAAATGTAATTAAAGGATTTACCATCCCAAAACCCAAAATTGCAAAACCCAGAGGCGGGAAAATAAATTTCCTAAAAGCCCGAAGCCCGAAAATTAAGGATCTGGAAAATTTAGAGAAAGGGGTCAAAGTTGAGATTGACCCTAACCTAGTTAGGGTCAACCTAAGACATTGAAATTTTTCTTAGGTTGACCCAAAACTAAATTAGGAGGTCCCAGGGATGCCCAGAAACCTAGAATTGATGCAAGAACAGGACAGAATGTCAGGAATAGACATTAAATCCTATGATTACTAAGATGAAGCCTAGGAAGATCCATTTCTAAATCCTACCTAGAAAATAGAGCTATGGAAGAGTGAAATTCAAGAGAATCCTTAAGATCCTATCCCTAATTTCACCTAGGATGAAGCAGAAAAGAAGTGGAAAGCGGGGAGAAAGCCAAATCAAAGCAAAGATCAATTCAAGGCATCTAATATGACCCCAAACCACTTACTCGGAGGGCTAAATGCTCTTAACATGGAAGTGATTCCATTTTAAGATGATACAAATACATATTAGGATGTCCTATGACCCATTGATGTACGTGTGTTAGGTTCCATTGATACATACAAGGACTCATTGTTTCCCTCAAGGCTCCTTAAGACATATTAGGATGAATTAATGTAACCTATGATCTCTTAGGACCTCTTATGATGCCTACAACCCCTTAAGACATTATAGGACCATTACACATTGCTTATGACATCTTAAGACACATAGGACTCCTTAGGACCCATACGACTCATTATTATATCTTAAAATGTCCTAGGACCCATTCATCTATCTTAGCTTTAGTTAATACATATGAGAACCCATTGTTTCCCGCAAGAACGCTTAAGACATAGTAGTATCAATTAATGTAACCTAAGATCCCTTAGACCACTTATCACATCTACGACCCATTAACATTATTGGACCATTATACATCCCTTACAATATTTTAAGACATATATGACCCGTTCAGATCATCAAGACCCATTAACATATATTAGGTTGTCCTAGGACCCCTCAGGACCTCTTATGTTACCCACGACCCCTTAAGACACTCTAGGACCCTTATCCATCCCTTACACTATCTTAAGACACATCTAGGACCCATTGTTTTCCTGATGAAACCTTAAGACATACTAGGATCAATTAATGTAATTTAGGATCCCTTAGGACACTTATTTCACCTATGAACCATTAACATTCTAGGACTCTTATATGGATCCCTTATGAAATCTTAAAACAAATATGAAACCTTAGGACCCCCAAGACCTATTAAAGAATCTTAGGATGTCCTAGGACCACTTAGACCACTTATCACATCTATGAACCATTAATATTATTGGACCATTATACATCCCTTGCGATATTTTAAGACATATATGACCCCTTCAGATCCTCAAGACCCATTCACATATCTTAGGTTGTCCTATGACATATTTATGTATCGTAGATTCAATTAATACATACAAGGATCCACTAATGTAACCTAGGACCCCTTAGGACCTCTTATGTTACCCACGACCCCTTAAGACACTCTAGGACCCTTATCTATACCTTATGACCTCTTATGTTACCCATGACCCCTTAAGACACTCTAGGACCACTCATTGCACCTACTACCCATTAACATTCTAGGACTCCTATCTGGATCCCTTAGGACCCCTTAGGACCTCTTATATTACCTACGACCCCTTAAGACAATATAGGACCCTTATCTATACCTTAGGACCTCTTATGTTACCCACGACCCCTTAAGACACTCTAGGACCACTTGTTGCACCTACGACCCATTAACATTCTAGGACTCTTATCTGGATCCCTTATGAAATCTTAAAACAAATATGAAACCTTAGGACCCCCAAGACCCATTAAAGAATCTTAGGATGTCCTAGGACCACTTAGACCACTTACAAGATCTATGATCCATTAATATTATTGGACCATTATACATCCCTTACAACATTTTAAGACATATATGACCCCTTGGGATCCTCAAGACCCATTAACATATCTTAGGTTATCCTATGACACATTTATGCATCTTAGATTCAATTAATACATACAAGGATCCACTAATGTAACCTAGGACCCCTTAGGACCTCTTATGTTATCCATGACCCCTTAATACACTCTAGGATCCTTATCTATACCTTATGACCTCTTATGTTACCCATGACCACTTAAGACACTCTAGGACCACTTATTGCAGCTATGACCCATTAACATTCTAGGACTCTTACCTGGATCCCTTAGGACCTCTTATGTTACCTATGACCTCTTAAGACACTCTAGGACCCTTATGTATACCTTAGGACCTCTTATGTTACTCACAACCCCTTAAGACACTCTAGGACCACTTATTGCACCTACGACCCGTTAACATTCTAGGACTCTTATATGGATCCCTTATGAAATCTTAAAACAAATATGAAACCTTAGGACCCCCAAGACCCATTAAAGAATCTTAGGATGTTAATCTAACCCATTGATGTATCTTATGTTCCATTAATACATACAAGGACCCACTGTCACCCTGAATATCCCTTAAGAAATACTAGGATCCCTAAGGACCTCTTATGAAACATATGACCCCTTAAGACATTCTATGAAAGTTATCTATCCCTTACAACATCTTAAGAGACCTAGGATGCATTAGGATCAATTAATTTAACCTATAATCCCTTAGAAGCATTTATGATAGGTCTACAAAGCCTTACGACATTCTAGTCCAACCTTATCTATACCTTATGACATCTAAAGACACATATGACCCCTCCAAGACCAATTAATGTATCGTAGGATTCCCTAGGACCCATTCATGTATCTTAGGTTCTATTAATTGCTATGAGGGCCTATTGTCACCCTAAACAACCCTTAAGACCTATTAATACCAATTAGTACATCCTAGGACCCTTAAGACCTAATAGGACCACTTGACCTAATAGGACCTGTTAATACCAATTAGTACATCCTAGGATCCTTAAGACCTAATAAGACCACTTACTTAACCTAATAGGACATATTAATACCAATTAGTACATCCTAAGACCCTTAAGACCTAATAAGACCACTTATGTGATGTAATAGGACCTATTAATTCCAATTAGTACATCCTAGGATCCTTAAGACCTAATAAGACCACTTACTTGACCTAATAGGACCTATTAATACCAATTAGTACATCTTAAGACCCTTAAGACCTAATAAGACCACCTAGGACACTTAAGACCTAATAAGACCACTTACTTGACCTAATATGACCTATTAATACCAATTAGTACATCTTAAGACCCTTAAGACCTAATAAGACCACTTACGTGACATAATAGGACCTATTAATACCAATTAGTACATCCTAGAACCCTAAAGACCTAATAAGACCACTTACTTGACCTAATAGGACCACTTACTTGACCTAATACCAATTAGTACATCCTAGGACCCTTTACGAGTATTAGTACACTCTAGTATTGTAAATTTAAGTATAATTTTATATATTTAGATATTTGTTTCCATTTTACATGTAGTTATAACATGTAATCAAGTACTTAATTGTTAACACTTAGCTTTCACATGTTATGTATCTAGATGGCCACTCAGGATGCACCTCAGACTCCTGATATACAAACCATTTTTCATATTGGTGACACAGAGATGGCTCAACTTAGAGAGTCCATCTATACATCTTCAGTAGATAGCATATATAGAGATACTTGTGTCAGTATATTGACCAGTTTGGAGGTGATGACTGCTAGATTGAGATCTCACTCCTCCTTCATGCCTCAGGTAGTTGAGACTATTTTTTGAGAGTTGAGGGCAAAGGTCTCAGGTGATATTTCCTTGGAGACAATTTAGAGCCTTGTCCCCAAGGAAATCATCAAACGTGAGGTTTTATCACATTATGAGGGGAAGGCCACTGTGAGGGAAGATCAGGTCACATGGTGTGTCATTCCTCAGATCTCATGCATTATATACCCTTAGTTTCTTGCAGCACATGGTTGTCATCCTAATAGCGACCAGATTCCTTTATATTTTTTATAGCAGTTGTACGCTAAGTTTCATTTGGGACTCATGGTCATCTATTTAGATCTTCCAACATATTATGGTCAGGGGCGTGGTAGGGTTGTGGACCATGATTAGTATTGTAGTTATGATCAAGTTGTATACCCTCATAGACAACTGGTTGGGCACAAGACTCTAATAGTGGCACCGACGATGGCTGCTACTGCTGATAGAGTCATTATTGCTTCTCAAAGGGGAGTAGTAGATAGTATAGGATAGATTGCTTCTATAGCCACATCTATCACTTCAAATTCATTGGGTAGATACATTTTGAATAAACTAAGTAGATCCAGATCATGTTCTAAGGCTTCATCTAGTACTACTACAAGTGTGACTGATGAGACATATAGAGCTACAAGTCTTCCTATACCTAGAGAGATACGAGCACTTTCAGGTCATCATAGTCATTTAGATATAGCCCTTTACTTTTTGGAGGATCTCCTGCAGTCCTATTCTTATATTGCTAACATGCAGAGGATCCCAATACATTCAGTCAGGGATCTCATTGGACTTGCATGAGGTCCTATAGTTCCACTTACACAAGATGCACCATCTAGTTAGGCACATCATAGTTTAGAGCACTCTGCACCCATAGATCACTCTACAGCTGTAGAGCTAGGTATATAGGTTGGAGATGCACACATCACCACTAAGGGCCTAGACACATTTGATGAGTAGTTGCGTGGGTTGGGTCAGGTGGACATTGGCACTAATGTTGAATATATGTCCCTTTTTTTAGATATATTTTTATGTGTGTGTGGGGGTGTGTTGTATGGAAAATTTTGTGGACTTAAAAACTTAATAAAACATGAGTACCTATCTTGAAAAGGAGAAAATTCAAAAATCACTATTTTCTAGTGTCTATGTTTAGTTTCGGGAAATTCTGTAACTAAATTTGGGCTGGAAATGCATAAACAGAGAAAACCCATAAATCTTCTATCTTTCAGAGCAAGGTCATCCTTGACCCAAGATCAGGGTAAGATCTTACCCCGAGGTACAATCTTACCTCAAAAGGTCATCTTTGACATGATCAACTCCGATGGAAATTCTGCTCATGGATCCCAGATATCACAGAAAAGGGTACTCAGATCTGTACTAATATTCATTGTCCCGCACCAGCACCTGTAAGAAAAAGAGGGTTTTTGTTGTTTGGATGAGGGGTTTTCCTTGGTCAAACCCTGGTTTGGAATCAAACTTTAAAATAGTATTGAAATAGAGAATGCTAGCAAGTAGTAGAAGTAGATCTAACAATGAAGCTATGATACACAATAGATATGCAATTGTGTTTGAAATGTAAACAAGTATGTTAATATGAAATCTTGAACTTATTAGTAAATCAAAACCTCCATGATTGAATGCTTGGAATCCACCTTGAAGAGAGTGTGAATAGATCTTGAAGATGAACAAAGGATCTTGAAGGAAGATCACACCATCATGATGGCTAGATCTAGGGTTTGAATGACGAATCTTGAATGCTTGAACCAAATTCCTTCAAAGGATTGAATGCTTGAATCCTTGATCTTCAATGGAGAACTTGAATACTTGAATGCTTTCTTTAAGGATGGAATGCTTGATAATGGATGTCTTTTTGAGAGTACTCTATGAAAAGTGAATGATGAAAGATCACTTGATGATTGATGGAGAAAATGAGAGGAGAAGACTTCCTTTTATACTAGTATAGGGCACAAAATTCTAGAGAGGCCGACATAGGAGAATTAAATTACAATTAATTCTTAACCCCTAGAAATAGACCTAGATTAAATATAATTTAAGAGTTTATAGTTCCCAAACCCGAAATAGCAGACCCGAAAGTGGGAAAATAAACTTTTGAGTTTCCCCCTGCATTTGGAAAACTTTCCAATGAAAAGGGGGACCTAGGTCAAGGATGAGGTCAACTTTGACCTAGGTAAATTTTGAGGTCAACCTTGACCTAGGGGTTTAGGACCCTTGGAAAATGAGCCAAAAGAGGAATACAGTGCTTGGGGAGGCCCAGACATACCCTTAAACAGACATAGAAGATGGGAAGGAGGTAGAAAATAGAGGACAACATGATGATGGCCCCAAAACACCCCCTAAGAAGGGCTAAACATTGTTGACATGGAAGTGCTTCCTTTTTAAGATGAAACATTAATCCCCCACTTTAGCGAGCATATGAAAATCGAACATGCTCACGGTAAAGGAGAAGAAAGATCCAAGTGGATTCGCAACGAGATAGAATAACACTTAGTTAAGGGTACAAGCCCCCAAACTAAGGATTCTAACTCAAAATACATGCATGAGGGTGCGAAAACAAAATACAAAACTAAAAGAAAACCCAAATCAACTAGTAAAGGAAACCTTGTTGAGAAATGCCTCCTATACTAATATCATATTTGGAAAGCTATCATAAAAGCATAAATGATTACATAAAAAAGACAAGAGAAACACTATAAATAACATAGCTTCATGATCCAGTCCTACTAGCATGAAAGAAAAAAGAGAGAAAAGAGAAAGTGATTACCTCGCCCAGTAAGATGCCCACCTTACCGTGAATCACCAAGGAGGGAGAGCCCAACAGGTAACCAGTCTCGATAGTTTAGCCAACAAACTGTGCTTGCAATTGAAATGCATCTTCTGACTGCTTTTGGAATACCCATAGATCCACCTTCTTGTATCACTATGAATATAAAATCAGGGATAACTTTAAGAAACTCCCTTTTAGGAAAAAGTGTAAAATCCTGGCAAATTGTACATTATTTTATGGGGGAATTTGTTTTAATGCAGGCGATTTTTTTTTCAAATCCATGATTTTTCATAGTTTGTATTGGCGATTTTTTCCCCACCGAATGAAAATTTCATAAATTGCTAGCGAATAATTTTATTTTGAAGCAAAAAATTATAATATATGAGGCGAATAATTTTATTTTGAAGTAAAAAATTATAATACATGAGGCGAATAATTTTCTTTTGAAGTAAAAAAAAAAAACTATATTGGCGAATTTTATGAACCATTTAAAAATTTATTTATTTTATTGGCTAATCGTTCGTTAATTATGGGAAAAAAATTATTTTATTGGCAATTTCCAAAAGATGGGACATAACACGGACACGTCACCTAACCTAACATACCTAACATACATACATTATTTTATAATGTAAAATGTATTATTTGAGACCATTTAATGATCCAAGATTAACGGCTGAAGTTTAATTTTGGCCCCAATTTCTTGAAGGAAACAAAGTTGTCCAAGAAGTCACCAGAATGTTGACACGTATCAATTAGGGTTGCCAACCTGTCTGCAGACTACAATGTACACATGTTGGTATCGATAATCACAGTCCTATAGTGAAACTTGTAACCTCTTAACTCGGTAAGAAATAAATGCCTTGTCAGACTGTCAATGACAGATGACATTTTTAAACTGTCACACACCACTTCCAAATTTGCACAAATGATCTAACCGATTTATGACAGTTTTGCATTTATGGGAAAGATTTACTGCCAGATATGAAAGATTAAGGACAAAATTTTAATTTCTCACACACATGCATTTAGGGGAAAGATTTACATGAAAGATTTAGAGGCATATTAAGGACAATGGATTTAATACCATTAAAGAAAGAATAATTTATTGCTAAGTAACGATCAAGGATTCAAGGGCTATTTATAGACAATCTAGCTTCATTATTCCTCGATTCGTCTTTGCTAGATAATTTGTTTGTTTAGGTCATTAGTCTGCAGTCTGCAAATAATTTGTTTTTAAGTTTTCTGAAGTTTTATTGTTTTAGATAGACACTCCAATTAGGCTTAGATGCACATCTAAGGAGGCCTAGAAGGCCTTTCTGGGTTCCTTTTTAGATGAAACCTTACAATCAATTTGTAAGGAGGGTGGGCCTTTCGTAATAGAGGTTGTTAAAATGGTGTTGGGCAGAGAGTTTTTGAACAATGAAGATAGGCACCAGATCAACACGGACATTGCGTCCTATTTTTTGGCATCTCTTCTCGACCTCGAAGGAGAGAAGGTGGACATGTTAATGTTGTTGAGGAGGGTTTTTAAAGAATAATACTTGGGGGACAACGTTAATGTTGTCATGTTCATAGAAATAGGGGTGGGGATCCCTTGGGCAAGTGAAATACCCAAGCTTCTCCTCCCAGGCCAAAATGTGGCCATGCAACCTTTTCTGTTGGGTCTAATTGCTGGGCAGTTGAAGCGCCATAGGAAATGGGTGCTGATTGCTAGGGATTTTCTTCGTAAGTGGTTTATGCTTGACGAAGAGGAGGCTCAAGCAGGGCAATATGGGTGACTCGATGAATTCTTGCAATTAATCCTCTCTGCAAAATTCTACTTAGATGGAGCCATAGGGCAAAATCACTAGTGGACTACTAGTGGATTTTTTTTTTTTTATAAAAACATACCACGTTTTTGGGTTTTTTGTTTATAGTAGAACTGTAGGTTTCTCTTTGTAGTGGAAGTGGACAATGTAATTATAATTTTATGAAAAAAAAATAATGAAAATTTTGCAAGCTGATTTCAATTTATGTTTTATGGGTACAAAAATTGGTTCTTAGACTTCTCTGTCACTGTGATTGCAATATTTTAATTACGTGCTTTATCTGTGTATTAGACATGTATGATGTAACTTGTAAGTATGTTTCAGTAGAAATAAGGAAACGTTCAAATGATGCCGATAGTATTTCCATTTTTAAATATGAATATTTAAAATGTATCGCAGTTGTACAATGTAGACAATTATAGTTAATAAACAAAATGTCTTATCAGTTATCACTGACATTAAGTTTGGGTAATGTTACATGTCATGACATTTTCTCCAATTTCACACACTTGTACCTTTAATATGAAAGATTTACAAAATTTTGAAGGACAAATGAATTAATAAGGTTAGAGAAAGAATTTATTATTTTCTAATTATAAGGTATGAGAATTATATGTGATTATAATTATCAACATTAAAGTTATAATCAATAAAAAATATCATTTTAACTTTAAGTAAACTATGTAATAAATAAAAAATATTACTTTAACTCATGTTTGGGAGACCTAGCGAGTCAATGACCACAAAATTCTTGTAATCTCTAAACACTAACCTAAGTAACCTTAACTTCGGCCTCTGAATTTTATTAGAATGTAATATTATTAAAAAAATAGTGCATTTTGAATTTGATTGGCTAAAATTATTACTATTCAATTAAATAACTTTAAATTTTATTATCCATTATTAATTAATATCTATAAAGGAAAAAAATAATAGTATAACATTTGTTGGTGTAATTAAGTATTTACTAATTACACTTTACTTAAGTTTACTTAGGATAATGCATTTGCATAATTAGTTGTCTTTGAGACACCTAGGAGTTTGCATTTCATTTTAGCACATGGTTAGGAGAATCTCCACTTTAGGTGGTCATAGTTGTCTTCTCATACCTCTTTGTGTGTGAAATCCACCTTTAGTGCTCTTATCACATTATCATCCTCTCATTGTTGCACATACTTTCATGTACAATGGAGGATGATCCACCTTTGGTGGACATGTGATTCCACCATGTCTAGTTGATAGCTTATTATTTGCATAACTTCTAGTTATCATGCATTGCCTATATATTGAGGCATTTCTACATTGTATGTAATCAATCAATTATCCATCATTTGATCATTATTGAATTCTTCATTTGATCATATTATCTTGTCTCTCTTGTTTGTGCTATCTCTTGAGCTTCTAGATCTTGGTTTCTACTCCTTGCCTTAAGCAAATTCTTACAACATTTAACAATGTCTGTTGCAAATAACTACAATTAGATGAGCATAGATCGACGATGTATGATGGAATTCAGGATGAAAGGGAAAAGCAACCCCATCTTTTCAAACCCATTCTAGAATCATGACACGTGTCACTAAACACATAACATGTTCCACTTGTAGTCTCGCATGGTCTACCAACAATGTCATTTGATGATGACATGACACATCATGGTCTAACTTGTGAGGTGAGTCATCTGTTAGATGACTAGTTGAGTTAATGGGACCCACGGGGCCACCACACCACTCATCGGTGAAGATAGTGACTAAAAATGATATTATGACCGTTGGATGATTGTAGATCAATGACTGAAGTTGTATTTCAGGATGAAAGGGAAAAGCAACTCCATCTTTTCAAACTCATTCCAGAATCATGACATGTGTCACTAAACACCTAACACATTCCACTCGCAGTCTGGCACAGTCTACCAACAATGTCATTTAATGACGACGTGACACATCTGACTCATGAGGTGAGTTAGCAGTCAGGTGACTAGATGAGTTAATGGGACCCACGAGGTCACCACACTAGATAGTGACTAACACTAACATAATGATCGTTGGATGATTTTAGATTAACAACCGAAGTTGTATTTCAGGCTGAAAGGGAAAAGAAAACCCATTTTTTCAAACCCATTCTGAATTCATGACGCATGTCCACTCACACAATCAGTGACAATGACAAGTGTGATGACTATAGATTGTACAATTTTGGTGCTTTAAGTTTCACTTTCCAATCTAATTTTTCATTTATAAGTAGTCTGCAGATTTAGAAAGGGCTTACTGATTCTAAATTTCTAGGTTGAGGATTAAGGTCAAGGAAAGCAATAAAGTCTCTAAGCTCTCTTCCTAGTCATAGTCTACAAAAATCAAAACTAAGGGTAACAGGTAACTACTAAAATCCTAAACACCTACGTCCCGCATTAAATTTTTTAAATCTCTTGATTTACAACTTTACTGTTTATATTATATAAAAAAATTAGCCTTTTAGGGTTGAATTTTGAATCACCCCTGTAAATTGTTACTATGATGGGCAAAACAAATATCAAGAATAAGACTATGAGTAAAAGGCCAAGTCAGATAATAGAATTACATAATCTACTTAAAACACCAGGTTTCACTGATTTATTCCATGATATTTATGATCCTATTATTCATGGAAATATGGGAATAATGGAAATTAGATTTGCAGTTGAAAACAAGTGGAATGATCCAAATAAGGTTTCAAAATTTTATTCATTTAATCCCATGATAAATGCAATGGAAAATAAAATTGGAGTGTGGGTTGCTGGGTCGACACACATGGCATTACCTCAAGTATTCCCTTGCCCAGAAATTGTCATGGTCTACACCGAAAATTATGATGAAAATAGAAAAGCAATTGTAAATAAAAATACTCAGGAGGAAATTTTTTCCATAACCAAGAGTGAATTTTCTAGTCTATTGAACCTAGGGTTTGAACAACAAAACTCAAATGTGCACATTGACCTGGGAAAGTTGGTAGATGATTATGAAAAATTAGATACAACACAAAGAGATTCTTATATCAGAGGAATAACAAGAGGTTCTAGTATGAGTCTAGATCATAAGCCTCCTTATGATTATAATATTTTTGTGCCATGGGCACATAATAGTATTTCCTTGCTAGCATTTTGTTTGGGATTGGATAGTAACAAACAAGTGGGTGCCAGCATTCTTGAAATGACTTTTCATATTCATTTTGCAAAAGAACCAGTAAAATATTGTCTTATTGAGAAAATTGTTTGTTGCATGCAAGAACAATTACTAATGATTAAAAGAGGTTCACATAAGACATTTAGATTCACAACCTACTTGTTTTATCTTCTCTTCGCAAAGCATTGTGCAATATTTTAGACAAACAAGCTTTGCAATCAAGGCCAAAATCCAATATATGAGTGGATACCTCAGATAAGGATGATTGATAACAGAAGGAACTACAACAATTTTGTAGACTTCTTTTTGGCACTAATGTACCATAAAATTACAGGCACTCCAATGCCTTGATTTCCTATTACTTGTAGAGATTGCATTCAACTCAGAAGTCAAATACAATTGGTTGACTGGTACTTAATGGAAGAGTACACTGTGTTAAGGTTTTACAGTTCAGTGGTAGAGTCCTACAAACTTCCAATACATGTAACAAAGAGGGTATTTGCATTAGAATATGTAGGAAGATGGAGAGCACAAATGTACTATTTAATGACCAGCAAAAGAAAATGATATTTCCTTCCTTGCCTTTCTCATTTGGAGGTTTCACATTTGAGAGAAGAGGATTCAAAGTGGCACAAGCCTTTTTTTCATTTTTTCGCTTTGATGTTGACAGTCACTGGTAGTATGATCCACTCAACATAATTGGAACAAAGCTTATAGAGAATGGGAACTCTGTAAGAAAATGTCAACATGAAAGTATGTAATTGATTGAAAAATTTAAAAACATGGAATTCTAGGATGAGGTCAAAAAAGAGATGAAGAAATATGCTACTAAAAATAATATGTCAATACATGAATTGTCATCACAAATTATGGCATTGCACAAACAGAAAGAAAAATTGCAGGCCATGACATTGTACAATTTCTACCAGAAAGCTGCTCAACCATCTACAAAATCTATTCCGAAAGAGATAATGAATTAAGGTATGTATGATAATTGGACTTGAACCAAAATTTCTAATTTTTGGGAAATGAGGAAGAATATCAGTGAGCCAAGGACCTCTGCAGATCTTTATGGCGTGGAAGAGGATACAATGTTTAGTGAATTATGGAATAAGGAGCATCCATCTGAAGCATATCACGATGATGATGATGACTATGACCAGGATTCTGTGAATCCCACATCTAGTGTGAATCCCACATCTAGTAAAGTATGTTCAATTAGTAGAGGACTTGACGTGTCCACAAAAGTTTAATATACCAAAGGGGCAGATATTGTAGAAAAAATGGGCTACCTAGGTTTTGGTGGGTCCTAGTGGACAAGGGCTTTGGTCTGTACTTGACCCACTAGCTCCACCAAAATATGGTGAGAAACTAGGCCTTGGACTTGGAGTTCAATCATCATATTCATCAACTCAGTCAATTTCATTTGTTCCACCTTCAAATATAGTTCCACCTATTCCAAGCACTTAGATTCAATATGAATCAAGCACTCAAATCCAATCTGAATCAATTTCCACTCCCACAGTTGTGGATATCGTGGGTACAACTACAACTAGTGGTCCGAAAAGGACATTATAGATAGACATGAAAACAAAGGTTCCCAGAGATCAAGGAAGTGTAAAGAAGTAAAAGGTTATGACAAGTATTAGTACAACAATGGCAATGGTGACTGTGAGTCTAACAATTGCCCAACCTTCAAGACAAAACCCTCAAAACAATCCAAAAACTCCACTTGTAATGGGTTAGGGTGTTGCTAATCCTCATGGTGGAATTAATAGAACCACATGCAACATAGGTCGAAGCTCATATATGAGTGCAAGTGCTATTTCACCATTCAAACATTTAATTGTTTCACAAAACCTTGATTTTTGTTAAAATGATTTTGTAACTAACTATGAAAAATAAAAAAATAGGAATAGATGAAATAGTAAGACAATGAAGATGGAAGTAGTTGCTATAGCTCGTGATGCAGAACCTGCATCCAATAGGTTATTTCCCACATATGACCCAAATAAAGATATGATGGAATTCATGGTGTTATGCCCCCAGCTAGAGATAACAATCCACTAGAGAGTCAGTTAGATCCATCTCAATTTCAAGTTAGCACCCTCCAAATGGATTTATCCAAAATTAAAAATGTGGACAAGATAAATGTGTCGAAAATGACCAACCAAGTGGTCTACAGCTCAGTGATGGTTGGAGAGAGAGAAAGGAAAGATTAAGGGCACAATAGATAAGTTAAAGGCAAACCTAGAAAATGTAAAGGAAAATGAGAAAGCAACAGAAAACAGGTGCAAAGAATTAGAGAGAAGGATAAAAAATTCATCCTCTAAAGAAGCAATTGGACAACAAGAACATATGGATGGAGAACTAAAAACTCCGAGGGAAAAATTGGAATAGAGCGAAAAAAAACTTGCGGATGAAAGAGTGTCTTCATTAAGTTTATACAAAAACTTGGAGAATGCGGGACATGCAAACAATAACTTAAAGAAAGAATTGGAGAATGAGAGGGTAAAAAAAAAACAATGGGAAGAGAAAGAAAAATAGTGGGAAGAGAAAGCAAAGAAAATAAAACAACATAGTGAACACCAGTTCTCAGAAATTAGAGAAGACCTAAAGAAGGCAAATAATACAATTAAAAATTATGAAAACAACTTGAATGACCATGTAAATAATACAGTCAAGAAAATAAAAAAATTCTTCTGGGGGAAAATAAAAATGTCTGGTGATAGGTTGTGTGATTGGTTTGAACTAAATGAAAGTCTTAGAGATGTTTTTAGGAAGTTGAAAGAGCACATTGAGAAGAACAAACTTTTTTGTCAGAGACATAAAATTGCAAAGAAGATTATGTAAGAAATCAACACAAGTAGTGACATGCATTTGGCAAGCAAGGGAATTTAGGACCGCATTGGTGCAACAATAAAGGTGACCTCTATCTTTCAAAAATGTCAGAAACTAACAAAAGTAGAAGAAACTATTGCCTTATTCGGGCCAAAGCTCGCCAAGATGAATACTAAAACAACCAAATTGATATATCTTGGTTTTCTGAGTCCCGGTCCTGATTACTCATCAATTTATTTTGTTGGAAGAGAAGCTTAAAAAAAAATGTTGGAGGAAACAATGACGTCTGATTTAGGAAAGCTTCCTCAGGACATAACTCATGAAGGTATTGCAAAATGCATCAAAACATTGACAAATTTGAATGCAGCAATGGAAGGAACATTGCTTTCAACTCACTCTTCCAAGTATGGATGGTTGACGAGGTTGCAAGTCATTTACTATAACATCACAAATTTTGCCCTTCCAACTAATGAAGAATGGAGCATACTAAAGAAACTGACAAAATCATCTTGATCTCATCAATCATAGTATGTGAAAGTAATTTTAGTTTCAATCATCTCTATATCTTTAGTATATATCTTTGATATTATCCTAAATACTAGAATTGAGTTTAAAGTAACAAGTTTGAACTTTGTTTTTTGAAGTTGTTATTGCTCCCTTGTTTCTATAAAAGGGAATTCAGGGTCATTGGCTTAGGATAATGAAATTGAAATTGGGCAATGTTCCAAACTGCTAATGGGTATTGAGTCATTGACTTATGTAAATAGAATCATAGAGTTGTGTTCTTACTAGTATTAATGAATGAATTGTTACATTGTATCATATTTGTATTTAAATTAATGAGAATCAATATTTCTAAGAATTTTAACATATGAATTGGTATGTTGTCAAAAAAATAATGAAAAATATACAAGAATTATACCATATGAGCTGAATAATGCAAATGAAAACCATTATTAATTATGGAATTGAATCTTGATGACATTATCAACCACATTCATGTTTTTGACATTGTAATATGCTATTATGCATGATTGATGATGAAATATAGAAATTGACAGTAGACTTAGGAAAAAGTTTAATAAATACCTAGGACTTGCTACTTCTACAACAGTTCAACTTTAAGCTACCACATCATATCATTATTGAGATCATCGGATTCATTGCCATCAACTTCATAGCTTCCTTGGTTCTTTGATATGTTTTCTTCACTCTGCATACCTCCGCTTAACTGATGTTCACCGCTAGCGGTACCAATACAAGTACATGAGTCAATGACATCATTGTCTCTGACATTCCCACTACCACTCCCACTTTGGTTTGAAATGTTGCCCAACCCTCTTCTCTGACATTTCTTCCTCCATAATTTCAATGCCCTTTCGTAAGGAAAAGTATTGACTTCATAACTGGATGTATAGAGCCTCAAGCAATTTTCCAGATTCTTTTCTAGTTTGTTTCTTTGCTTTGACTTTAGGAATCCCAAAGCACTAAAAAATATCTCATCCTCCACCTACCCCAATATCATGGTTAGACATAAATCAGAAAGCTTTAAATATTCTGATATTGAATCAATCAACATTTCACTCTCAGTTAGATTTTTCCAAAGCCTTGATACTGATCCATCTTCAAGAGGGTTCTGCATAATATTATATTGTTCCCTCATTGTCAGTGAAAAATGAGCTGATTGCTCTCTCAAATGATTTTCATCTAAAATTCCATTTAGAGTTACTCCATTTAACTCTTTGGTTTTGCAAAAATGATCTATCAAAGTTAGTAGCTTAGTTTTAAAATCTTTCAGACTTTTTAGACTCCAATATCGAGGAAACAAAATAGCCATGGATTCAAGTAGTTTGACTGGAGGGAATCTTGCTCTAATTTGTGTGGAAAGATCAAAGGAAATGTGCTTCATAAAAGTTGTTAGAGACTCAATGATCTTGGTAAAGTCTTCCCTTTTAATACTTGATACTTGCCTCTTGGGGTTCTTTTCTGGTTCCTCAGACTTGATCTTGGCAAAGTAGTGCATTGGTATCTCAACTCTGTGAACTTCTGCACATAACTCCCCATTTGCACCGATTTTTAAAAAGTTAGCAGGATTGTCCAAATATGTGATTTTCAGCCAGCTAGAAAATTTTACATAATCACATGATCGATAGAGATTATCGAGCATCATGCATGCCAATTTACGCGGTGCATCATATTCTGCAATATACATAGCTCTTTGCTAGGATTTTTTCATTAAATTTCTCATTTCCTCAATCACGGGTAGAAGACCTGGTAATATTAAGAGTGTCTCTACATTACTTAACATTCACAACAATGTAGGAAATTTTGGTTTCCCTACTTTGTCACGACTTGAGTTCATTAGACCAAGCAATGATTGATATTTTGAAAAACTCGATGTGCTAGTCCATCCAAAGAGATCCATTTGGTATCATTATCCTTAAGGAGCTTGTTCCTGTTGGTTAGTCCTTTGGAAAAGTGTTGAAATTCCCTCAATCATTTCAGACTTTGATAGAAGTATTGGTAGAGCTCTTTGATTAAAAATTCAATTTTTTGTATTGGAGCATGCTTGTTGACAACTCCAAAAGCTAGATTCATTCTGTGGGCCATGCAATGAATGGGAGTAATGTAGGGTGCACAAGAAGATTGTATCTTTGTGCAAAGACATCCCCTATGGCCTTACATTACTAAAGCTCCATCCACTCCAACACACACCAGCTTTTTGGCAATCATCATGTCATTTATACCTCCATAATCAATTAGAGAACTCTTTACTAGTTCAAATAAATTATCTACTATCACATTATCCTTCATTTTAGCAACAGTTAGCAGATGAGGTTAGTGAACAAAATTTTGTACAGTATAAACATGCATGCATACCTAGGAAGTATTGTCTACTGTTGTAACCTCATCTAAAGAAAATGCAATAAAATTTGACTCTTTAATTTTTTCCTTTAGATCCTCTTTTTCAGCCTCAGAAAGACAACTTTCCCATTCCCATCCACTGTTTACTGACCAGTAACTATTAGGATAGTTACGAGCTTTCAGAAAGTGTAATAAAGCACTCAATGATGGGTAGTTTGTCATAGGACACCCTCTGCTCAAAATATTAAACACAACACTTAACTAAACAACTTTTCCCATTAGTTCTACTTCCAATGCTTTTCCAAAACAAGCTTCAATAGAGCCTTTAACTTCACCAGGCTTTGTCTTTATATTATGCTAAAATTCATATAATTGTGCATTCCTAACATGCTGGGATTCCTCCTTTGTTTTCCATCTTATCACTGATTTTTGAACTCCATCTATGGTTTTCTTTTCATAAACTTTAGCCATATGCTTCTCTATGGTGTCAATTTTTAGCTGCAACCTCTTTTCCTTCTTATTTATCTAGCTACAAATCTTACATCTGCATTCTACCAGAGGCTCACCTTCAATTGGATTGTCCACTAGTTCAATGAATGGATACTTTGACACCCATTCTACTTGAAAATTCCTTGACAGATCCCACATTTGATCTTTTTTTGATTCTCTATCATTCTTTGATTTGTATTTTTTTTCTTCTTCCTTGCACCATCATCTTCTCTGACATTCTCAATCTCATCCAAGTCAATTATATCATTATGGCTATTATGGGTATTTAACTAAAAATATTCTTCAAGTTCATCGTGATCTGAGATATCAGGTTCACTAACTTCTTCAATATGTCATGTAAGTTCAGGTTGTGAATCTTGAAAATCTTCTTATGATGAAGTAGCTTCCCGATTTTGGCCAGAAACATTTCCAACACCATGACCAAAGTATGATGATAAGGTTTTTTGTTTTGCTGGCCTCTCTTGGCTTTCCCCATATGTAGGAGCCTTACCCTTATTCTTGTTCAACATCTCGATTCTTCAACGAAATAAATGCTACCTGCCTACCAGTAAAAAAAATGTTTACTTGTTAAAGAAGTGACACTAGAACTATAATATATATATTATAATATTGATTCATTGACCCTTAAATCATGTCTAAGGTCACCATTGTTTTCTAACTGGTCCCCACTAAATAAGAATGAACTCAAATTTATGTAGTCACAGAATAATAATCACTTACCTTTGTCTCAAATTCAATTGCAGTCGCAACTCGCCAATGCAGTCAAGACTCAATAGTCTGAACTTCACTATCGATCAAATTGAATAGAGCCAAATTGGATACAATATGTCAATAACACTGATCTATGCATGTATTTATACTAATCCTTTTTAGGTGAATTCGGTGGGAGGTATTAGGTCTCCAAATATTTGGTGAAGTCCGCATAGTTATAACATGTCTTGTGTTATTTCCTAGGCGATTATGGGTTGTCCAATACCTTGGTATGATTAATAAAGTTGGTGAAAATGCATTGGTTTGAGACACGCGTCTGTAAAATGCCTAGCGAATTTGGGGCCACCTGTATATATATAAAACTATTAGAAAATTTGGGGTCACCTAAAAATATATATATAAAACTATTGGTGAATATAGGCCGTCCATTTGGGGCCACTTTGAAATTATAGGCGAATGTTTAAAATATATCATGCCCAAAAATTATATGTCATTGGCGATAATGTGAAAGACATGGACAAAATTAGATAAACTGATGGGCGATGGGCCCGGGCATTGGGCCCAATTTTAATAAATGTGGGGCAATATGGTCAATCCCAAAAGTCCAATATATTCGACAAATTGGGGGTTGCCCACATGTGACATTCGCCACTAAAGTTTTCGCTGTATAAAATACATGTCTCCTCGGGATTTAGCAACTTATGTGTGTTACCTTTGAAAGATTTAGCTTATTTAAAAATTGAAAAATGCGTGTCTCTTCAAAATTTAGCAACTTATGTGCATTACCTTCAGAGAATTTAGCATATTGAAAATTAAAAAATGCATGTCCCTTTAGGATTTAGCAACTTATGTGTGTTACCTGAAGAGGATTTAGCATATTGAAAATTGAAAAATGTGTGTCCCTTCAGGATTTAGCAACTTATGTGCATTACCTTAAGAGGATTTAGCATATTGAAAATTGAAAAATGTGTGTCCCTTCAGGATTTAGCAACTTATGTGTGTTACCTTCAGAGGATTTAGCATATTGAAAAACTATAGTACAAGGGAGACCCTATATATGCCCCCCTCCTTATCATGGCTATCTACTAGACATGATAAGGAGGAGGAAGAGGATACCTACTTCACCATGTAAGGAGATATCCTGTTTAACAATAATGTACACTATATTCTTAGCGAAAGGTATTGAACCCTACATCCAAGTGTATAGATAACCGTGAAAAGGATATGTCACTCATGGAAAAGTATCCTCAAAGAAAGAGATCTTATCAACAAGACCCCCACCGTAGAGGAGTGCTTTTAGATAAAATATCATCTTTCAAAGATAAACCAAGCAGGAACAAAGATTCAATCATCAAGCCCCTTGCAATCAGGAGGAAGAGGAATCTTTGAAATGAGGGAAAAAACTCTAATCACCAAAACAAGTGCAAGAGTTTATAAAGAACATAATTTTCAATATAGAGAAGAGGTGATGACCTAGGACAAAAACCTCTCAAAAAGGATATCCATAGTCAAAACATCGGTCAATATAATAAATAATGTTGCAGGATAAACAAATGCCACTAAGCTAGGGAAAGCAGATCCCTAGACAAAGACAAAGAAGGAAGAACCCTTCCCCTCAGGGAGGAAGGCATGGGATACCTTAAAAGATATCTTGAATAATAAGAGAGAATCTATGGATGATTATAGATATATAATACAAAACCATAGAGAGAGAGGATAGAAAGAATACCAATTAAGCTCAATAAAAAGCCTAATGGATCCTAGGAGACTGGATATAAATACACCTCTTGCCCCCCAATCCAAAGACAAGAGGAGAAGAAATCTATATTATATCATAATAAGGGGCATCCCCTATATCAAAATTATGAAGGAATTGTAAAAATGCACGAGAGTGAGATATAATTCCTAAAGTGGCTCTTTCTCTAACATAAAACTTGAAATGCCCACAATCAACAAGTAAATGTGTATTACTGTAATGAAAAGGACATTTATACTTATGTAGAGCATCTATTGGTATAGGTTTAAATATTTATTTCTTGGAATACATTAGTTGTATATACACCTTCTTAGCTACCTCTTGACAAATATTAGGGTTATCTAAGGTAGGTGTAGGGAGAAGAGGAGGACAATGATCAACATCAACCACCTTGATTTGAGATTGCGAACAACCAACAATACACATATCTTGTTTAGGGGGTATATGAACCAGATACTTAATACCATGCTCACTAACACCAAGCCCTAAACCTCTATAACCTTGTTTAGTCATCATATTATATCCCATGGTATACATATCATGTAAACCTTCTACAGGAGGTGATTGTTTATCATGAGTAAAGGTTGTATAAGGTGGAATAATAGGTTTAGAAGAAGTTTCTTTTCTCTTCCCTTTAATATATTTTTGGATTGGATAAGAAGGGGAAGGTAAATCCAAGAATTCTTGCACATCTACATCATGAACTATAGTTTAAATCCCATCATAAGTATGAGAAGAACTCGGGATAGCAGATGGAGAATTAGGCATATTAGGAATGTTAGGAATCAAATTAGGATTATTAGTAACTATATGAGGAAGTATAGGAACTATATTAGGAAGTATAGGATTATGATTAGGAAGATTAGGAGATGGTGTATCATCTACCAAATTCTTCACATAATCTAAAAGAGTTATAAGTCCTCCACATAAATCTTTAATGAAAGTTTTGAAAGTAGGGAGATTAGTATCGGTCACTCTCACAATAGCATAGGCAAGTGAAAAATGAAGAGTAACCAACATAATGAAGTGGATGATACTCTCATAAACATCATAGGTATGGTAAAGAGATGCTAAGAGAAAGATAATAAAGAAAATAATCACACACCAAAGCATCTTAAAGATCTTCATAGAAAATGAAATGCAAGAAATATTTTTGTATTTTGTTGAATATATGGATTTTTTTGTAGTTTTGAATTTAAAATGAAAGAGCATAAAATAAATCTAATCTTAAGGAAAGAAATCAAAGCATCTAACACCAAAAAGAAAGAGTTGTCTATCGCGGGTTCACCAAAATGTAATATAAAAATATATGTCCCTTTTCAGGGATATTTTTTTATGTGTGTGTGGGGGTGTGTTGTATGGAAAATGTTGTGGACATAAAAACTTAATAAAACATGAGTACTTATCTTGAAAAAGGAGCATATTTAGAAATCAGTATTTTCTAGTGTCTGTGTTCGATTTCGGGAAATTCTACAACCGGATATGGGTTGGAAATGCAGAAACAGAGAAAACTCAGAAATCTTTCATCTTTTGGAGCAAGGTCATCTTTAACCCAAGATCAAGGTAAGATCTTACCCCGAGGTACAATCTTATCCCAAAAGGTCATCCTTGACCTGATTAGCTCTGACAAAAATTCTGTTTACGGATCCCATTAGTTCAATGAAAAGGGTACTCAGATCTGCACTAATATTCACCTTCCTGAACTTGTACCTACAAGAAAAAGAGGGTTTTTGTTGTTTGGATGAGGGGTTTACCTTGGGCAAACCCTAGTTTGGAATCAACCTTTAAAATATAATTGAAATAGAGAATGCTAGCAAGTAGTAGAAGTAGATCTAACAATGAAGCTATGATACACAATAGATATGTAATTGTATTTGAAATGTAAACAAGTATGTTAATATGAAAGTTTGGAATTAAATGTAAATAAAAACCTCCATGATTGAATTCTTCAAATCCACCTTGAAGAGAGAATGAATAGATCTTGAAGATGAATAAAGGATCTTAAAGGAAGATCACACCATCATGATGGCTAGATCTAGGGTTTGAATGATGAATCTTGAATGCTTGAACCAAATTCCTTCAAAGGCTTGAATGCTTGAATCCTTGATCTTCAATGGAAAACTTGAATACTTGAATGCTTTCTTGAAGGATGGAATGCTTGATAGTAGATGTCTCTTTGAGAGTACTCTATGAAAAGTGAATGATGAAAGATCACTCGATGATTGATGGAGAAAATGAGAGGAGAAGGCTTCCTTTTATACTAGTCTAGGGTACAAACTTCTAGAGAGGTCGACATAGGAGAATTAAATTCCAATTAATCCTTAACCCCTAGAAATGGATGTAGATTAAATATAATTTAAGAGTTTACCATTCCGAAACCCGAAACAACCGACTCGAAAGCGGGAAAATAAACTTTTGAGATTCCCCTCGCATTCGAAAAAATTTCTAATGAAAAGGGGGACCTAGGTCAAGGATGAGGTCGACTTTTACCTAGGTCAAAGTTGAGGTCGACTTTGACCCAGGGGTTTATGACCCCTGGAAAATGAGCCAAAAGAGGAAAATAGTACCTGCGGAGGCCTAGACAGAGCCCTAAATAGGCATAGAAGATGAGAAGGGGGCATAAAATAGAGGACAACATGATGATGGCCCCAAAACACCCCCCAAGGAGGGATAAACTGTAATGTCCCCTCTCCTGAAGAGAATTTAATAAATAAATCATAATATTAAGCTATGACAAAAATTAAATACCCGGTAATAATAATTATATAAGTGATTATAATAAATAATAATTAAATATAATATGATTAATATCTACGATTAGATAAGTTTAAATTAAATAGTAATATGAAAATATTAAATAAAGAAATAGATAATGAACAAATAAATGAATAATAGGTTAATAGACAAACAAATGATAATAAATATAATTTATTATTAAATTCATTCTATAAGGAAACCTATACTATTTAGTCTAATAAATAATAATAAAATTTAATAATAATATAAACAATGATATTAATAGTCATTGTAAATGGCAATTCAAATAAATTATAAATAATTAATAATTAATAATTATAGAGGCATATCTCTAACATCTAAAGGTCGCAACCCTTCAACATGCCAATATATATAATGGATATCAAATCCATTCCTTCCGGATCATATATAGAGGAAATAAATAAAAAGGAGAAGGATAATAATAAGAGGGGATTATTTAAATTTCAATAGAAACAAGAAAAGAAATGTAAGAGAAAATCAAGGAGGAAATGTAGGAGAAGATCAAGGAGGAAATGTAGGGGAATATTAAAAGGAAAGAAATATTTAATAAGCTAAAAATAAAGACATAAAGAAGGTAAGTATATCTTTGTTTGAGTTAATTTATTTATAAGAATTTAATGAATTAGATACTAACAATAATATGAAATAAGCTTTAGAATAATAAGTTATGAAACAAACATTGAAATAATGAATTATGAAATATAGTAATAGTGTTATGAAGTAAACTTACATTTGAAATAACTTAACTCAAATATATTGATAAATAAGTAACTAATATATATAATATGAAATAAATACATTATATAGAGAATTATGAATTCTCGTGATTATAAGTATAAAATTATTTAATAACGGATTTTTATGATGATAGGTTATTGAATATAAATTATATGTTATTCATAATAAGATTTGAATTAAATATCAAATATGATATATAAGTTATCCATATATTTACTATTTATATATTTAAGTGGAATTAGAACTATGCATCATGGTATGTATGTTTACTAATATTTTTATTATACATAAGATAATAATACATATTCAGCTAATTCTTTAATAACTCATTAATCACTATTAAGGGGAAGGGAGTATGTGTAGGAAAGTGGGTAAATTGGTCACAAGATGGAAATATCCCGAGATAGGTAGAACCTTGAGGGAATCCACTTGTAGACTGTACAAGTGTCCTAACACAGTAAATCCACCATCTTTCTTAAGGTCTATGATTAGAAGTGAAGTAAAGAATTATAGCTTAAATATATATCGTGAATTAGAGATTATTCTAAATATGATTTAAATGTATAATGATGTATGATAATTATTGGGGATTGGCATCCTCCTAGTATAAAACATTACAAATTACCATTCCCAAGGGAAATCCAAACACTAATTATGAATTTTAAGACAAATCAAGTAAGGTCCAAATTGGGGACATTACATAAACATTCTTAACATGGAAGTGCTTCAATTTTAAGATGATACAATTGGATCATTTATGGATATGTTATTGCATCCAAATGGTTTAGGTTCTACATCACTCCCCTCCCAGCTAGTGTCACCCCTACTCTCCTTATTACTAGAGAGGTTCAGGACTAAAGGTGGTGTGGGTGATGCAATTTTAGTTGATGATACGATGGTGCAACATGCAGATGATCCTCCTTCTCCTGAGACCAAGGTATATAAAATTTTCTTTTCTCTTTTCTTAGGATTTTTAGTGAATAATTAATTGTAGATGTGTGATATAGGGGCATTCTTGGTTGAGGCAGGGGCATTCTTGGTCCTCGGTGAAACTGCATGAGTGTTTGTTATTTAGCAGGTGTTACTCGGTTGCAGTCTTGACCGACGATCTCAATCATTGAAGGAAGCTCGATCGTTGAAGGAACTCGGTGGAAGTTCTTGCGCTCGGTGAAAGTGTTACTCGACAATGTCTATGGTGCTTGGTTGACATTGGTGCTTGATGATGCTTGGCATGCTTGGTAATATCATTGTCGCTCGATTGTTTCCTTGATGCTCGGTAGTTCTGGCTTACCGACTGGAGTTCTATGTGATTTGTTGGGCTGACTTGGTGCATTTATTATTGGTAGCTATTGTTACAAGCCTACATGTTGAATTAAATGTTTGTAAGGTAATTTATAAGCCGACTGGTATTGCATTTAATATTTGTTAGGAAGAGTTAATGGTTTCATCCAGCTGACTTGTGGCTGATGATTAGTATTTATAGGGTGTTTGGATAGTTATTTAGGATCAGATTGGAAGGACTGGGAGCTGATCTAGGAGAACTAGATTGGTGAAGTTGTGGAAAAGATCTTGCATGATCTTGCAGATCATATTGTTATTTGATAGTTTGTAATAGCAGAGCTAGTGGTTACATACTTGGAGACAAGGAGATTGCTTAGAGGCTTGTGAGATCAAGTTTAGATCTACCTTAGGGTTTTAATCAGTTGTTGATTGCTTTCAGAACTGAACTAGCTGAGATTGTATTGGATCTGTGTGGATCTTGCAGAATTACTTATGATTGTAATTGGCCCTAACCCAAAAGGCCTTACAGCTAGGCATGTTAATGGAATATATGTTTTGAAACATCTTGTTGTTGTGTATTTCTGCTGTGTAATTATGAAGCTACAAGGTTGGACTATCCTTCACTGGATCCACAATCCTTGACTGCATTAGGTGGTATCAGAGAGAAGTTTGTTCCTCTTGGAGCAGAGTTGTGATCTTGTGGGTGAAGATTGATCTTGTGAGGGCTGATCCTACGAAATTGATCTTGTTGGTGAAGAGATCGTATGATCTTAGTTGCAGATCTGTGGCACTGAACTTGTGGAATCTTGCCCTAGTTGTTTGTGCAAGGTTGCAGGTTACGATCTGGCTTGCATACAACTTGGAGATTGTCACAAGGTGGTCAGTGTAGGTTTTGTTGCAAAGGGTTTTGCTTATCTTTAAGGATTCCTCTGAGAAGATTGGACCCTAAAGTAATTGCTGATCTTTGCGATACTATGGAATCTAGGATTACAGAGAAGATGAAATTTGATTTTATATCTGAGATAGAATTGATGAAGAATGACATGGTCGCTAAGATCATGAGAGTTGTTACTGGTGTACCTCAAAATGATGGTACTGAGGATGGTTATGAAGAAGCTGCTAAAGAATTTGAAGCTACTCAATCTAGTGGTGATGACTGGAGGGATAGATCTAGTGAAGACAGAATTGCTCGGTTGCATAGATCTGGAGCTCAGTTAAGTAATAGTTACTGAATGGAAGTTTCTACTTTCTCTAGTACCTTGAAATCTGAGAACTTGATTGATTGGATTGGTGAGCTTGAAGATTTCTTTGAGCTAGAAGAAATTGAAGATCCTCTTCGGGTGAGATTGGCACAAACTAAGTTGAAAGGACATGCTGCTCTTTGGTGGAAAGAACCATAAAGAGATAGAGAAGATGAAGGTGAAATGAAGATCAATCGGTGGAGGTTGATGGTGACTAAATTGAAAACTAAGTTCATAACAGTTGACTATGAGATTGGCTTGTTTAAGAAGTCACAGAATCTGAAGAAGAAGGATTTGTCTATTGAAGATTATACCAAGGAGTTCTACAAACTTACTATTTGGTCTGGAAATAGAGAACTTGGTAAGGAAAAGGTAGCTCGGTATGTGAATGGTTTGAGATTCAATATTCAAGATGAGCTTGGTATGCTGAAGATTGATTCTATTGAAGATGCTTATTAGTATGCTTTGAAGGCAGAAGATAAGTTGAAGAGGAAACAACATAGTAAATCCCAAGGGAAGGAGAAGGTTAATCACTCGGTGAAGGATAAACTGACTGATGCATAAGATGAACCGAAAACTGTGGAACTGAAGAAGAAGACAGGTAGAGTTATCTTTAAAGGTACTTGTTATAACTATGGAGAGGAAGGACACTATTCTTTTGAGTGTACACAGAAGAAGGTTGGTGACTGACGAACTACTATGGTGAATGAGAACATTCAGAATGAACATGAATCTGAGAGCTTGCTACTTTGACAAACATTTCTTAGTACAACAGAGGAACCTTGTCAGAGGAGTAACTTGTTTAGGACTCGATGCAAGTCTGGAGGTAAACTCTGTGATATAATTGTTGATAGTGGAAGTAATGATAACCTTGTTGCTGAGGACACGGTTCAGAAACTTGGTTTGAATAGAATGAAACATCCATGTCCTTATAGGATTGGTTGGTTGCAAGATGATCATTCTCTAGAAGTTAGAGAACAATGCTTCATTGATGTTCAAATTGGCCAGTATAAGGATCTTGTGTTATGTGACAAATTGTGAAGATGAATAGTTGTGATATATTGCCTGGTAGACCTTTGCAATATGATTGCAGAGCTATTTATGATTGTGTGAATAATGTGTTTACTATTGAGAAGGATGACATGAAGTTTTCCCTGATGCATTTTGCTAGATACCATGCTCAGTAGGAGAAGCCTGAGTATTGGTACCCGAGTTTAGTTGGTGGTTCTAGAGAAAATGAGTGATCAGTTTGGAGAATAGACCTGTGCATTGTCAAGAAAAGAATTGAAGAGACAGAGGAAGCTGAAGTGGAAGATTTTGCAAAGTGGAAAGATGGAGGACTTGTATGTGAAAAACTAGTTCGGGGTTTATGTGCTAAATCCTAGAAGATTTTCTTCTCACATATGAACATCTTATTGAACTTAGGGTGTCTGATGCAGGGGCATTCTTGGTTGAGGAAGGGGCATTCTTGGTCCTCGGTGAAACTATGTGAGTGTTTGTTATTTGGCTGGTGTTACTCGGTTGCAGCCTTGACTGACGGTCTCAGTCATTAAAGGAAGCTTGGTCGCTGAAGGACATCGGTGGAACTTCTTGTGCTTTGTAAAAGTGTTACTCGACAATGTCTGTGGTGCTTAGTGATGCTTGGCATACTTAGTAATCTCACTATCGCTCATTTATTTCCCTGATGCCTGGTAGTTTTGGCTTACCAACTAGAGTTCTATGTGATTTTTTAGGTTGACTTGGTGCATTTATTGTTAGTAGCTGTTGTTACAAGCTAACATGTTGAATTAAATGTTTGTAAAGCAATTTATAAGTTTAGTGGTATTGCATTTAATATTTTTTAGGAAGAGTTAATGGTTTCATCCAGCCAACTTGTGGATAATGATTAGTATTTATAGGGTGTTTGGGTGGTTGTTTAGGATTAGATTAGAAGGACCAGGAGCTGATCTAGGAGAACTTGATTGGTGAAGTTGTAGAAAATATCTTTCATGATCTTGTAGATCAGACTGTTATCTGATAGTTTGTAATAGCAGAGCTAGTGGTTGCATACTTGGAGACAAGGAGATTTCTTGGAGGCTTGTGAGCTCAAGTTTAGATCTGCCTTAGGGTTTCCATCAGCTGTTGATTACTTTCAGAACTGAACTAGCTAAGATTGTATTAGATCTGTGTTGATCTTGTAGAATTACTTCTAATTGTAATTGGCCCTAACCCGGAAGGCCTTACAACCGGGCATGTTAATGGAAGATATGTTTTGAAACATCTCGTTGTTGTGTATTTTCGCTATGTAATTCTGAAGTTGAAAGGTTGGATTTCCTTTCATTGGATCCACCATCCTTGACTGTATTAATGTGTATATTGATGTTTGTTCAATGTATAATATTTTGCAGGCACAGTTAGCAGATAACATTACCTCTAGTGTGGGCTTAGAGCGTCTTCATATGAGAGATCCATTTTATGTGACACCTACTAGTAGTTAGATAAGTTTTAGATATATGTATGTTTAAGCATGCATGTGTACACGTATTTATATATTTCAAGTACTTTACATAATATATATACTATGCACATGTATATAACCAACTGTTGTACTAAATTTGTAGGGGTCAGTTGCCGCTTCACAGCCAGAAGATACTTTTCATAGGAGCGATTCAACAGATGTGACACCTAGTAGTGGTAAGGTAAGTTTTAATAATATGTAAGTTTAAACATGCATTTATAATATTTTAATTATTTTAGATTATTATTATATATACATGTATTTATATTCGCAAGGATCAGTTACTACCTCACAGCTAGAGGATTCTCATGGTAGTCGGTTAGAGGGTCACTCTGTTTGTATGGGCCTAGATGACTCCCTAGTTTAGGACATGTTGCACATATCTTTTATTTGAGACTCATTATATATGTCATTAGTATATGTTTGATATTTTCAATTTATGATTTGAGACATATATTTGATTAGATACATATATTTGATTCGAGACATATATTTGATTAGAGACATATATGATTCGAGACATATATTTGATTAGAGACATATATTTGATTAGATGATATGATTTGATTTAATTAGATGATATGATATGATTTGATTTGATTAGATGAGATATGATTTGATTAGATGATTTTATTTGATGATATATGATTTGATTAGATGGTTTTATTTGATTAGGTGATATGATTAGATGATATGAGCACATGGTCATTATCTAACTAATTTCATCATTTTTTAGTGTCCTAAGGGGATATTTAACTAATAAGCAGTCTTAAGGGGATCTAGAATTAATATCATAAAAAATAACTAGTTAATACATGTAACTAATGGACAATAACTATTCTAACTAATTCTAGAACTAACGCATGTCATAAGTAATCTAACTAATTTCATCATTTTTTAGTGTCTTAAGGGGATCTTTAACTAATAAGCAGTCTTAAGGGGGTCTAGAATTAATATCATAAAAAATAACTAGTTAATACATGTAACTAATGGACATTAAATATTCTAACTAATTCTATAACTAACACATGTCCTAATTAATCTAACTAATTTCATCATTTTTTAGTGTCTTAAGGGGATCTTTAACTAATAAGCAGTCTTAAGGGGATGTCTTACGGGGAGGTCTTAAGGGGATCTACAATTAATATCATAAAAAATAACTAGTTAATACATGTAACTAATAGACAATAACTATTTTAGCTAATTCTAGAACTAACACATGTCATAAGTTATCTAACTAATTTCATCATTTTTTATTGTCTTAAGGGGATCTAGAAATCATAAGCATCATAAAACACATGAAATAGGTCCATCATATATCAACAAATTAAACATATTAAAACCATTGAACCATCAAATAGGTCCATCATAAAACATATTAAAACCATTGAGCCATCAAATAGGTCCATCATATATCAACAAATTATAGTCCATCATATGTTTAAATATATAAACAAAGTATAATGAAATTTAATCCAGAAATATCAAGTAGGTCCTAACACATGAAATAGGTATACATATTATACTTTTTAGACCAACTCAAGTGGTTCAAAATTTTCATGGAGAACATGTAATATTCTCCAATGATCCTCACTATCTAGTCTCCACTTACGATGTCCATGTTGAGATTTAACTGTATGGAGACAAATGGATGTGGCAACTACTAGGTGACTATATTGAAACACTTTATTATCTGGTTGGTAATCAACAAACTGAATATCATATTGAATTACTTTTATTTTCTTGAAATATGTTCCCTCTAAAACAACTGAACTTGCAGGTCACAAATTTTAACAATATATAAATTTAAACAAGCTAAATTTGAAATTTGTTAAAAGGTTGAAATTTAAAATTTACAAATTGAGTTCAATATATTGATGTAAAGCATGTAAAAACCTATGGGGAACAACATTCCATCACTTTCTTCAAGTTCAAGTAACTTCATCCTCTCTGTAGTACAATGCAGTAAATAATAACCAACTCCTACATTTCCACGCTCAACAATCACTGCAAAGACATCTCCTGCACAGTAAACTTATATATACATATGTGAGATCTTAAAATTTTCTTAGTTCAATCTATAGATCTATCTATCTATCTATACATGCAGCTCAATGTACCATATAATGTGAAATATATATACTTACCAATTTTGACCAATCTAGAGATATGATCATAACCAGTAGAAATCAAAGGGACATCATCAAAGTTTTCATCTTCATCTCTATCAAATGTATCAGTAACAACTAGTGGCACTAGATTCCATGCACCTACATATCCATGATCTTGATTGATACATTCCTCATAATTATCAGCAATGCAGTGACAACAAAAGCATGAGTAGTCCCTAGTGTTCAACATCCAATTGCGAAATTCGTACTCATAACTGAATGCAAAGATCGCGTCTTTTCTATCCTATTGCAACCATGCATAATTTTTCTATCCACACCTGAACAAATTCATAAATAATATATTCTATAAATATAATTTGACTAAAAAATAACATAAAAAAAATTAACACTTTCAAATAATTTAAAAATGTGTGCATACCTTTTCTCTCCCAAAATTTTCTATATGACACCGCCCGAGTCAATCTTGATGATGTGTCATTCTCATTTGGTGAGAAATGTGTCTTACACCATTCAACCACGTCATGTGCATTTTTTTATATGAACTCTCTTATAATTCATTTGATACTTTCGTATAGCACGTTTGATGCAAGCTTCACTACCATCATGTTCACCTTTTCCATGTCCACTCTCAAAGAAACTCTAGGCATGTGGTATGTTTTCATTACAATGATATCTATATAGTGCATAAAATGGTCTCGATGATTTGAATTGTGCAACACATCCATCTGACCAAACATAATGGTTATCAATTTTTATACCTCTTTCTTTCAAATTTGCAAAAAACATCTTGAAGCGGTGTTTTACATAATGAATGTCATGCTCTCTATCATCACTTATATAAAAATGATATTTCTTCTTGATGAATCTTGCTTCAAATGTGCTCTAAATACCATCCAATTCTAATTATGCATGTCGATAACACACATGTACCATAATAGTAATTTTTTCTGAAAAATAGTATTCTGACTAAATTGCCTTTTGATGAACAAAAGAATAATTTTTTTCAAAATCAACAACTGATACGATAGTTCCAAGTGGGAAATTGTCTCTCAGTGTTTAGAATTATTGTGCTTGCCACTTTGCAAAACAAGCATGATGAATGTAGGGTTGAATCAATTTTTTAAATTTTTCCATAAATACTCTAACATTTATCTCCTCTTCAACATATTCTAACCTTTTGGATTCTTTCCCAAATTTTGTTTCATTTTTTACATATTTGTAACTCTTGCAATTTACCATCTTTGTTACATCAATATTTTCATTTTTCAAAGGAAAAAGAGACAAATCAGCACATGTTTGACATATTCCTTTTATGCAATTTATTTGTCCAACTACATCATCTCTTTTGTCACATAAAATGGATGAGATGAACTCACTTCGTCTAGGAGGATCATTTTCAAAACCATAAGTGTCTTCTACAAACTTTTGAAAAACTTGATAGTGGAGATCAAATTCAATATGATAATGACAACAACAAGTTTCAAACACTTTGTTTGTCCTAATATAATATGGCTTCAATCTTCCAAACAATATTTGCCCAATCTTTATATTAGGATTTGAACTACAAAATGACAGATACATTTCATGTTGTGTTGTGTCGAACCAATGTTTCATATGATATTCATATTGATTAGCTGAAATTCTATGTCTGATAACATCTCTAGTGTTTGATGAAGGACGTGTATTATCATTCCAAAATGATGTCACCAAATTTTTTATTCCTTCATCAATCCTATCTGAATGAGGAGCTCTACACATGATTTCCCAATTGCCTTCCAAGGTGCTATCATCCAAAAGTATTCTCCTATTGAGTATGTGCAAGATCATGAGGGGCCAAACTATGTCCTTAAGTGGCAATGAAAAATCAACAAATCAGGGTTAGTCAACTTGACGTAAAAATTTGAACTAGCTATCAACCTAATACCAAAAAGTTGTAAGAATAGAATCTGTAGGAAATTGAATTTAGTTTCTAAACTACTAGGCCTTTTCTAAAAAAAATTAATATAATTGGTGAAAAGTATAGATTTCAATATAGCAGTACAAAAATTTCAGGAAAAAAATAAGAAGTAGGTGTATGTCTGACCACCTTAATCATGATCAAATGATAATATTTTTTTATAAGATTTTATATATAAGTAGTAGACTCATTCCCAAATGTGACGCATATTTTTTTGTAATTTTATTCCAAAAAAAAATTAATTATGAATTTTCTGCTACAACATTTTTAGAATAAAAAAACTCTCGTGTTTGACCACCTTAACTCATTCAAAACTTCACAAAATTCAATATCTTTTTTTTCCTTATAGTCGGCAAAGCATAGAATGTGACACATTTTTCAGATTTCAAAAATGTTATACCGTCTAAAAGTTATTGTTGTTTTTCAATCAGTATATAAATCAACACTTTAGAGGTAACTCAATTAGAAAATAACTAATAATTACTTACTGAATTCAAAATTTGACAGCAATTATATCGATAGAAAGCTGATAATCTCCTTAAAATACCCTTTTCATTTCATCAAATTTGGGTGAAAAAAAATTTGTCAGCTACATGGTCGAAGTTTGGAACTTAGAGAAAGAGGGGAAAAACACATTTTTGTGACATTTGAAGAGTTGGCCAGGTAGGTTTGGTGCACAAAGCAATACCGAGCCTAATCGGGTACCCAATTTTTTCAGGTACCCAAAAATCCTAGCAGAATTTTGAATTTTAAATTTTCCCTCCCCTTTATCCCTCTTAATTTATTTCCAACCCCTTTGTCCCTCCAATTTCTCCATACTTCAATATATTATATAACAAAAATTATATATTATATATATTAAATATTACATAATATCTATTATATATTAAATATTATATAATATACATTTTACATTAAATATTATATAATATATATTAATATTAAATGTTACATTATACATCATATATTATATATTATTTTATATGTATTATATATTAATATGTATTTTACAATATATCACATGATATCTTCATATTTAAATTCTATGTAATATATATTTTATATTATAATATATATATATATATGTGATAGATATGTATTATATATTATTTATAAAATATTATTGTATATATAATAAAATCAAGTATAGTATATATATAATATATATATTATATAGGACATATTAATACAGAGGTTAATTACACCAATATAAGGCATCCAAAAGGTTTCCAAAGGGGTCATAGAGGGTTCCTAAGGGTCCTAAGGCTTGAGAAAGTGTACTAGAACCCTTTAGATCCCGGTGCAACCCCCGAAAACACATTAGAGAACTTAATTCTGTCCCAAGGGGTCGTACGACCCCTTGGGACACACTTTAGTGTTGAAATATGTCAAACGGGGTCATGGGCACTTCATAGGGGTCCTAGTACACCTTATCACATGTTAGGACCCCTAGGAAGTCCCCATGATGCCTTTCAACACATTTCAACACTTAAGTTTGTCACAAGGGGCCGTATGACCCCTTAGGACACACTTGAGTGTTCTCATGTGTCGAAAGGGGTCAGTGGGACTTCTTACAGGTCCTAGTATGCCATATCATGCATTAGGACCCCTAGGAAGTCACAATGACTCCTTTTGAAACATTTCAACACTCAAGTGTGTCCTGAGGGGTCGTATGACCCCTTATGACACACTTGAGAGTTCTAATGTGTCAAAAGGGCTCATGGGAACTTCCTAGGGGTCCTAACACGTGATAAGGCATATTAGGACCCCTAGGAAGTCCCCATGACCTCTTTTGATACATTTCAAAACTCAAGTGTGTCCCAAGGGGTCGTATGACCCCTTAGGACACACTTGAGTGTTCTAATATGTCAAAAGGAGTCATGGGCACTTCCTAAGGGTCCTAGTATGCCTTATCACATGTTAGGACCCCTAGGAAGTCCCGATGACCCCTTTTGACAAATTTCTATAGTCAAGTGTGTTCCAAGGGGTCGATGAATCCTTAGGAAAAATTTGAGAGTTCTATTGTGTCCAAAAGGGTCATGGGGACTTCCTAGGGGTCCTAACACATGATAAGCCATACTAGGACCCCTCAGAAGTCCCTATGAGCCCTTTTGAAACATTTCAACACTCAAGTGTGTGCCAAGCGGTCGTATGACCCCTTAGGACACACTTGAGTGTTCTTATGTGTCAAAAGGGGTCATCGGGACTTCCTACGGTCCTAGTATGCCTTATCACATGTTAGAACCCCTACTAAGTCCCTAAGGGGTCATACGACTACTTGGGACACACTTGAGTATTTTCATGTGTCAAAAGAAGTCATGTGGACTTCGTAAGGGTCCTAGTACACCTTATCATGCGTTAGGACCCATAGGAAGTACCGATGATCACTTTTGACACATTTAAATACTCAAGTGTGTCCCAAGCAGTCGTATGACCCCTTAGAACATACTTGAGAGTTTTAATGTGTCGAAAGGGGTCATAGGGACTTCTTAGGGGTCTTAGAATGCTTTATCATGTGTTAGGACCCCTAGGAAGTCTTCATGACCCCTTTTGACATATTTCAACACTCAAGTGTGTCCCAAGGAGTCGTATGACCCCTTATGACACACTTGAGAGTCCTAATATGTCAAAAGGGGTTATGGGGACTTCCTAGAGGTCCTAACATGAGATAAGGCATACTAGGACCCCTAGGAAGTCCCCATGACCCCTTTTGACACATTTTAACACTCAAGTGTGTTCCAAGGGGTCATATGACCCCTTAGGACACACTTGAGAGTTTTAATATGTCGAAAGGGGTCATGGGGACTTCCTAGGGGTCCTAGTATGCCTTATCGCATTTTAGGACCCCTAGGAAGTTTTCATGACCCCTTTTGACACATTTCAACACTTAAGTGTGTCCCAAGGGGTCGTATGACCCCTTATGACACACTTGAGAGTTATAATATGTCAAAAGGGGTTAATGGGACTTCCTAGGGGTCCTAACATGTGATAAGGCATACTAGGACCCCTAGGAAGTCCCCATGACCCTTTTTGACATATTTCACCACTCAAGTGTGTTCCAAGAGGTCGTATGACCCGTTAGGACACACTTGAGTGTTCTAATGTGTCGAAAGGGGTCATAGGCACTCCCTAGGGGTCCTAGTGTGTCTTATCACATGATAGGACCCTTAGGAAGTCTTGATGAGCCCTTTTGACACATTTCAACACTCAGGTGTCTCCCAAGGGGTTGTATGACCCCTTAGGACACATTTGAGAGTTCTAATGTGTCGAAAGGGGTCATGGGGACTTTCTAGGGGTTGTAACACATGATAAGGAGTACTAGGACCCTAGGAAGTCCCCATGACCTCTTTTGACACATTTCAACACTCAAGTGTGTCCCAAGGGGTCATATAATCCCTTAGGACACACCCGAGTGTTCTCATGTGTCAAAAGGGGTCATGGTGACTTCCTAGGTGTCCTAGTATGCCTTATCACATGTTAGGACTCCTAGGAAGTACCGATGACCCCTTTTGACACATTTCAACACTCAAGTGTGTCCCAAGGGGTTGTATGACACCTTAGGACACACTTGAAAGTTCTAATGTGTTGAAAGGGGTCATGGGGACTTCCTCAGGGTCCTAATGTGTGATAAGGCATACTAGAACCCCTAAGAAGTCCTCATGACCCCTTTTGACACATTTCAACACTCAAGTATGTCCCAAAGGGTTGTATGACACCTTAGGACACACTTGAGTGTTCTAATGTGTCTAAAGGGGTCATGGGCACTTCCTAGGGGTCCAAGTACACCTTATCAAATGTTAGGACACCTAGGAAGTCCTAATGACCCCTTTTGACACATTTCAACACTCAAGTGTGTCCCAAGGGGTCATATGACCCCTTAGGACACACTTGAGAGTTATAATGTGTCAAAAGGGGTCATGGGGAATTCCTAAGGGTCATAACATGTGATAAGGCTTACTAGGACCCCTAGGAAGTCCCCATGACCTCATTTGACACATTTCAACACTCAAGTGTGTCCCAAGGGATCATATAATCTCTTAGGACACACTTGAGTGTTCTCATGTGTCTAAAGGGGTCATGGGGACTTCCTAGGTGTCCTAATACACCTTATCACATGTTAAGACTCCTAGGAAGTACTGATGACCCCTTTTGACACATTTTAACACTCAAGTGTGTCCCAAGGGGTCGTATGACATCTTAGGACAAACTTGAGAGTTCTAAAGTGTCGAAAGGGGTCATGGGGACTTCCTAGGGGTCCTAATGTGTGATAAGGCATACTAGGACCCCTAGGAAGTCCCCATGACCCCTTTTGACACATTTAAACACTCAAGTGTGTCCTAAGGTGTCATACGACCACTTGGGAAACACTTGAGTGTTGAAATGTGTCAAAAGGAGTCATCGGTACTTCTTAGGGGTCCTAACACATGATAAGACATACTAGGACCCCTAGGATGTCGCCATGACCCCTTTTGACATAGGAGAACCATCAAGTGTGTCCTAAGGGGTCATACGACCCCTTGGGACACATTTGAGTGTTGAAATATCTCAAAAGAGGTCATGGGGACTTCTTAGGGGTCCTACTATGCCTTATCACATGTTAAGACCCCTAAGATGTCCCCATGACCCCTTTTGACACATCAGAACTCTCAAGTGTGTCCTAATGGATCATATGACCCCTTGGGACACACTGGAGTATTGAAATGTGTCAAAAGGGGTCATCAAAACTTCCTAGGGGTCCTAACATGTGATAAGGTGTACTAGGACCCCTAAGAAGTGCCCATGACCCCTTTCAACACATTATAACACTCAAGTATGTCCTAAGGTGTCATACGACCCCTTGGGACATGCTTGAGTGTTGAAATATGTCAAAAGGGGTCATGGGGACTTCCTAGGGATCCTAGTATGCCTTATCATGTGTTAGGACCCCTAGAAAGTCCCCATGACCCCTTTTGACATATTAGAACTCTCAAGTGTGTCATAAGGGGTCATAGGACCCCTTGGGACACACTTGAGTGTTGAAATATGTCAAAAGGGGTCATGAAGACTTCCTAGGGGTCATAACATGTGATAAGGTGTACTAGGACCCCTAAGATGTCCTCATGACCCCTTTCAACACATTATAACTCTCAAGTGTATCCTAAGGGATCATAGGACTCCTTGGGACACACTTGAGTGTTGAAATATTTCAAAAGGGATCATCAGTACTTCCTAGGAGTCCTAACACATGATAAGACATACTAGGACCCCTAGGAAGTGCACATGACACCTTTTGACACATGAAAACACTCAAGTGTGTCTGAAGGGGTCATATGACCCATTGGGACACACTTGAGTGTTGAAATGTGTCGAAAGGGGTCATGGGGACTTCGTAGGGGTCCTAACATGTGATAAGGCATACTGGGACCCCTAGGAAGTCTCATTGACCCCTTTTGACACATTTCAACAATCAAGTGTGTCCCAAGGGGTCGTATGACACATTAGGACACACTTGAGTGTTCTAATGTGTCAAAAGGTGTCATGGGCACTTCCCAGGGGTCCTAGTATGCCTTATCACATGTTAGGACCCCTAGGAAGTCCTGATGACCCCTTTTGCAACATTTCAACACTCAAGTGTGTCCCAAGAGGTCGTATGACCCATTAGGAAACACTTGAGAGTTCTAATGTGTTGAAAGGGGTCATGGGGACTTCCTAGGTGTCCTAACACATGATAAGGTGTACTAGGACTTCGAGGAAGTCCCCATGATCTCTTTGGACACAATTCAATAATAAAGTGTGTCCCAAGGGGTCGTATAATCCCTTAGGACACACTTGAGTGTTCTCATGTGCCAAAATAGGTCACGGGGACTTCCTAGGGGTCATAGTATGCCTTATCAGGTGTTAGGACTCCTAGGAAGTACCCATGACCCATTTTGACACATTTCAACACTCAAGTGTCCCAAGGGGTCATATGACACATCAGGATGCACTTGATAGTTCTAATGTGTCGAACAGGGTCATGGGGACTTCTTAGGGGCCCTTGTATGCCTTATCACGTGTTAGGACCCCTAGGAAGTCTTCATGACCCCTTTTGAAATATTTCAACACTCAAGTTTTTCCCAAGGGGTCGTATGACCCCTTATGACACACTTGAGAGTTATAATATGTCAAAAGAGGTCATGGGGACTTCCTAGGGGTCTTGACATATTATAAGGCATACTAGTACCCCTAGGAAGTCCCCATGACCCTTTTTCACACACGAAAACTCTCAAGTGTGTCCCAAAGGGTTGTATGACCCCTTAGGACACACTTGAGTGTTCTAATGTGTCAAAAAGGGTCATGGGCACTTCCTAGGTTTCCTAGTACACCTTATCACATGTTAGGACCCTTAGGAAGTTCCAATGACCCCTTTTGACACATTTCAACACTCAAGTGTGTCCCAATGGGTTGTATGACCCCTTAGGACACACTTGAGAGTTCTAATGTGTCGAAAGGGGTCATGGGGACTTCCTAGGATTCTTAATGTGTGATAAGGTGTACTAGGACCCCTAGGAAGTCCCAATGACCCTTTTTGACACATTTCAACACTCAAGTGTGTCCTAACATGCCATACAACCCCTTGGGACACACTTGAGTGTTGAAATGTGTCAAAAGGGGTCATCGGTACTTCCTAGGGGTCCTAACATGTGATAAGGCATACTAGGACCTCTAGGAAGTCCCCATGACCCCTTTTGACACATGAGAACACTCAAGTGTGTCCTAGGAGATTATACGACCCCTTGGGATACACTTGAATGTTGAAATGTGTTAACAGAGGTCATGGGGATTTTTTAGGGGTTCTAGTATGCCTTATCATGTGTTTGGACCCCTAGGAGCTCCCCATGACCCCTTTCGACACATTAGAACTCTGAAGTGTGTTCTAAGGGGTGACATGAGCCCTTAGGACACACTTGAGTGTTGAAATGTGTCAAAAGGGGTCATCGGGACTTCCTAAGGGTCCTAACATGTGATAAGGCATACTACGACCCCTAGGAAGTGCCCATGACCCCTTTCGACATATTAGAACACTCAAGTGTGTCCTAAGGGGTCATACGACCCCTTGGGACATACTTGAGTGTTTACATGTGTCAAAATGGGTCATGGGGACTTCCCAGGGGTCCTAGTATGCCTTATCACTTATTAGGACCCCTAGGAAGTCCTCATGACCCCTTTTGACATATTATAACTTTCAAGTGTGTCATAAGGGGTCATACAACCCTTGGGAAAAAATTGAGTGTTGAAATATGTCAAAAGGGGTCATGAAGACTTCCTAGGGGTCATAATGCATGATAAGACATAATAGGACCCTTAGGAAGTCTCCATGACCCCTTTCGACACATTAGAACTCTCAAGTGTGTCCTAAGGGGTCATACCTCTCAAGTGTGTCCTAAGGGGTCATACGACCCCTTAGGACACACTTGAGTGTTCTAATGTGTCGAAAGGGGTCATGGGGTCTTCCTAGGGGTTCTAGTATGCCTTATCATGTGTTATGACCCCTAGGAAGTTTTCATGACCCCTTTTGACACATTTCAACACTTAAGTGTGTCCCAAGAGGTCGTATGACTCCTTATGACACACTTGAGAGTTCTAATATGTC